>QODF01000226.1:274599-353566 GCA_024372805.1 Oostethus manadensis | reverse complement strand
CCCCCCCCGCCGTGACCTGTCCACCCCACCCCCAGTGCACACACCCCAGCCCCAGTACCCACACCAAACCCTGCTCCCACACTCACACATGCCAACACGCAACAAAAGATCATTTCAATAAACCTTCAGCATTGTCGTGAGGGTTATTCAGTGTCGGTATCCTTTAATGATTCTGCCGGCTGTGACATTCTATCACGTGGCGCCTTCATTGAAGCGTTGCCATTTTGATAGAAAGTTTAATGTTCATTTTGCAAATATGTGACATTTAATTCAATGCAAAAGCAGGATGAATGCCTCATGGCTGTATGTCAGCACCAATAACAGCCAAGAAAGTGTTTTCACAGGCAGCTCATGAATGCATGATTACACTTCTTTGCAGGAACATTTCAATCTGTTGACAATAAGGCGGAATATTATAAGTTCTCTGATATACCCATTTTTGTTTCAGATTAAGATATTCTATCAACATAAAGTATGTTCAGGTTCAGGAGTCCTACAAGGTGTAATAGCTGCAACATTCTCTAAAACTATTGCCTGACCGATCAGTAGGTTGGCCAAATTAAGCGGTCCATCATAGCCGCTGGAGAGTAATTGGTAATCAGCCAAAAGTTGGCAGATTGACAGCAGTGCTAAGACTTATTTTGGAAAACACAGGTAATATGGTGTTTTTTTGTACAAATGAATAATAGGGCTCAACACCGAGCCAGTTGATGGCCGTGTTAAGGCTTATTTTCAACAAAAAGAAGCAAGTAATATGGTGTTTTTATTAGAAGTGAATGATAAGACCGGAGCAATTCAATGTCTGATCTTAGCCATTAGAGAATAATTGATCTTGGTCCAAATGCCGGGTGACTGCCGGCAACGTTAACGCTTATTTTTCACAGATGAATTCATGTAACATAATGTTTTTCAAAAAAATGAATGATATGACCCAACCAATTAGTTGGCCAGACGATTTAATGGGTGCAACCATTATGGAGTAGATGTTTACTAAATGTTGTACTTTTTGTACTATAGCCTACCTCTGTTAGACTGGCAATAATAAGAAAAACTGAGAGGACATGTAAATGTAAAAAAACATGCATGCTCAGTTGATTGGCGGCACTAAATTGTCCATAGGTATAAATGTGAGTGTGAATGGTTGTCTGCCTTGCGATTGGCTGGTGACCAGTCCAGGGTGTACCCTGCCTCTCGCCTAAAGTCCACTGGGATAGGCTCCAGCACACCCCCGCGACCCTAATGAGGATAAGCGGCATAAAAAATGGATAGATGTCTTCATTTATACAGAATTTGCATGATTATTTTATTCCTCAGGTCTAACTGTTGGTATACTGTACAACTTTTTCTACATCATTTCTGATAAACTATTTGAAAATAGAAAAATGTTCCCTGTCCAGTTTATATCATTATAACAAGTGTAAGTATATTTAAGCCATCAAAAGCAGGCATTGCATCATTTTTTATTTGAAATATTTAGAAATTGATTTAACTGAAATTGTTTTGTTTGCTTATTTGATAGGCCTATATCAGAATATCGAAAACTATAATTTTGTAAAGTAAAAAGTAAAATTTCGTTCCACTACAGAAGATGAGATAAGATTGATGTTATATTTTTTTATTTTATAAATGTCTGTTTCTTGATTATTATCTTGGACATGTAAAATGCGACCATTATTTCAAAATGATTTTGATGATGATGCTGATAGTGAAAAGTAAACGGCCTACTGCAAATGTCCAAAAATATTGGCGGACTGATATTTTTTGGCATAAAAATGAGATTTTGGATCATATCTAAATAGGTTTTTTCTACTGATGTTGATATTAACATGCGAGTGAGACCTCATCAAACAGTGTGGAATTGTTTTCCATTTATTGCCTTTGGATTGTAGATATGCAGTTTGCAATGGAGTGTAAAGTGCTAGTTATAGCAGGGGGGAGTAGGGCCTCTTCCTTCAATACTTCTAATCTAATATCACACCTCAGGAAAAATCACTCAGTGACACGCTGCACTATGCAGCAAGATAATGATAGGAAGCGACCGGCGGCATTGAAAAAGCCAATCCACTCTAACCAGTTTAACATTTCACTGGTGTCAAAAATAGACATTTTTTATGGCCGTGTTAATTACTTGTGTTTTTCCCTATTCTCTTGTGGTCCTAGAATGCACTGTATGTACACATAATATAAATGACAGGCAACAATGGCGATGCAGCAGAACTTTGATGAGCTGGCATCTGATTGAAATTCAGATACACAAAGACCTTTACTAGGTCAGCTTTCTTTCTTTAAAAAAAAAAAAAAGGACAAAATATGCCTGATCAGCAAAGAAAGTAGCTTCTTCAGTGAGTGTAAGCTTACCAAAACAGTCATTTGGCAAGACTTACTCATGCTAAACAATGCTATCTTTACTTCTGAGATTCCCAACAGCTGTCTGCCATTAGTCATGTTATATTCCCCAGTTGTGCCTCACTTAAGGTCATCTACTCCACAGGGATGTGACAGTATGGACATTACTCGTGTAGAAACTGTGCAAAGTGCAGTTTGAGGTATAGTAATTGTAATGTGGCCCAAAATAATAGTACGCTTTATCTATCGAATATGCGACAAAGCTGGGGGTGGTTTGTTTGCTCACAGAAGCCGGGGGTTGTATAACCCCACCGCTCTACCTCATCCACCGGGCCGCTGAGCCGTAATTAAGCATGCACAGGCATGAGTTTGGAAGGATAATATGAGAGTCTGTAGACAAACAGAATGAAATGACTCAGTGGCCATCAGACGAGACAGAGGAAAATGAGAAACAAGAGAGAAAACAATATAGAGGGTAGTGTGAGTGTAAATGTGCGCTGCTGCTGCTCCTGCTTCACACACATATCCCCATACAAATCATACATCCCTTTATGTGAGACTGCACAAAATGTTACTAAGACAAATCTAATTTGATTATTGGGAATGTGTAATGATAAGGATAAGGATGTATTGGTCATTTATTAGCATCCTAATGGTAGAAATGGCATGTTGTGTGTAGTGTATAACAGAGGCATGTTATATATCTACACATAGTGATGATAAATATAATATTGGTCATGTGTAAATATTATATACATATTTTCCTGAAAGCCAACATATGCATTTATTATCAAGGTTATATATACTCTAGACTGGTTTTAAATAAATATACATAGCCCTGTGCGGTAAAGAATGCAATACTCCTTTACTTTAGTCGTTAATTTCAATAGAGTGCTAATTAAAAGATAAGACATCGCAGGGATAACATGACTGCAAGGAATTTACGAGCGGAAAAGCAGAGATGAAGCTAGGCCAAATGAAGACCATATCATAGACTCCTTCTCCTTTCATCCCAAAGGGGCTAGGGAGATTATAAAACAGGATTCTAGGCTTGGATTCTTGGAATAAAGCTCGGATGAGACGTCTCCCTTTTCAGGACGGCCGCTTGAAATTGTATCCTTTTGCTTCCATCAATCACACTGTAAAATACATCTACGGCGGTGAATCTGAATGAGACAGAGGCTTGCTCAATCTTGTTTTGACAACATAAATTTCCTGCACTAAAATTGGCTGTTAGCTTTTAGAGCCGGCTCTTTGAAGTGAACGAGTCACCTTTTTTTTCTCGACGCTAAGCAGCAAGTTGGGAGGGAGAGGAAACCTAAGATGAGTTACTTTGTGTTTCTGGTTGCCAATCTTCACTCAAGACGAGCAAAACTATTACGTGGACGCTGCTTTTTTTTTTTTTAGTTGTCTTACTAGTTTCTCAGTTTTGATATTTGATTTGACATTTGATATATAATCATCCCTCGCCATGTCGCCCTCCGAATTTTGCAAATAGATATTAATCTTTACTGTTTTGTTGTAAAATACAGCCTATTATTGGTCAAAAATTTCAAGTCAATTTTATTTTTTTTTGCTTAAGTTAAACATCTTAAAGCATAAAATTGTTAAATGAACTGAAATAAGAATATAAGGCATTAAGAAGACACAATAAAAGGTGTGATGATTTGTCAGTATGATGTCTGTATTGCTAAATTGATGAGACAATAGCCACAGTAGGAAGTACTGTAATACTAACATTTCTGAGTGTACATTTTGTCCTACTTATGTCCTTATCTCTTATCATGTCTATATTGAATAATATGGCTGTTAAGGTGACTATAAAGGTGTTATTTCATATCTACAAAGCTCCGATAATGTTACAAGCTGTTAAAAAGGTTGTAAACAGCTTTTCTATCCTCAAACGTAACTTCAGTTATTTCATTTATAAAAGGAATTCTACTTCACTTCTAATTCACTTATCACACTCAGACCTAGATCCAATTAACCACAATAAACATGAGTTTACTGTATTTATATTTTAACATTAGAAATCAATATTTTGGTAAATAAATAAAGCAACAAAAAATCTAAGGAGCCAGTTGGGAGCCTACTGTGGTTATGGTTATAGTTTAATTTGCAAATTTGCACAAACTCCAAAAAATTAGACTTTTTTTAAGCTGCAAGACCTGATCAGCAAAATCAAAAGAAAAAAAACTTGAAATATATTGATTTGCATATTATTAAATTATATAATATTTTAAATTCACCTTTTAAGTTGAATTGCAGACAAACCTTTTCAGAATATTCTGTTTTTCTGGATAGTACTGTATATACACATATACTGTACATACATGCATACGTACTGTATGTATATATATGTATGTATGTATATACTGTATGTATATTTTAAAAAACAAACTTGGTAGCCACTTTTTACGGAGTTAAGGAACTGGCTCCCTTGAAAGACTCTGGAATCCCCATCCTTAATTTCAGCCAAAATAATTTTTTTTTGTCATTCATATCCAATTTCCGAGAGAATCTGTAATATTTCACAAAGTATTTGTCCATTGCAAAGTGCAAAGTTCAAGAAAAGCAATAGCTATCCGGAAAAATTATATATATATTTTAATACACACATCCTCTGTGACTTTCTGCCAGACCCCTCTAAGTGCTCTGACCCCACTGCAATGCACTGTTGCTGGGATACAGAACAGACACCCCCACATATACATACAGACAAGAGCGCCAAGAAGTGGATGAGGAGGAAATTTGCTCCGATGATTCCCATAGCAGCTCATACATATTGAAAGGCCCATGCTATAAAGCTCTTTTTTTCCTCCTCTTTGACTGCGTCAGTATTTGTAAAGCCATCTTCACACTCCCACCCTCCATCGATTTATCAGTCTATGTTTCAGAAAAACACTTGCTTGGTGCCTTTATGAACAGCCAAACGTGTTTTGTCAGCTTTCAAACATATTCATACAACATAATGTCGCTACAGTTTCCATGTTGTGCAAAATGGTCTCAGCTCCGAAGCTGCGGTTCACCTGCGGCAAAGGACCTGTGTTGCAGCTGCCAGAGGCTGCATTACATCAACTCACCAACCTGTCTTTCTTTCTGTGTTGTGTTGCTGGTGCCTCTCCGCCATCCACACAACCTTCATGTACACAAGCCTGATGTTCTATTTGATAACCTAGCCCATAAATCCTAAACCCAGCACACTAATATCACCTGATGCCACCCACCATTCTTCCCCTATCACTCTCCAAACAGTGTTGAGCTGCAGCGACGGTCTAGACCTTTGCTGCTATAAATAGAAACCAGCGCCCATGTCTCTACCGCCAGCCAAATGTACACAGAACAGCTGTAGCTGAAAACAATGGATAATTAAATATCCTCATTTTTGACCAAAGTGTGTGTTATAAAATGACATTTATTTTCATAGACTGAACAAACTATATCTGTACTGGTATTAGAGCTGTAACAATTTGAATCAATAATTAATCCATGATCCAATTAATCGACCACTCGGCCTCGGTTGAGTGATGCTGGCTCCCAGCATGCCTTCAACAATCTCCAATGAACCTAACATGTATGGAAACAATTGTGATATATAGTATTGTAATTACCTATGATCATGATTTGTTGTGGAAAAGGGACTAAAATATGTGTGAAATATTAATACTTTTCAAAAGTGCAACACGTTATCCTGATTTTGTTTGCTGAGATGCTTTAAGAGGTGTAATAAATGTCCTATAAACATGTGGTATAAAATCCCCTGGAATTTACAGCATATAAAGTATACAGTGTGTGTGTGAACTGTATATACACTGCCTGGCCAAAAATACATTCGCCACCTGAACAAGCAAATAGGTACAAGGTTGCTGCAGTTGGTCAGGTGTAGGTTCAGCAACACTATGTACACTAAGACACTAAGAATGAGCAGTTTATTCCATCAGTGGATTTTTTTTCTTCACTGATGGCACGGGCATATTCCAAGATGACAATGCCAGGATTCATCGGGCTCAAATTGGTGAAAGAGTGGTTCAGGGAGCATGTTATAATAAAATATTAGAGCGTATTTTTTTGGTATTGTTTTTGGCAGTGTATGATATACTGTATGTATACTGTATACACACTAATTAATATTCATTCACTTTCTATGCAGCTTATCCTCATTAGGGTCGCGGGTGTTACGATACGGTCTTTTAGGCATGGTGAAACGACCCCAAGGATGCAGAGAGCTGGATGCCAAGCAGGTAGGTAGGAGGAATCTTTAATAAAGATGCTGCAAAGCAGCGGCAGGTCCATGGAAGCGACACGGTACGAGGAAAAGCAACAAGTAGCCGACAACTCAGGGTGCACAAACCTGAACTTAAATAGCAAGGCACACAGGTGTGCATAATTAACAAAGGGACAAAAACATGAAAACTAAGGAAAAACCAACAACAAAGCCATACGAACTCAAAACACACCAAACTGTCACACACCCCAAAAGACAGATCGTGACAGCGGGTATGCTGGAGCCTATCCTAGCTTACTTTGGGCAAGAGACGGAGTACACCTTGAACTGGTCGCCAGTCAAATACTGGGCACATATAGACAAATAACCATTCTCCCTCACATTCATACAATTTAGAGTCAGAGATGCCCAACAGAGATTCGAACCCTGAATCTCCTGACTGTAAGGCCAATGTGCTATCCACTCATCCACTGTGCGTTTATATATATATATATATATACGTACGTATATATACACACACACACACACATATATACACACACACACATATACATAGACACACACATATACATATACACACACATATATACATATATATATATACACATAAATGCACATGTACATATATATAGTATATACATATATATACACTGTATATGTAAAATACCATATTTGTGTAATGCAACTTGCATGTGTTTGCATGCATTTAGTGTCACATGTGACTGCTTTTGCATAAAAGATTAGGCACATCCTACAGACACATACAGTACATACTGCACACAGCTTCTGTCTGGCAGCATACAACCATACAACCTTTTGGGTCAACTGAAAAGGTTAAGCATATGTTCCCAGTGATAAAATTGTGAGCTCAACAGCCATGAAAGCACAATTTCTAACAATGCACTGCAATGCAATATTTTTAGCGTGGGTGAGGAGGAGGAACTTGTTATGGTTTTGACAGGGGCTACATACAGAGTATTCGTTGCAGTGGGTGAATATTGGTAATTTGATTATGTGGTAATTAACATGTTCATTCGTTTGATGGCTGATGGAGAATAGGATTCCTTACTTAAATGCAATATATTTATAGTTAGAGCACAAAAAACCTGGTTACAACCTTCTAAATAATTTTTTTACATTATTAGAGCCCTCTAGACATGAAATAACACCCCTAGTGTCACCTTTACTCTTGTATTACTCAATACGGTACACATAGGAGACAATAAGAAATTTAAAGACATACATAAGACTCGTCCTGGAACATGTTGCTGTAAATTGTGTTTTGGTGCTTGGGAAGCTGAGTGGGGGAGTGGACAAGAAGTGACGCTGGGGGTTCAAAGTTGAGTTTTAGCTTGGCGAGATATACGGCTGCAACAGTAACCCATGTTGGGGATTATTGTGCCTGTTGTGAGAGACCATTTTATCCTTGAAAGTGGTTAATTTAGGCAACAAAAGTACACAAATCTGTTTTAAATATGCTAACATTTTAAACTAATACTAGGCCGTGTTCATCCCCAAAACAGGACTATGTATTAATTAATATATTTTGAAGTGAAGCCTTAATTTGTGTATATTGTTTCCCATGGGAAAAATTGCCTTGTTTTTTGTACATTTTTGTTTGTGTCTTGTTTGACATTTTGGAACAAATCAATGAAAAGGTTGTTTTATGTTTCAGGCAAAATGACCATCATACAAATTATGAGCTCAGCTTTATATTATTAATATTTAATCATTATAAAGCTGTATAAATGAGTTAATTTAAATTAATTGGAACACACAATCAACTTTGTGAACATGGGCATCTAGGCAATGTTTCTCGAGTAATTAACATATTATAGTCAGCATATGGCCACGAGAGTTTAACTGTGCAGTAAATATATGTAGACAGTGTGCACATTCTGTCCCTGTGTTAGTTATTTATGTAAACAAATCATCTTTCTCAATGTGTGAAAGTGTCCTCAACAATAATGAAGCAGAATAGACTTCCCTTTGTGTAATGGCTAATGAAAATGATTTTGCAGTGACATTTTTTTTGGTTTATATACACACTGATATTGTACAAGACTTTATACTCACTCGAAGCCACATGCCACTGAAAGTACTGTGAATTACTGTAGTGCTTGATCAAGCATTGCAAACGAGTGCACTGGAGTGGAATGAGAGGCAGTTTGAAAGGCTCAACTGATTATATTTGTACAGCATGAGGTGAGGCAAGCTGTCCGCAGCCTACAGACCAAGTGGACAAAGCGTGTTGGAAGCCCCCACATAAAACACAAGCAATTTCATCTTTCAAAAAACACACAGTAACGTGGATAGCATTTTTACAGTAATAACCTGAAGGTTGTTCTGCTCTTCTGTAAATCTTGGTTCTTTCTGCAGTAAAACGCGATAGACCTGTCACTGTACAGTATCTTTACTTAATGGGCTTTCAAATGCCTGAAAGGCACGAGGAACCCTTTTAAATGACAAGAAAATGAGACAATGGCATGGAGGTCTGCGTAAACAGGGCATTGGAAAAGATGGCTTGCAAAAGAAAAGAGCTACAGAGGGATCATCGAGCGTAATTTTGGTCAAATGTCCATTCCCAATTAATATCAATTCTCTGTTTTTTATCCACCCTATATCTGACTCTGTAGTTTACCCAATCAAACATTGTATTGCAGACTAGAACATTCAAAACTGCAACTACACAAAAATACGCACCAAACATATTTTTAACTCCATTCTTATGAATAAATCATTTAAGTGAATCGGGTCAATTTGCACATGCACAAGTCTCTTCACCCTAGAGTCACCCTTCACACATCGCACATGCAGATGTAGCCATCTAATGGCAGCAAAGCTGCGGATACTCAATGAGCACACATGTGGCTGTGAAACTTCAGTCTTTGTCAAGTACCAGTGATTGAGTGAATCTCATGTCTTCCCCGAGCACCTGTGAATTAGTGAAACTGTAGTCTTTGTCGAATGCTCCTGAATCTCCAGTCTTTGTTGAGCATCCAAGAGACAGTAAAAGTCAGGTCTTCTTTGATTACATCTGCTTTACCAGTTATTTCACTAATGTTGAATTTGATATTGAAAAGTGGGTCATCTACATGATAATACAACAACAGATTTTTTAAATGTACATGATGTATGCAAGTTTAGTGTTGTGTTGCAAAACTGTCAAAATAATCGAAAACATAGTTATGCAACACTACTATTAATGGCTTTACATCAGTCATCATTAACCTGAATTTTAATACGCAGCAATCTACTGTCTTCCTTTGTATGCTTACAATTCACTGCAATCTCAAAAACACTTACAGCCAGCTTCCATCCATCCATTTTCTATACCGCTTATTCTCATTAGGGTCGCAGGTATGCCGGAGCCTATCCCAGCTGACTTCGGGCAGGAGGCGGGGTACACCCTGGACTGGTCGCCAGTCAATCGCAGGGCAGACAGACAACCAGTCACACTCACATTCACACTCTAATGGACAATTTGGAGTCGCCAATTAACCTAACATGCATGTTTTTCGAATGTGGGAGGAAACCGGAGTACTCACAGAAAACCCACGGGGAGAACATGCAAACTCCACACAGAAATGCCCATTGGAGATTCGAACCCAGAACATCCTGACTGTGAGCCCAACATGCTACCCAGTCAAACACTGTGCGGCCCAGCCAGCTTCATATTCTAAATAATTTACATGTACCGCATCTCCCACAAATACTAATAAGTCATACTCCAGGCATCAGTCCAAAAAGATCACCTCTAGTAGACCATAAATGCTACAAAAGGCGGATAAACACCACAAACATATTTATGGCTGCAACAATGTCTTGACTTTCAAACAGTATATTGCCATACAAGTCACAGAGAAACAGTATTGTCAATACAACCAATTAAATAGTCAAGGCTAGCAGGTATAACATAACACTCCCAGAATAACAACCACACAGGAAATGGCTGAAAATACCATGTATCTTCACTGGCACGTTCTCAATATCCACACTGGCAAACACTTTTTAAATCAAATTAAGTTGAGCAAAACTTGACATAACACAGAGGCTGCAAAATAAACATCCTGATAACATAATTCTATCAAATTATCAGCACATTTTACAATCTGATTCTTACATTAAGCCTGAGAGCAGTAATGCAAACTTCCGAAAGGATCAGCGTGGAGTACAGATGCCCAGTAATATAGTAATATAAGTTGTAATATAACAAGACAAAATTGTAACATTTGCAAGAAACATTTTGTAATTCAATGCAGGAATTTATTCTCCAACTGCTGACAACAACACTTTCCAAAAGATGGAACATCTTTTAATAACGCTAACTTGCGCGCCCAAACCTGGGATACAAACCACGGCACCAACCTGACTGCCTACTGGGTGAGAGACATGACCACGGCTCCGTTACCTTGGACATGGTGAAGGTCAGCAGCTAATGATCAAGAAAAGCTGTTGTTGTGGCCTTCCAACAAAAAATAGAAGATACATCACCGATAACTCCTGGTCAATAACGCAATATTTCCCGCATTTTACGGCTGAAAAACGCAAGTGGCTGCCAAACACCCGCCACCCACTGCTCGACTGCCATTCTCTCAGCAACATCAGACACGCCAGTCGTCAAAGCCACCTGCATGGCGGCAATTTAATGACCGAGGATCACAGACTCTGCCAGAGTGGAGAGCCTGGATTCATTCAGGGGTCCAGTCAAGAGGGCCATTAGCGTTCTTCTGCTGCAAGGAGGTGGGCCACTCGAGTCAGCGACCGCCTGTACTTTGGAAGGCAAGGGGACTGCACCCTGTGATGAAATATGGTGGACCAAAAAATCAATCAAACTGACATTTGGCTGTGTTACCGATGAGGCCATGTTGATCGAGACGGTGGAAAACCAGTGTAAGGTGCAACGGGTGTTCCTCGGCAGAAGGGGCTGACCACCTATGTTGTTGAGATAGACGAACACAAAAGTGAGGTCACACAAAACCAAGTCCATCAGTCTCTGAAAAGTCTGCGCTGCACCCGCAAAAAAAACTGAACGGGGTAATTACCCCAGTCTTAAGCACATCATCAGTGGGCAAAGAAACCTGGTGATAACCGCAGACCAGATCAAACTTGGAGAAAAATGCTGCACCGGCTGGGCAGGTGGAAAAATTCTGGATGTATTCAATGGGGTAGTGATTGTGCACAGTGACATTGTTAAGTCGGCGGAAATCACTGCAAGGCCGTCATGACCCCTACGCCTTGGTGAGTAGGAATAAAATATTAAACACCATGCTCAGTATCAGCAGCAGAAAAAACTAAAGTGATCAAAGGCAAAAAAATATCTGCCAGTAAACAGTGAAAAACATTACTTGGTGCCAAAAAATTAGCGTGTGTTAAAGACCTCAGTCCCCCCGTCACACTGAAATGTGGCAAAAGACAGCATTAATCAAGCGGCAATTGAAAACATCCACAAGCAGTCCTTTAGCACGCAATGAATCTGTGTCGATAGTAATAACAATACACAATAACACAGTTATGACAAAGCCCCGACGAAAATTGCACCTATGGAAACAAACAGTTAAATATGCTTGTACGTGGAGGCGCATGCAGCAGCTGCATGACATGGCGTCTGGTATTCTGTTTGAAAGCAGCAATGACCAGGTAGTACTTGGAGTAGGCGTTGTGATCGCCCTCAAGTGGAGTTGGGGCAACATGGCTGAAGATAACTCACACTCATCCACTGCTTGAAACATCTTCACTGGGGTCCCCAATGTGGCAGTCGTGGTGGTTGGTCTCATGCAGGACTTTATTCTCCAACTGCTCACAACACTTTCCAAAGATAGAACACAACGCATAACATCTCTTTACAACACTTACAAGGCCCAAACTGGGATACAAACTATGCCCCCAACATGATTGCCAACTAAGTGAAAGACATGCCGCAGTGTCGTCACGCAACCAAACAAAAAAAAGATGTACTTTTTGGAAAATAAGGTAGTATATATTTTGGGAATAAAGTCATAATATTCTTAGAATACCACTTTATTGTGGTGGAGTTTGGGTGCCCCAATGAACCTAGGAGCTAGGTTGTCGGGGGCTGTCATGCCCCTGTTAGGGTCACCCATGACAAACAGGTCCTAGGGGAGAGACCAGACAGAGAGTGGCTCAAAAGATCGTAATGATGAATAACACAATTGGAGTTCGTTATCCCTTGCCTGGAGGCGGGTCACTAGGGTCTCCATCTGGAGCCAGGCCTGGAGGTGGGGCATGATGGCGAGCGTCTGGTGGCCGGGCCTGCACCCATAGGGCCCGGTCGGGCACAGCGCAAAAAGGTAACATGGGTCCCCGCTCCCATGAGCTCACCACTCGTAGGAGGGGCCAAAGGGGTCGGATGCTTATCTGAGCTGGGTGGCAGCAGGAGGCAGAGGCCTTGGCGGTTCAATCCTCAGCTACAGAACCTAGTTGTCGGTACGTGGAATGTCACCTCTCTGGCGGGGAAGGAGTCTGAGCTGGTGCGTGAGGTGGAGAAATTCCGGCTAGTCTATCCAGCTAGTCCGATAGTCGGACTCACCTCAATGCACAGCAAAGGCTCTGGAACCAGTCCTCTCGAGAGGGACTGGACTTTATTTCACTCTGGTGTTGCCAGCAATGGGAGACGTCGGGCAGGGGTGGCAGTTCTTGTTGCCTTCTGGCTATAAGCCTGCACGTTGGAGTTTAACCTAGTAAACGAGAGGGTAGTTTCCCTGCGCCTTCGCGTGGGGGGACGAGTCCTGACTGTTGTTTGTGCTTATGCGCCAAACAGCAGTTCAGAAAACCAGTCCTTAGAGGAAGTACTAGAGAGTGCTCCCTCGGGGGATTCCTTTGCTCTGCTGGGTGACTTCAACGTTCAAGTTAGCAGCGACAGTGAGACCTGGAGAGATGTGATTGGGAGGAACGGACCCCCTGATCTTAACCTGGGTGGTGTTTTGTTATTGGACTTGTGTACTTGTATCGGATTGTCTATAACGAACACCATTTTCAAGCAGAAGGGGGTCCACATGTGCACTTGGCACCAGGACACCCTGGGCCGCAGTGTGATGATTGACTTTGTGGTCGTGTCGTCGGACTTGCGGCCACATGTTTTGGACACTCGGGTGAAGACAGGGGCGGAGCTGTCAACTGATCACCACCTGGTGGTGAGTTCATTCCGATGGTGGGGGAGGATGCCGGTCACACCTGGCAGACCCAAACACATTGTGAGGGTCTGCTGGGAACGTCTGGCAGAGTCCCCTGTCAGAAGGAGTTTAAACTCCCACCTCCGGGAGAGCTTCGACCATGTTCTGAGGGAGGCAGCGGACATTGAGTCCGAGTGGGCGATGTTTCGTCCCTCCATTGTCGATCCGGCTGATCGGAGCTGTGGCCGTAAGGTGGTCGTTCCCGTCGTGGCGGTAATCCCAGAACCCGTTGGTGGACACCAGCGGTGAGGGATGCCGTCAAGCTGAAAAAAGAGTCCTGTCAGGCCGTTTTGGCCCATGGAACTCTGGAGGCAGCTGACAAGTACTGGCAGGCCAAGCGGTCTGTGGGTCTAGCAGTCACTGAGGCAAAAACTCGGACATGGGAGGAGTTCGGAGAGGCCATGGAAAACAACTTCCGGATGGCTTCAAAGAGATTCTGGACCACCAGCCGCCATCTCAAGAGGCGGAAGCAGTGCACAGTCAACACCGTGTATGTTGAGGACGGTGTGCTGCTGACCTCAACTCAAGATGTTGTGGACCGGTGGAGGGAATACTTTGAAGACCTCCTCAATCCCGCCGACACGTCTTTCAACATGGAAGCAGTGGCCCGGGACTCTGAGGCGGGCTCTCCTATCTATGGGGCTGAAGTTACCGAGGTGGTCAAAAAGCTCCTTGGTGGCAAGCCCCTGAGGGTGGATGAGATCCGCCCGGAGTTCCTTAAGGCCCTGGATGCTGTGGGCGTGTCTTGGTTGACACGACTCTGCAGCATCGCGTGGACATCAGGGTCGGTGCCCCTAGACTTGCAGACCGGGGTGGTGGTTGCGCTTTTCAAGAAGGGGGACCGGAGGGTGTGTTCTAACTATCATGGGATCACACGAAGCCCAGAATAGACCTTCCCGGTAAAGTCTATCCAGGCGTTCTGGAGAGGAGGATCTGCCAGATAGTCAAATCTCAGATTCAGGAGGAGCAGTGTGGTTTTTGTCCTGGTCGTTGAACTGTGGACCAACTCTATACTCTCGGCAGGGTCCTTGAGGGTGCATGGGAGTTTGCCCAACCAGTTTACATGTGTTTTGTGGACTTGGAGAAGGCATTTGACTGTGTTCCTCGTGGAATACTGAGTGCTCCAGGAATATGGGGTATCGGACCACCTAATCCAGGCGGTTTGTTCCATGTATGACCAGTGTCAGAGTTTGGTTGGCATTGCCGGCAATAAGTTGGACCCGTTTCCAGTGAGGGTTGGACTCCACCAGAGCAGCCCTATGTCACCGATTCTGTTCATTACTTTCATTAACAGAAATTGTAGGCGGAGCCAGGGCGTTGAGGGGTTTCAGTTTGGTGGCCTCAGGATTCGGTCTCTGCTTTTTGCAAATGATGTGGTCCTGTTGGCTTCATCGAGCAGTGACCTTCAACTCTCACTGGATCGGTTCGCAGCTGAGTGTGAAGCAGCTGGGATGAGAATCAGCACCTCCAAATCCGGTTCTCGCCAGCAAAAGGGTGGAGTGCCATCTCCGGGTCGGGGATGAGGTCCTGCCTCAAGTGGAGGAGTTTAAGTATCTCGGGGTCTTGTTAACGAGTGAGGGAAGGATGGAACGTGATGGACAGGCGGATTGGTGCGGCGTCTGCAGTGATGCGGACTCTGCACCGGTCTGTCGTGGTGAAGAGAGAGCTGAGCCAAAAGGCAGAGCTCTCAATTTACCAGTCGATCTATGTTTATGAGGTCATGAGCTTTCGGTAGTGACCGAAAGGACAAGATCGCCGGCACAAGCTGCCGAAATGAGTTTTCTCCGCAGGGTGATTGGGCTCTCCCTTAGAGATAGGGTGAGAAGCACTGTCATCTGGGCGTGACTCGGAGAAGAACCGCAGCTCCTCCGCATTGAGAGGAGCCAGATGAGGTGGCTCGGGCATCTGGTTAGGATGCCTTCGGACGCCTCTCTGGGGCGGTGTTCAGGACACGTCCAACCGGTAGGAGGCCTCGGGGAAGACCCAGGATATACTGGAGAGACTATGTCTCTCAGCTGGCCTGGGGACGCCTCGGCATCCGCCGGGAAAAGCTGGACAAAGTGGCCGGGAAGAGGGACGTCTGGGCTTCCCTGCTTAGGCTGCTGCCCCGCGACCTGACCTCGGATAAGCGACAGAAAATGGATGGATATTATTATTAGTATATTTAATTATTTTGGGAAATTTTACAAAAAGAAAACAGCCAAATGGGGAAAAGGCGCAGAGTTCATACTAATTGCAGTACTAATATCAAAATGACACTTGCATCCTTTCATTTTTTATTATGTGGCCTAAGCTGGAAAAGTTTGGACACCCCTGATTTAGGCCCTACATTGAAGGGCCTAACCTACTACTCAAAAAAACTTACTTAGAAAACAACAAGCTTCAGGTTAATTGGCTGAAAAGCAATTGTCAGTTGCAGCTCTAATGTCCAACAAAAGTATATTTTACCCTACTAGAAGAGATCTCTTTGCCAGGCGATCCATTTTTGAGAGAGTCATTGTGGAAGTTTACTTAAGAGAATGATAGTCTGTTGCTGAGACTGCACATTTTGGTCGGTATCACTCACATTCCTGTTGCGGAAAATGCCCATGACCCCACCCAATTAAACTTGATCGCCGAGCTGCTTTTCTTCTCCACGGTTGTGTGCTGCAGAGTTCTATGCCGCAAGCGAATGTCAAAAATTGATTTGCTCTTATTGTTTTTTCTTAGCTTTCCTTTTCTGCCTGACATCACCTCCTTCTAAGTAGAGACCCCTTCTGGAGGCCTCTGACACATGGAAATGTGAGACGATGTGGAAGTCGACCGCAGTGAGTCATCACACACAATGAGAGCTGCTGAGAGAGGTAATGTCATACAGTATGTAGGTAAGTCCACGTGTACTGTAAACAATCAGAAAAGTAGTGAATAGAGCAGCCCAAGCGTTGAACCATCGGCAATCCTTCTACTCTCTCAAATGAACCATATTTAAGTCATTATACATAAACAGTTAGGAAAAATACTACTACTGTTTGTAGTTCTACTGTGCATCTATAGTCCAATGCAGCTGTTGTCCAATGCACACCGACTTTGAAAAATATCCTTTCAAGGTCCAAAGTTGCCCGTCCAGCCTCTGTCCTCTGCTAATCAGACATGCTTTTAAATGCTTACATGTGACTCACTGCATTGCTGCAACTTTCCTGATATTTTTGGAGAATATTTTTAGCATATTCACTGGACATGTTGACCACGGAGCCTGTTTAGGCTTTCTGGATCGCTTAAACTGCACAGTGGCCTTTTGTTGTGGCCAACCTAAGACACACCTATCCATAAATCATGCTGGCTAATCACCATCTGAATATGCCACACCTGTGAGTTTGATTACTTGTGAATGATAAATGCTCACTGACACAGATATAGAGATAGGCCTTTTGTGTACATAAAACAAGTTTTAGATCTTGAAAATTTTGCTTTTGTTTATATTTCCGGGTGTCTGGATCAGATTAATTGGATTTACATTATTTCCTAAAGAAAAAAATGTTTTTGGTTTGTATTCGTCTGACCTTTTGGAACAGATTCGATACAAAAATCAAAGTTTTACTGTATTGTTAAATTGTTATTTTAAAAAAAGTCTGTTGATTTTTTTGCCTATAAGAATCCTGAGTTCTATGTATTATTCTTATTACATTCTTGCTACATCGCAGTTCAAACATCGTTCCTTCACTCAATTGTGTTTTTGACGGTTGTGTCTGGAAGCAATTAACTGCGCTAAGCAGAAGGAGACTATAGACAGGAACCCTAACTCCATGTTTCTCATGAATGTGAGCAAAGAGGAAATCATTGACATTGTACATAAATGTAAAGCAAAAACTTCAACTGATTGTAATAGAATTGGAATGGATATGATAAAAATGGTTATCAGTGAGATCGCAGAACCGCTAACGCACATGGGCAATCTACCATTCCAGACAGGCAAATTCCCAGACAAAGTGAAGACAGCTAATGTAGTTCCAATCTTCAAAAATGGAGATAAACATAATTTCACAAACTACCAACCAATTTTATTATTACCACAATTTTCCAAAATCATGGGAAAGTTATTAAAGCATAGGTTTGGACAAATTCCTTAATAAGAATGACATACTTGCGGACAGCCAATACGGATACAGAACTAAGATTTCCACTTCTATGGCGCGGATTGAAATCACAGAGGAAATTAAGAATGCTGTAGATCATAGGAAGTGTGCAGCCTCAGTATTCATGGACTTAACAAAAGCTTTTGTTACAATCAATCACAACATCCTAAATACAAAATCGGAAAGGTATGGAATCACAGGGTTAGTTCTGAACTGGGTTAAAAGCTACCTTGCAAACAAGAAACAATATGTGAAGCTAGGAGAATATGCATCTACAAATTTAGAGATATTATGTGGCGTACCACAAGGGTCAATTTTGGGACCAAAATGATTTAACCTATACATTAACGACATCTGCAAAGTGACAAAACACCTAAAGCTTGTACTATATGCAGATGATACCACCGCTTTATGCTCTGGAGAAAACACACAAGAGCTAATAAGAAAAGTTTCAGAGGAAATGATTACTCTAAAAAGATGGTTTGATAAAAACAGATTATCCTTAAATCTAAGTAAAACAAAAATTATGCTATTTGGTAATAGCAGAAGAGACACTTGTGAGGAAATACTAATTGACGGGGAGGAAATTGAAAGGGTGAATGAACATAAGTTTTTGGATTTCATAATTGATGACAGAATGAGCGGAAACGTCACATCAAAAACATACAACATAAAGTAGCAAGAAATACTTCAATACTGAATAAAATAAAATTTGTCCTGGATCAAAAATCACTCCAAATTCTATTGTTCTCTGGTGTTACCACATCTAACTTATTGTGTGGAGATATGGGGAAATAACTACAAAAGTACACTTCACTCGCTTGATGTACTGCAAAAAAGATCAATTAGAATAATCCATAACGCGGCGTATAGACAACATACAAATCCACTGTTTCAAAAATCACAATTATAAAAATTTGCTGATCTCATAAACCTTCAAACCGCTAAAATGATGCATAAAGCAAACAGCCAGTTACCAAAAAATGTCATACAATTTTTCTCAACAAGAGAGGAGAAATATGATTTTAGGAATAAACATAAAACACAAGTTTGCAAGAACAACACTAAAAACATTTAGCCCTTCGGTATGTGGAATCAAACTATGAAATGGATTAAGTAAAGAAGTAAAACAATGCTCTACAATGAGTGACTTCAAGAAACATTACAAACAGTTGATGTTTACAAAATACAAGGAAGATGAGTCGTGAAATATTGTCTACATCCAAGGCCGTATTACTTCATTCCCTGGAGAGTACATTTTCTGTCTGTTGACTGTCAATGTTATGTTTGTTACTATCACCTTATACTTATACTAGGAACTTTTCATCCTAGCGAGAACATTGTACTACAACAATGTTTTGTTATAATTGTTTATATACCATTCATCACTAATTCACTATTATTATTATTTATTATGAGCATCATTCATCAGGACGGCAGTATAATTTATTTACCATGAGAAGGAACAATATCTAATAAACTGTCACTTGACCTTACTTATGCATACAAACTTGTGTGTGAAGTGTACAAATGTATTGAAATAGGAGACAGCCTACGAGGGTAGGATTTAATAAGCTTTGCTTCTTCCTACTGCTTTTGGACATGTGGAACCATCAAATGTATTAGGTGATGTATTCCAATGTCATTTACATGCATGTTCAAATCAAAATAAACCATTACCATTGCCATTACCAAGCCACATACATTTTTCTTGGAGATTAATCAAGCATCTATCATCTAACTGAGAAATGACTATGTAGGTAGTCACAGCAACAATTATCCGTTGAAGGACTGCCAAACAAAGTGGAAAATCTCATAAACATGGAAGAAATGGTCTTTCTAAGTGCGGTACATGTGTGCTGTATATTTTACTTACCTTATCACATATTTATAAATTGTTACAGTCCTTGGGGGACTGAGATGTGCAGGGATCTGCTTTATTTACTGGTATCCAGTCAATACAAAAATGTGCTGTTTCACTCAACTCTGCCATCGATTGTCCACTTGTATCGCTAGACTCAAAAGATGGACATTACTTTAGCTCAAAACTAAAAAAAACCTGTAAGAGATTCCTATTAGTCTTCTGAAGGGGCTTCCTGCAAAAACAATTAAAAAGTAATTGCATTGTCCGATAAAAATGAATTCTATCTCATTATCCCAATTGTAATTTTGCTGGTTTAAAATGGTCTTTGCAAATCTCATTTTGAGATTAATAATTTAATTCATGGTTATTATAAACGCAAATGTCCTGAAGATGTCCCAGAGGTACACCTTTTAACAAGCTCCAGATACTAAAATATGAAGCCTTTAACTCTCAAACACATGTGATAATGTGTGTCAAGTGGCCTCTTTATTATTTTATTTTTCCTGTCTTAGGTCCTGGTCTTTCAAGGACTTGGGAGAGACGCCACAAAACACATGTAGTGGCTCAAGCTGTAAGAAGTAAGCCAATGTGAAGAAGACATACACGAATAATAAGTATGTCAAAAAATAGCAGCTATAGGGTACAAATGTGTATGATTGAAAGTAATTGATTTAATAGTTTGTTGTGTTTGTTTGCTCTTGTTGCTTTTTGAATACAGTGAATTATTGAAGCCCGAGTTCTAAAGATTTGCAGCATTCCTAACTCCTGTTTGTAAAATGAAGTACACAATGCAACACATACTGTACAGTATAATGTGTCTTTTAATAGGCTGGCCACATTTGGTGAACATGCACTGTGGATATAAGGCTCTCCATAGGGAGGTCGCTTTTGGATTCATCGATGTCGACTCTTATCATTGTGAAGCAGAATTCACCAAGCGTTGTTGAGAGTTATGAGTGTTCACCCAAGGCGGGGGCAGCGTGTGTGTGTGTGTTTTTTTTTACTCTTAATAGAATAAAAATGTTTCACTCTTCTGTTAGGCCCATTGTGGTGTAATGGTACAGCTGCTGTCATTGAAGGTTGATGGTTTGATTACAGTCTTGAAAAGGTTTTTGGATAAATTATATTTTATTAATATAATCAATATTGTGGCTTTACATTACACGTATTCATAATGGGTTGAATTACGAGTAAAAGCCAAATGCCTTCTGGTACAAAAATATTATGATCAAATGAGAGAAAGATTGATTTTTTTATGACACACATTAATGTAAGGGAGGCTTGCAAACCAGAAAAACACTGTACCGCGAATACCAGTCAGCTGCAACAATTCATTGATTATTCTATTTATCAAACATTATTTGGTATTTGAGTAAATGTTTTTTGATTAAAAATGTAACTATAACATGTATTGTGATATGACGATATAATATCGGAGTCTTGTAGGAAAATATTACTATTACTATTTCAAAAGGTTGTAGCTTGAAAAGGTTTAAAGAAAAAGGCATACTGTAAATGAGAAAAATCATCAGTATGACCCAAAGTTTGTGGTGGAAGTACATTCATTCATCTAATTTGCATATAATGGCATCACCAAGCTCAGATCTCCATCTCTACAATACCGGCTTAACAACAGGCTCATCAAATCCTCTCATCCACTTAGGATACTCTTCCTCATCTCTCAAGCAAACCCAGCCATCATCATAATTTACAGCAGGATCTTGAACACCACCGCTGCCGACTGCTATTATTAACACTATTATTATATTGATAGTTGTAGTTATAAAGTATCTATCTATCTATCCATCTATCTGTTACTTGTCCGGTCATATCTATTAGCAGTGCATTTTCTTCCGAGTCCTCCTCTATGGATACTACCAAGTGTGAGACGCTATTTATGCATATTTACATTAACGCCACCCCACCACGTCCTGCCACCCTGCCACACGCACACACGGGTTCAAAGTCTTTGCATAGGAACACAATGCCCACAAATGTTAAAATTTTGTTTTGTTTTGTTGAAGTTAGAAATTGCTGTCATCTAATGGTGTAAAGTATTAACTATATGTGGCGTTAGGGGTGTAACGATTCATTCACCAAATCGTTGTATCGATTTCTATTCCTATGATCCAACTACATTGATCTGTGTTCGACATACATGGAGCTAAAGATTGTTTGAAAGGTAATCAATCGATTTAATCGAAATCCAAATAAAGCATTGGATTTAAGCACTACAGGTGTGTTTTTAGCTTTTTAAATGATAAAGACGGTAAACGTTACCCTTGTAGCAGTTTAGTTTGTCGTCAGTCGATTAGTTATGCCTGTTGACTGGGGCGCACTGATGACTTCTTTAATACTTTGGTTAGAGAAGTGAATGAGGTATCAAATTAAAGTTAGTCATATTTTATCAGATAGAATTTATATTAATTATATTTTTATAATTATATATTTATAATAATATATTAATTATAGTAATTTATTCTTTGTTTACTCAACCTGAAGTGTTGGTTGGACTTTATTCAAATAAAATGTTAATGTATTTGCCATGAATTGTTGTTTACCTTTTTGTTTATGTCCATACTTAAAGTATACCTGATTCTCTAACATTTAAGCAAAGGAAATTTAGGAAACTTCATCTGCACCGTTCAGTATCCATCTATTTATTTCTCTGTCAGACTGCTTGAATTTTTGGCAAATAAGTTATAGAATAGTTTTAAAGTTACTGAATCGTTTAAGATCGTATCGTTCTAAATGAACCAATAACATCCTTGAATTGAATCCACGAATTGCGATACGAATCGAATCGTTATAACAAATCGTTGCACCCCTATGAGGCATCATATTAAAAGCAGTAGCTTGTTAATTCAACAATTGCAATTTTGAGACTTTGGCGCTTAAAGGGTTTATTGCTATTTAAACCGGTAACAGTCTTATTGAAAGAATTTATACCGGAATATAAAAAGTATACAAAGTAATCCCAATTTTAATTTGGTTCATATTAATTTGGTCTATCAAAGGGCAGGGGCTTTTTACATTACAAAGGGCAGGGGCATCATAACATTATTAAAAAGAATACATTCAGAGACTTGTATTCCACAAATGCTTGTCTTGCTTAAAAATTGCCCATTTAGTAAAAAATTATATAGCGCTTACAAAAATACATTTTCAAATATGTGGCTTTCATGGCTTTTTAGCCAAAAATGATGCCTGATCTACGGCCTAACCGATTACTCGGTTAATCAAAACCACAAGCTTCAACTTATTTGCCAAAAACTATAACAATCACACTTATTTTTCTAAGTGTAGAAGCCCTCAAGCTTCCCACCTGGCAACTAAAGGAATCAAACAAATCAAAAATTCAAACCCATATGACAAAGACCCACAATTCTTCATTCATATGTCGCCAGAGTAAAACAAATAAGGCATTGCACAATACTATAGTTCAGACAGAGCAAATCGCAGGGCACATATAGACAAACAAAGACATACAAGCATTCACACTCACACCAATGGACAATTTAGAGTCACCAATTAACCTAACATGCATGTTTTTGGAATGTGGGAGTACCCAAAGAAAACCCACGCACGTACGGGGAGAACATACAAACTCCACAGAGAGATGCCCAACGGAGATTCGAACCCTGAACCTCCTGACTGTGAGGCCAACATGCTACCCATTCAGGCACCGTGCGGCCATGATGATGACATACGATATATAATTGGTAATTGTTCACATTGCACATGATGAAAAAAAGCTTTCAATAGTAATGCACTGAAGGACATCTCTAGACCCATCTATGGACTTATAATAATGGACTTACAACTTTATTCTGATCTGAACACATCAACAACACTGCAATTTCAACACCATATGTGCCGCCCGTGTCACAAACACACCTGTGTTTGTAGTCTGTTAAGTGACAACAGCGGAGTGAGAGTTCCTCATTGGCGCTGATGCATTTAGGAACACTCCGAAAATCACACCAACCTCTTCATTATCTTTGTATGTGTAGCTAAATAAACAGAAGGACATAGGGAAAAAAAACTGGATAATATGACTTACTTTGTAACTGTTCTTGCAGAAGTACAATTTGCTGGGAAATCTAAAAAAAAAACCCTCAAAATATGTCAATTAAACTTACGTTACGTAGTGTCTTAAAACGCAATCCCTCATTGCTCATAATAGCAAGGTTTTGTTTTTGTTTTTATTATTGTCAATACGCCATATATGCAGGACATACGGACCATCAAAATTATGTTTTTTATCCTCCACAGTCCATTTAAGTCAACAGTATGAATAGGAAGTATGAAAAGGGTGTATGTATATACAGAGAATTCTTAAGTAAAAGTATAAACAGGGCATATACATATATATCAAGGAGATGCAAGTGATGAGATTGAATTAACATGGATAAATAAATGCATTGTGTTTAAAGTTTAAAGTGTAATTAGAACAATCAAACTCTTAAAGAAACTAGTGCTAAATTAATTTTCAGTCATGTATGCTGGCTTATAGCTTGATTATTGTTCAATGTATATGCACTCCTTATTACATACAAATATATATAATTCTGTCGTGTCTTTTATATTTCTTTAAACAAAATATAATGCATATTTCAGACATAGTTGCAAATAGTGATTAATCAAGATTAATTCATTCGAAAACTCTGATTTAAAATGTTCATCATTTGACAGCCCCACTTTTTAAGCCTTTTCTCAGGTTTTTGCTTATATTTCATTCATGTTCAGAGCACACGTTGTTCCCTTTTGGCACTGTTTGCACCAGCTGTGTGCCGACATTGCAGCCACTCATATTTGGTAGCGTGCACGAGTAAGCAAAGAAAAGCTTTTGGTCATCTGGTGTGTGTTTGGAACATATTCTGCTTGCCAGGATTTTACTTCCAAATGACTTAAGTATTTCAACAGTAATGGTATGGGAATCCATATTAAAAGGTAGTGTACAGTCTACTATAGGAGGGTATTACTTTTTTATTAATAAATTGAGAAATCTCCCCAAAACTGGCTTAAAACTTTGTGTGTTTTTGCTGGTCTGCCTCTATGGCAGAATAACGATTGAAAGAACAAAGAAGACCAATTTACAGTATATATCAGGCTTCTCTTGACTTAACCATCAATTAGCCTCCTGCCATCTTTCAGTGCTCCTCTTCAGTGTACCCGTGCAATTTACTGCAGTGAGTTTGTCAGAGGATGTACTGCAATACACATCTGTGTACTATACTGTATAGTACAGCCATGGCCAAAAGTTGCTTCTCGGCCAAGGGAGCTCAATCACAATTCTACTTCAAAACACAGCCATGAATAAAGAATGGTACCAAAACAACCTCTGAAAGTAACCTCTCTCAACCATCCAAGAACAGTTTGCTGACAAACAATATCTTTTCCAAAGAAAAAAGTGATAACTAAGTGGTTTGGGGAACAACATAGTAACATAGAAACATCTGACTAAAAGATCTAAAAACATGGAAGCAGCAAACGTTGTCAAAAACAACATTTCAAAAAAGCCCAACAACAACAATAGAGGTGTTGCTGGAACAAATCAGCAATACAAATTCAAACCACTATTTCATAAACGTCATATTAAAAATATTTCAAGTCAGTACCAAACTGTTCTTTTAGCTTCAGGTCCGCCAAATAACAGTGAAAAAAAAACCTGTGAGCAATTCACTTGCCACTCTTCTCCCTCCGTTTCTCTTTGCTAGAAATAAAAGTCGCGATTCAAGGAGCCTCTCAAGCACCCGCTACCTCACATTTCACACTTTTCTTCATTCAGCCTGACGGAGACTTCAATAAAAGCTTCGATCACCACCTCTGCAACCGTACTTTCCACCACGGAATCCTCATTGAATACACAAAGCAGAGAAATCAAAATAAAAGAAGTTATGGCATCTTCCCACACTGCAATGCTGAGGACAGAAGTCATGACTAACTTTGAAAAGTTAACCAGAATTCTACATACTCCCACACACACACTATTAACACATCAAAATAGTAATAAAAAAGATGTGTTTATACTTTCATTCATCATCAAGGAGTGCAATGAAATAGAGAAAAAAATCCCTTCTCCACTTAAAGACTGCTTGACATGATTTATCATACTTGATTAAAAATGTTATATTTTGTGTGTAATGATGTTCTACATTGTTCAATTTTTGAAAACAAACAGTACATTTGCAAAAATTACATTTATGGTTCAAGGCGCCACCGAACCTCCTCTCACAGTTCAATCTCATTTTCAGAAGTGGCGCGATCCAGAACATGGACTTATGCCTTAACACATGGAGATGAAGATTAGTACACACGGTAAATGTAAATTACACTGGAGGTGCTTATTGTTCTTTTATTTTTTAAATTGGCTTACTAATGGGCGTAATGGGGTCTTTGTAGCCTGATTTATTTTATACTTTGTTGCCGTCGTAGTCTCAGCCGCCACTCCCAGTAAACACACCTATCACTGTCAAAAGATGTTTGTATAACATGTATAATGCTTTACAGCCTTGTCGCTATCATTGAATCGAGTTTCGAAGATATTATGCAATCAAGACATGACTTAGTGTTGTGTGGCAACTTTAACTTTGTTCTTCTTGTCTTTTTTTCTAAGTTCCCGAAAAGAACAGAACTCAAGGTGGGCGTCCATCTGTCTCTTGTTCTCTCCACATTTGCTTCGTGTCTTATAATAAAACAAACATACAGTATCACTCACAAAATGGAAACATCCAGCAGCAACACAACATTTTAACATGCATTTAGATGAGATGTCACCCTGATGATGTCACTTCTGGAAACAAGACTGAACTATAACAAAAATGATATGTGTGCCTACCGTACAGTATTTCAAAAAATAAATAGTATTTCCTTTTTTGTATTTACAATGGAACCTCAGCCTTGAAATGCTAACTCTGATGTTGTTAGTTTCACTTTGTCTGCCTGTGCATTCTTTACCTTTTGGACATTTAATAGTTCTTGCATCTTCTAGTAGTATGCCAAGTTTCCACCTGCCATCCCGCCTTGCCGTCTGCTTGTCTTTGGTTTCTAACAGCAAGTTTTCAGGGTGCCCTTTTCCAGCTGAAGACGAAGTCCAGCCAGTCTCTCCTTTGCTTGCTTTGTTGTATTTTGTGTGACTCTCATACAAGGGACCTGTAAGATTTTATTTGCTAAAAAGGCCTCTTATCAGCCCAGGATGACCAGCATGTCTGAGGAGCTGAACAAGCTGCAGAATCTTGAAGTGGCGCGATTTGCGTTTTATTCACACAAAAGAGTGACAGAGTTTCACCTTCCCATCCCACCAGCCTTTTCCCTAACCTTCTCATAATTCCCTCTCTAATAGTGGAGCCAGCACCAATAACCCAAATCCAGGGGTGGAGATGGTGCACACAATTCATTATTATTCAATTACAAAAATACATTTACCTATACCAGCACACATATATTTACAATTACAATTCTTCTAATTTCCTATGTTTGCTACCCATTAAAACACCATATTTACATTCCACAAATGCTTGCCAATTAAATTCTCCCCTCCCTCGTGTGCCACTTGGAACAGTCTCGTCAGATGCAATGTTCTGCACCTGGCCTGCACTCACATGGGCGCGCCTCCATGTCAGTGCCCCAGCCAATCACCTCAATGAAAAGAGAAATTGATGAGAAACCCGGAAACCAATTATTTCTGTGTGAAAACCAACTAAATAAGATCCAATCTTTAGCAGTTGACACAAAGCATAATTATGAAATACATGCAATCTATAGAATTAAACATTAAATACTAAATATGAAATATACAAAACTGGAATGAAAATGGAAGTGTACCCCTGATCAGTGAGGATGGGTTGGCACCTTCCTCACAGGACCATTACTGTTTTTTCTCAACGTCAATAGGACTGGGTTGGTTGTCGACATAGACAAAATAAAAAACAAAACTAACCATTGTTTGGACATTTACTTGACTTTGACCAAAGATTTACATAGAATAGGCGATAACAAAACATTGTTGTGCTTTTTTTTTTTTTTGGTCTTGTCCAGCATCATAACAGCTGAATGGGAGTCAAGCTGCCTTTAAATGCTGAGCAAAATTTCTTTGCCATGGAGACTTCATAATCCAAATGAGTCTCCTTGACATTTGACTGCGTTTATTATGAATTTTGTTGCGCCACATTTCGATGCTGGACCTGACCTGAAAAGGGACGGGCGGGGCGTGGGGTGGTGGATATAAGAAAGGGTGCAGAAGAACCTCACAAACATATTTCAACCATATTATAAACAACCGTAATAATCACAATTTCAGCAACAACCAGAACAGTCACAGAGCAAAATGAGCAAAAATACAGGGGAAAGAAAAAAACATAAATAATAATAATAATGATAATACTAATATATATATATATATATACACACACACACATATATATATATACATAGATACATACATATATATATATATATATACATACATACATACATATACACATATTCGTACACGTATACATACACATACTGTGCACATACACATATCCATGCAGTACATACATACATACACACACATACAGTGTGCATATATATGTATACACACATACATACATACATATTTACTAATAATGATAAACATACAAGAAAAACAACGAGAAAAGAAACAGAACCTCTTGAACAATGACCATCCAAATGACACGTGCAACAAATCTACATTAAATCTACATTACTCTGCAGTGACAGGATAACCGCATCAGAGCGAAACAGAGAACGAGGAGATGCCCGTGGTGAACACCGCCATGCATCCCAAACCACACTCCCTCCAAAAGCGAGGGCCCGACCAGGAAGACGCCGGAGCACGGCCCCCCAGCAGGCTCCCCACAGAGGGGAAGGCCCGACCCCGCCACCCCAAGAGGCAACCGCGAGTCCCCTCCGAAGACGTGGAAGGGAGACCCGGCCCGACGCCGCCCGGCAGCCGAGCAGGGGCCACAGGAGGGGCCCGGGCGCCAACCGCCGGAACACCCGCCGGAGGCCGGCCAGCTTCGGGCAAGCAGGACAACCGCCCCCGAGCCCCCGGGCCCAGAAGCCACCCAACCCCCCAAAGCAGGGGCCATACCCAACACCCCGGGAGCTCCAGGCCACCCCAGACACAACTGCCGCGGGCCATCGCCTTCCCCAACGCCAGAGGCAGGCGCCCATAGAGGGCCCATGGGTCTACCCACCCCCCGTGATCCGTCCACCCCAGCCCCAGTACCCACACCAAACCCTGTTCCCACACTCACACATGCCAACACACATACACCCACACACCTACATTTTCACATATGCACCTGGATGCCACACCCCCATGGAGCACGTGCACTCCCCAAGATCCTATGTGCTTGTTTGCAGGGAGTGGAGGGGCGAGGGCGCGAGGGATAGTAAGACTAGGAGGGAATTTATTATTTTTTTCCTTCCCAGAGGACGAGCCATTGGGCAGTAGGCACCCCTGTTTCCCGGGACCCACCGCGGGGCAGGGGCCGGCACGAGGCAAGGTGAGGCCCCAGACGCCCAGCGACCGCAGTCCGGGAGCAGCCTCACCCAAATGTCACACACTAGCCACCATGCGCGCCACTGTAGGAGATTCCGGCGGCCCACACCCCCGAACACCACCACCGCCATCCCCACCCCGTATCAGAGAGGAGCCCGGGCAACACACCCCACCACTCGAAGAGGCAGCAACCATCCAGACACAGTCACACACCTCACCCCCCACCCCTGCACCCTGTGCCCACACCCCTGTTGAATCCCCTGCACCCAACAAACGACATACAACATACACACAAACACACTGACACACACCTGCACTCGCGCACACAAACCCACACCCGCCCAACCCCCTGCACACTCCCCCAACCCCGGTCCTCCCAGGCACCAATCCGGCACCGGGACGCGCACCCATTCAGCCCAGCCACCCGACCCGGGGCCCGACGGCCCCGACCCAGGCCCCAAACCACGGTCCCCAGCCCCTCCACCAACCGGTCGTCTCGGCACCAGACCTACCCCAGCCTCTATAGAGATAAACACCGGTCCCCCGCAGAGCAGCGTAGCCCAGCCCCCCTCCCCAAGGGACCCCCACCGGCCCGTATGCCCCTGGCCAACTCTCAGAGTTAAGTGAAAGAGCTAATCACCGGGGACCAAAGTGAATGAGATTGGTCCAATTGATTGTCTCACAAGAGATATGATCTAATAAAAGGTTCCTAAATTGGTTCATACTTAGATTGGCTTTTGTTTTCAAATTCATGAGAATAGTTTTCTTTGCGATGCATAACGCAGTAAGGACCATACTTGAGGTTTTATTATCGATATTGATGCCACCCAAATGGCCAAGTAAACACAAAGTGGGGTGTGCTGGAATATTACATCTGGACCAAGTGGACAGCTCCTCACATACCTGAAGCCAAAACCTTTGGACAGGAGCACAATACCAAACAGCATGTATATAGTTATCAACAGAGTTATTTGTGCACTGTGAGCAAATATTTGACTTTGTGAGACCCATCTTGAACATCCTTTGTCCTGTATAATGAGTCCTATGAAGAATTTTGAACTGAATCAGCTGTAGATTTAAGTTTTTTGTCATTTTAAATGTATTTGAACATATTTGTATCCATGTGTTTTGATCCAAATTACCCAATTACCCAAATGTTTCCCATTTTGCAGTCGGTAGGTGTATTAAATCTTCTGTTTTATTGTTAAGCCTATATATTTTTGATAATAACTTTGGGGCGCAGAGGTTACAGAATTCTGCCACCTTGGTTGGCATTTGCAGGTTCAATTGATTGGGCGTGTATTTTTTTCCTATTATAGATTTGATTTGGTGGTATTCTAAAAATTTGGTGCTGCTGATTCCATATTGGGAGGTGAGCGTATCAAATGACACAAATTTCCTTCCACTATGATATTATCTAAGTGTTTTATCCCTTTGTTTTTCCAGAGAGAAAAGTTTATCATTCTTTTATAATGTAGCATGTCAGGGTTGTTCCAGATTGCTAGATCATCACACAGTGCTTGCTTTATATCTCGCCATGGCTCGTCTGGATAACTCAATTTGAGCCATTTGGAGACATATTGCAGTTGATTGGCTAAGAAATACTGAGAAAAGTCCGGAAGCTCTAAACCACCCTTGCCTTTGGTTTGTTTTAACGTATTTAAGCAGATACGTGATGGTTTGTCTTTCCAAAGGAATTTGGAGATGTGGGAGTCCAGTGACTTGAACCAGTTGGAGGATGGTTTGGTGGGTATCATTGAAAACAAATAATACATTTTTGGTAAAACCATCATTTTGACGGCAGCCACTCTCCCCATGAGTGATATGGGTAGACGTCTCCACAGCAAAAGATCACCCTCAGTTGTTTTCAAAAGCTGAACATAATTCAACTGTGTCAGCTCTGACAACTTGGGTGAAATGTTTATACCCAAATATCGGATATTTCCTGTCCGTATTATGGCATCAGGTATACCCTTAAAGTGACAGTTAATGGGTAGAGCTGTGGTCTTAGACCAGTTGATAGAGTAATCAGACACGGATGAGTACTTGTTTATAAGTTGAATCGTGCAGGAAAGGGATGCTTGTGTGTTCTGGAGAAAAAGTAATACATCATCAGCGTAGAGACTTATTTTGTCATTTTTCTGGTGCAGATCCCTTTGATTTCTTCATGTTGTCTGATGGCCGCTGCTAAGGGTTCGATAAATATGGAAAACAGTGAAGGGGACAGCGGACAGCCCTGCCTTGTGCCTCTGTGAAGGCTAAAGCTTGAAGAAGTTTGATCATTGGTCCTCACACATGCATGTGGGTTGGTATAAAATATTCTGATCCAATCAATAAAACCCGGTCCAAATCCAAATTTAATTATTGTCCTGAATAGGAATTTCCAGTTTACCCTGTCAAATGCTTTTTCTGCATCTAGAGAAAGGATAATAGTTTCCAAATTCTGTATGTTAGAATAATCTATGAGGTTAATTAATTTTCGTGTGTTAGTTGAGGATGTCTACCTTTAATAAAACCTGTTTGGTCTGGATGGATTATGAAAGGAGTTATTTCTCTGTTGTGCATATTTTTAATTTTGTTTTCATATGATATTGTAGCAACGGGAGCACAATCGTTGCTGGTCAGGGGTCAGTAATGTTACAATGATGAGACATTATCTTAAGTTATAATTCTTCAAAATGTACTGCATGGAGTCAGCCATGGATGCAGAGTATCTCCAAATGATCATCAGTCATAGATATGACAGTGAAAAAAATTCTGGGTGAAAGTGATACTTTGTCCTTCTCCCCCACTCAGTTTCAAACACTTTTGGACACAAGTTTGGATTCAATAAATTAGTGTGCCATGTTTAAAGCAGTGGCCGTCTCTGGTCCTGCAGAGCCTGCGCATAAGACTTGTGCAACGTGGTATAAACAAAGATAGCAATAGTGCAGTAGTGTCCATTATTTTACAGATGTATGTTTATTTTAGATGCATGTCAGACCTGCTTCCCTCTATATTAATCAAGAGACAAACATCATATTGAGGATGGATGATAGGCTTTTAATGCCATAAAATCGACCCACATTCCCTTTGAGACTCAACAAGAAACTTTGCCAATGCTAATATGTGAGTATTATTGCTTATCTTGTCTTCTATATTAGGTAATACGAGTGTATAGGTGACTATAGGGTTGTTATTTCATGTCTACAGAACTATTTTAAAAAAAAACAGTATTTAGAAGGTCATAGTACGTTTTTTTTATGACCGAAATACGAAAATATTCAGTTTATTAATACTGAATCCTACTTTGCAAAAATACACATCTGGAATTATCTGGAATATGGAATCATCTGCAATCAATTAACCATAATAAATGAGAGTCGACTGTATCCTGTATGTTTGTATAGTTCTGAGTTGTGATTCATGGGTTGGGCTGTAGGGGGCAGTGGCATTTACACGCTTGTCAGAACCAATCCAAGAGAGAAGAAGAGTGTCCATGCCGCTGTGAAGTGTAGAGTGCATCTTGCTGTAAGGTATACATTGCTGTTTTGTTGATTTGTGACTCTGTCATTCTGCAGACATTACACAATTTTATAGTCACATCTAACAGAGCTGCTGCTCTAATTTTGTTGTATGTCTTGACTACAATGACAATAAAGCTTTCATAGATGTATAACGGATGCTAGCAGGCGTGGCAAAAAAACTCCCTGCCACCTTTCAGAGCCACATTAGACGACGAGCTGCCAGCTTGGGGTTTAGCGTGTAAGATAACTATCTACAAAAGTAAACAACTGTGTAGAATCCAGGTTGATACTCCCACATTTTAATTTTAAAGCTCATTTTGGACTGAACACACCTGATCAGATGAGAAGTGTTGAACTCTCTCGCAATGAGATCTTTCTCCGGATTATTCATTTACAGTATATCACTTCATTTTCTGCAACAATTCAGAATGGTTTAACTTGCAAACTGTTCATCTTTGGCAGTCCCCTTATGTTAGATGCAAGAAGCACCTCAGTGGTCTTATGTTCTTCCAGCATGAGTGTGGGGGAGGTCAAATTTCTCCCAAAGAGGATGAGGGAACAAGCTCTCGAAAAATGATTCATGAGGCAGACTTACAACCAGTCCATCACCCTTTCAACTCTGTCAGGGGGGAGAAATGGATCTCCTCACGTGTACCTCACCTGTACACACACATGTACACATCCTCAACCCGCACACACACAGTGAGAGAGGGCAGATGGGTGGGCTGCATGCTTTCGCCACAAAGAGCTTCAGTCAATTCAGCGTATTTTATACCAACACATTAAAGGCACTCAGCAAGAAGGTGCAGCTTCCTGCTTGGGACGAGGCCATCATGCTGCTCCTTTCCAGCACTTTCTCCTCCCCTTGTTGAGAGCGCTCTGCAGCATCCCTTTCTTATGAATCAACCGCCTTCTACTCCTCCGATCCCTTTGTAGAAATAAACAGACAAACTCCATTCCGCCCTCTCCCCACTTCAAAAATATAGCACTGCAAACAACCCAGATTCTCTTGGGTTCTGAATGAATAATTCACGGCCCTCGCCAAAAATGCGCCCTTTTCTTTAAAGCACGAGGAATAATCGCTGCAGTCAGCTCCTAAATGCATGGTGCTATAAATACACCTATAACCCTGCGCGCACACACTAGCACGCACATCAACACAAGCTCCCTCTTCTTCCTCCTCCTCCTCCTCCTCCCCCCAGTGAAAAGCACATCAACTATAAGGACAGTACTGCAGGGTCCCTCTTGTGTGCACTTTGTATGCAAGGGAGGGACACCAGTTATGTCATCGCCTCAACAGTATTTATGTGTGCTCACTGATGCAACGCGAAGGCTCCTATTCACTGACTTCCTCTCTGGTGGTGGTGGTGGTGGGGGGGTTGGTGTATGCACACATGCACCACACATACTGGTAGGAGCACCAAAACTGCATCCACATGCCAGATGTGTGTAATGTAGATCTATGATGAATGGATCATCCCCAACAAAAGGCAAAAATGCACGGCTGGTTTGAGGATTTGGAATCATTTCTTTGTTGTCTTGGATTTAAGGGGGAACTTTCACCCAAAAGGATGCCAAAAAATGTCAGTAGACTGTGAAAAAGGGGTGAGGATAACAGAAGACAGCCTGGCTGTTAGTTGTCTTGAAGAGAACCAAGCTTAGTCATGCACCCACCTTGCACAGCTGAAAGTTTTCCGACACAAGTGTCTCTTGCACATCAATTTCTTTAGGGGTTGGCGCTGTGGTGGGGGTCCCAGCCGCGCTGCCGCACGACGGAGATCCCATAGTCCCACCACCTGGTGAAGAGGTGGTCAACCCATCCAGCACCTTCCGAAACTTCTTCATGTCTGATGTCTTTTTCTTGGGTCAATACACAAGCGTGAAATGTGGCTTTTGGCTGATGCACAATCAGACGGTCTGCTCCTGCCGATGTATAAGGCTCCTTTGTCTTTAAGTACAATTTAAAAAGTCCAACAGGCACCTCATCCTGGCTGATTTCCTCCAAATAAATGCGTCCGGGCCACTCTCCGCCACACACTCGTCGTTGGCGACGTTGCAGATGTGGCTTGCCTCGCCCAAACTTCACACTTTGAGATCCTAAAGTAGGATCCACATGGCTTGGAGGATCATCCCACACGTCAACAATAGTCACAGAGCCGCACAGCCATGCTCCTGTATGAGTGAAAGGCAAAAAGAACTTCGAGCAGCCAGAATCCACTCTATAAAAAAAAAAAGACTTTACACGCTGCAATGCAGCAAAACAGCAGGATTCCACACAATCCACAAGGCGGCCCACACAGACACACACACATTGAGAAATGCTGGGTGTTTGTGTGGATATGATTGCTTATCGCTTCAGCCTAGACACACGCACTCACACACACACACGCACACAGACTGGAGCTATCCACGGTGCTGAAAAAGCTTGGCGAGCCTGGCCCCTCCCCCTGCACTCTCTTTCCTCCTCTCTCTCGCTCTTCTGTACATCTTCCTATTGTTTAGTAAATTCTGCATTTTAATTGTCCAATTACTGACTTCTCGGAAGAGAACCAATAATAGATACTAGATAGTAGTAGATAGTAGATGACTAGATAAACAGATTTGGTTTCGACGTTAGCAGGCTACTACTTCATGGACGAGGATGGCGGGTGGTGCCATGATTCTGCTTGAATGGACGGTTGCAATGACACCATTGTGACTCATGATTTGTATGCATATCCCTGAGAAAATGTGGAAAAGAGCATTTTTTGCCCTTCTGTCCCTTGACATGTAACAATTGTGCATTCATTCATTCATTTTCTGTACCGCTTATCCTCATTAGGGTCACGGGGATGCTGGAGCCTATCCCAGCTGGCTTTGGGCGAGATGCGGGATACACCCTGGACTGGTCGCCAGTCAATCGCAGGGCACATATAGACAAACAACCACTCACACTCACATTCATACCTATGGACAATTTAGAGTCACCAATTAGCCTAACATGCATGTTTTTGGAATGTGGGAGGAAACCGGAGTACCCGGAGAAAACCCACACACGCACGGGGAGAACATGCAAACTCCACACAGAGATGCCCAACGGAGATTTGAACCCAGGTTTTTCCAGATCTCCTGACTGTGTGGCCAATGTGCTAACCACTCAGCCACCGTGCGGCCAATTGTGCATTCTTCATTTTTATTAAATATTGGCTAAAACATGCTTGTTAGGTTAACCGGCGACTCTAAATTGTCCATATGTATGAATGTGAGTGTAAAAGGTTGTCTATACTGCATGTGCCCTGCGATTGACTGGCGACCAGACCAGGGTGTACCCCACCTCTCGCCCAGAGTCAGCTGGGATAGGCTCCAGCATACCTCTGCCACTCTGAGGATAAACAGCATAGAAAATGGATGGATGGCTGTACAGTCTAAAGCAGAGGTCTCAAACTTGTGCAGGTTTTCTTTACAGCTGGTCACTACAGCAGGTGATTTTAATGAGCAAAACCTCCTTCAATTTGAGGGAACAAGCTCATCAATTAAAGAAACAGTTTTAGTTACGGGCTGGAAAGACATCCCGCAGTGTCTCTGCCCTCTATGGCACGAGTTTGACACCCCTGGTCTAAAAGATAACGAACGGTACAAAAATTAAAATTGTCCCATAGGAAACAAAGTAAATCCAATTAATCTGTTCCAGACACTAAGAAATGGGAACACAAAACATAACACACTCTTAATATAGAACAGTTACAGTTTTACATGCAGAAAAAAAATTCAAAATGTGTCTGGCACATTCTACAAGCCTGCTGGCTAAAAACCTGACAAGGGAGTCAAACTTTCAAGTTGAGGTCCACTCAAAAACGTATTCTTTTCCGTTTTCCGTCACACACACGTCATTTTTAAAAGCAAGTAAAAAGATAACTATACAATGTTGTGTACATAAAAAATGGTTATGGTTTAAATTTATTTTGAACATACAGTTTACATGAAATGCTTCACAATACAATTCACAACTCCACATGTCCAAAAAGGAGAAGGAAGAAGAAAAGTTTATTTAATCAAACCCCCACACTACAAATACTAATATTTTTATTTAAAAAAAACATGGCACTTCTACAGAGGTGTTCTTCATGATGATCATGCACCCTACATTGCATGATATCACTGTGTTGCAAATGGACTAAGCTGACCGCTCCTACTTCAGCAGCTCTACTCTGACCTCCTTCCTCCCTCTTAGGGTGAAACTCATTCCGGCTGTTTATTTGCGATCTCAAGACTAAAAGTTCATGACCATTGGGAAGGGTAGGAATGTAGACAAATGATCAACAGTCCAGTACAGTGACCGCACAGAAGCTGCACCAATCCAGCTTCAGAGCTACTCAATAAAACAATGATATTTCTATCAGGTTTTTGTGTCCTCCCCCCCCCCCAATATCCAAGATCAAATCATCGATTAAGAAAAGACTAAATGTTATCAATGATTCATTTTATCGTTACTATACTTCAATAATGTAACCATTACTACCATGACATTTCAATTTCATCTAGCACTAACAATTTCAAAACATAAATAAAATAGCTGATTTTTACAAAGGTTCGGACAACATGCCATATTAATGTCAAATGATAGAGATGAACAAATGTTACTTATGCCTTGATGGAGGAATTGTTGGCAAAGACGGAGATGAAGCAGCAGCAAGGGACAGACGAGGGAAGGAGAGAAGTTCCCTTATTTTGAGTCATCTTGCTTACAATGCTACCTGCTACTTTAGTGTTGTTTTATTCTATAAACAAGGATTGTGTAAAATGGGTCATTAAAACCACAAAGCTCATGTTGTATATTTTGTTCAGTGGGTCTGGTTGAGAGCAGAGATTAGCCGTTGAGTTTAAACATGCAAAGCGTGCACTCTTATCTCCAGTAGATTTTACTGGGTTTTAATATTTGATCGTGATATGGCAAGGCATGACATAAGGCCGGCAATGTGAATGTAGCACACCTATTAAACCATCCCACTGCTGCATAGGTCTTCACGCTGTAAGAAGAAACTAAATACAACCCTTGAAGAGCACCCAAAAGGGCACTTGCAGCTTCACAAACACATTTACATGGTTTTATATATAGGGCACCATTATTTGGCAAATGAGCATTTTGTTCTTGTGTTAATAAATACACAATTAATGTAGTCTAAAACACTTATTACATGATAAACAGAACAGTGTACTGAGGGAGGGTGTGGCGTAATGATGCCTGGTAATGCCAGTATTAACGTCGACATAATTTTAAGCTATCGTACAATTGCAATTATCTTATAGTGTTACATTTTGTTGTGACAGAGCTTTACTGGGCAGATTTACAGTCAGTAAATGTGCACTGTAGGTTGATTAGTCTGGGGTACTTTTTGTGGTGACAGACACAGCTTGGTCATGTTGGCCTGGGACCGCACTTAAATATTTTAACAGACTGTCATTAAAGCCATAAAAAAAAGTCATTCTTGCATGTTCTCCTCCATTAACTAGGCCACAAACATACATCACTTGGGCACAACATTTTTTAAAATATTGTAAATGACATGCTTTTTAACACAGTAGCAACAATTTCTAGTTTAAAACAGTAAAACATCACCAACATATCCATAAAGATGAAATACACTTGTATTGCCATTTGTAGTTTATTTTGTTGTTTTAATGCTGGTGCTTTATTTGTGCTTCAGGCCCCCCCTATTTGGCCAAATTGGGAACCTAAGTCATTTTTGGGATGCCACCCATGATGACAAAATATAGGGGCCTCATGAAAAAAAATCCCATTGGGCCCCCTGGGCATCTGTGGTCATTGCATCTTGACTTGAACCTGAATTTACTAGGTGCATACATTGGAAACAAATTGTTGAATATATTATTTTGACTGTAAATATAACAAATTGACAAAATAGGCAGCAACACTAGCATTACACTAGCAGGGACTGTGGTGAATTGTGCCATTTTATTTGCTTCTATGTGTTGACTTGGTACTATATACATAATGGCAACCATGCACATGCTTTGCGCATTTGCAAAGAATGGGCACCCTGTGCACAAATTGGGTCCTCCATGGAGTGCGTCCAAGACACGCATTGCACATGTAATTAGCATCATGAGAGAATAAATACGTGTGCAAATTATTGCATCAAATCTGATTTACTATAAAAGATAATGCTGTGTAAAATTGTCAAACTAATCTTTAATTGCAAAAGATACGAGTTTGAGAATGTAAAAGATTTAAGGTATCATAATTAGCTCATTTTAATGCTGCAGGACAGGTGATTACATAAGAGTTTACATCACCAGCCTCTGCCCTCTGGCAACATTTGATGTTCTCTACACCGAGCACAGCACACATGCTGTGTTTATCCTATTCTTCATTTTATGATAAGATGATTTTTTTTAAAGGCAAAATAGTAGGATGTTACAAATTGTTCATTGTTCAATATATCTATACGTACCTAATTAGATGTGTTTTTACTGTGAGCTAAAAGCTGTCATCAGTAGTGTGAGAAAGAGAGAGCCTAAGACTGGCTTGGCCACTTTCACTAAAGCAGCTTTGTTTTTCCTGGTAGATGGTAATTAACATTCTAGGTCATTTTGTTTTTTCAAAATATTGCGCCAATAAATGTATTCTGTAACGCAGTCCCTGTTTAATTATTGAAAAAAATCACTTTGTCACCTCTCAGTTATGAAGACCTCTTGATACTGCTGCTTTTTGTTTTCTTTTGTATCAAAGTGTGCTTCTGCAACCAGAAGCTATTTTGATGTAAAAAGAATGAATGAATTTTCCTAACTGAGGAAAAGACCATATTTCATGGTTCTAAACAAAGCATGGCAACCAACACAAAAATTGATTACGTCTTTCCAGAAAGACCCAGACGTCTTGTATGCCAGCGTTATGGTGTCGTGACAATGAAGTGGCAGGAGGACAGAGCCAGGAATGCAGACAATCTTTAACAAAAACCATTGAGAGGTCAGCATCTCACATCAGTTGTAAGCTTAAGAAACAACGTGATGAACACCATAGCTTGAACTAAATACAGACTAAATAACTGACAAAGACAAGGAAGTCACAAACAGAGCAAATCAAATCACTATGTAAGATAAAACATATAGTATTTATATAAGATCTGTGTTATTTGGTGGATGTTAGTATTATGTAATATGCAGTAGTAGTGACTGTCTCTCTTCTTCCCAGGATGATAGTCTTCTCTTCTCTCTCTTCCACATTGGCATTGTCCGCATACCCTCAGGTGACTGATGGGTCTGATTCAAGCTTTGAAGCATCTTCTGCATATCGAGGTTGTTGCTTGGGGTAAAGCTGGTCTGGGTTGTCGTCTTTCATTTTTTCTCCTCCAGATCTTCACTTTGGTTTGTCTCAAATGTTATTTCTTCAAAAATGATGGCCCTCCGGCTGTTTGGTTTTCTTGCAGTTTTTCCCCAATCATTGAAATTGATGTTAAACTTGGTTATTAGTACTAATTTTTCTCTCCTCTTTTCCGTTCACCCTCTTTCTGCTGGAAATAGAGGATCTGTTTTGGTAAGTGTCCGTCAGACATTCAAACAACATGCCTACTGTATCTCAGCTGACTCCTGCTTGAGGTTCGTCAAGATACTGATATTGGTTCTACTGTCTTTCTAGCTAATGTTCACGATGTTTCAAATTAAATGTTCCCAAAGTTTTCAGATAGTGGCATTATTTAAGGAGAGTTGAGTTGACTACTGCTTTGTACACAGCCACCTTAGTATCTTTTACTATATCATGTTCTTGAAACATTCTGTTTCTGAGCAAGCCAAAGGCAGTACCAGAACATCTTAGGCAGTGTAGAATCTTACTGCTCAGATCAAGATTTGATGACAGATGGTTCCCGACATAAGGAAGGTAATCCAAGTTATTGAGTTATCTCCCAGCCTGTTTCATTACGATCATTTGGGGCCGGTTGGTACAGAACCAAAGTTTTCTTGGAGTTGACTTTGTGACCAACAGAACTGTATGGTTGGTTGAAGGCACTAAGTATCTGTTAAAGGTTGTTCACAGAGAGAATGTCTTTGGTTAGCCTCTAAGGAACAAAGTTGAAAAGTTTCTCATTTCTTTGGTATTTCATATTCATGAAATACACATCTTGGGAATCTTAGGATGCGGATATACTTTGGAAAACAAAAGGCAAGAATGTCCCAGAGAGGTTATTTTGATATAGAGTCTTGGTCAGGTTAATAGAAACCATGTATAATGATCTATGTTGTTCTCTGCGCATCTTGTCGGTAGTTCCCCAGGATGGTCTAATACACATAGAAAATACAGACCATGTGTATTGTATGTATGTATGTAACTCCTCCTACATGACATGACACAGCCAATCGATGTGTTTATTCAGAGCAGCTTTGCCATTGCAGCAATTATAAATATGACAACCCCTTTTATTTAAAGCCTAGGAAGGAGCTCATGTTTTCAATATCAATGAAATAACAAATGGTAGTTTAAAGTTTAAAAAATAATAAACTGAGAAATAACTGAACATTAATTGAACAGCATTGTACTGGAAAATGTAATTTGTTGCTGCAAAAATAGCAAGAAAAAAGCATTAACGGGGTCTGTGTCTCTTCCATTGTTAACACTTAAATAAAAATTTAAAAAAAAAAAGTGTTCTAAACCGTTTGACAGGTATATACAGAGGTGTAGAACCAGTGTTTGCCCCTTCCTAAATTTTTTTTGTCACACTTAAATATTTCAGATTATCAAGTAAATGTAATTATTAGTCAATGACAGCACAAATGAACACAAAATGCAGTTTTAAAATTAAACTTTTTATTATGTGTGAAAAAAATCCAAATCTACATGGCCAAACGTACGCGCAAAAGCGATTTCCCCCTAAACCTAATAACCGGTTGAGCCACCCTTAGCTGCAACAACTGCAATCAAGCGTTTGCGATAACAATGACTCTCTTTTTCCACTCAGACCCATGTAGGGTTGGATTTTTTCTACCTGAATAAGAAAGCTTCATTTAAAAACTACATTTTGCGCTCAGTTTTGTTGTCAGTGAATAATATTTACATTTGTTTGTTTGTGTGACAAACGTGCAAAAAAAGAAGAAAGGGTGCTAACACTTTCAAATATTTCTAACTTGCATATGGATAACTTTTTTACCATTTTGATTAAAACCTACATTTCAGTTTGGGAGAGTATATTCCATTTCTGTTTATTTAATTTTTGATGTGGATTGGGGAAAGGCTGACCTTTGGTTTACATTTGGATCACAAGCTGGGCTTTTAAATGATTGATGCCATAACCTGTGTGCAGAATTTTAATGTGTTTTTACAGGTGGTGATAATGAAAACTAACTGGGATCAGTCCAAACAGTCTTTTAGTCAGAAACAATTTGCATGTAAAAGGGTGGACTAATAGATCGCGAAGCCTAATAACATTTCACAATAACTCCTAACTTCATCAATCTAGTCCAATGAGACCACCTATCACCAATCTTTCAAGTCACAAGGGGTGATTTAATAGAAAGAGAAACAGGTAAAATCACAGAAATTGTTTTCATCAATTTCCAGTTAAGAATTCCTTCCTGTTCATGGTACCACTGATAACTGAGTGAAGGTGGAAGAGCTAGGAGGCCAAGAGGACGCGTGCATGCACTGGGGACTCAACATTTCCATTTCAACAAGCTTGCTAATACATGCCTGATTTGGGGGGAGATTCATTACTGACCACCAAAAGAAAAAACATTGTTTTCCCTTTTTCTTCCTCTAATTGTCATTTCAAAGCTGAGTTGCCTTGATTGAAGGTGGTTTTTGAATCAATGCAGAATGCAAATGGGACATGACTAATAGGACAATAGTGCTGATTAGTTTTTCATTAAAGATTTTTCGAGAAAGAGCCAGGGATACTGTATGTGCGTGCATTTCTCCCAACAAATGCTCGATAGCCAGTTAGACACACACCCTATTATGTTCTTCTTTGTCAGGGAAGCCTGGGCCCTGACACATAAACAGTACAAAAGTTGGCCAATAAAAAACACAGGTCATAATTTCAGAGTTATCAGTTTAGGATTATAAATCATGCACTAAGAGTGAATCACCAGATTTTATTTCAGTCCATTTTAGAGGGCCTAATGTTTTGGACATCTACCTGTGACTTCTTTCGGGTACATTTCCCTTGAACCTTTAGAATTTGACAGCAGAATTGTGCGTCTATTGGCTGTGAGCTTTTGAATGTTATTCAATCAAATCAGGAGCAACATGAGAGATATCACCATGGTGCATGTATAACGTGTATGTGCGTGCATGTGTTATTTAAACCTTAGTCACCTGTGTCCAAATACAGTCATCCCTCAGTACATCGCAGTATGAACATCTCTCCCTCACGCAATTGCAGATTTTCAAAAATTAATTCATAAATTATCACTGTTTCGGGGTTAACTGTGGCCCATTATTAGTACAAAATTCTAAAAGCCAAGTCATATGACGTATTGTAGTCACTCCGCGTCAATCGTGACACAAAGCATGGATTAGACATGACATTTCCGAGTTTCACACTGTCCGCGCCGGGGTTTCAACGACCTTCGGAATGGAAAACTAGAGCGCTGACCATTGGGCCAAAACCCCGGACCGTCCACCCAGCATTCAGCGCAGCTCTTAAATAGTTCATGTTATTTTTGTTTCTATTATAGTAGAAACTCGGGGTGTCGTGATAAAACGTTACGAGATTTGTCGTTTGGAGAAAAGCTGTATCGTGAGACCAGGGCAGCCAGAATCCAAGCAAAACTGTGGACTATGGCTTGGCTATAAATGATAATACAGTAATACGGAAGCGCCATCTTTCAAGTAGTGGCGATCATCTGCTTCAAAACAGAGAAAAAATCTGTAAGACAAACCTGACCAGCAGAGCTAAAGAAGTAGTTTGGACATAATGTAAAAAGACAGTTAGAGATTAATATTTTTTAATATTATTATACAGTATATTACCATAATAGTGGTTTATTTGGTCGCCAAAAATGATGACAATGCGGTTAAGCGTGAATTTGTGGGGCAACCTACATTTCAAAATTAACCTGCATTGTTTTGTGACTCGGTTTAAATAAAAACAGTCAGTGTGTCCAGACTTTTTTTTTTAAATTAATTTTAAAGTATAGTCTAATATCGTAGGTGTCTCGTGACACCCAGGGTACAAACAGGGGGGTATGCATAAAATGAAAAATAAAAATGGCACTTGCGTGTATTTGTAATAAAAGCTTTAAACATTGCTCTGTTTATTTTATTTTATCTAGTTTATTTTAGTGTACCTTGCCTCTCGGCCGAAGTCAGCTAGAGTGGCTCCAGCATACCCCCGCAACCCTGATGAGGTTAAAGGGCATAGAAAATGGACAAATGGATGGATAGTTTATTTTATTAGCAACAGTCTTTTGCTTATTTGGAAAACATCTATGTGCAAACGTTTGGATGACATAAAAAACCTTATTTATTTATTTGAGAAACATGGTGTGGAGCTGAAAAAGTGTCACTGTAGGTGCGAAAATATAACAAACAATAAATAACACTTGTTGCTGGAATCATCCACTAATTAGTGAAAAAACATCATACATCAGATGACTACTTACAGAACTCCATATGGCTGCAGTGCTACAGGCAAAAGCTTCTGTCACTTTTAGTTCCTTGTATGAATCTACAAATTGTGTCTTCAAATTGCACATCATAAAAGGTTTTCAATGTAACAGTCCAACTTTTCTTACTCTTTTCGTCCCGGCTTATCCCTTCAGGGGTTGCCACAGAGAATCAATTGCCTCCATCTAACCCTGTCTTCTCCCACCAACTACCTTCATGTCCTCTTTCACTACATCCATAAACCTCCTCTTTGGTCTTCCTCTAGGCCTCCTGCATGGCAATTCAAAACTCAGCATCCTTCTACCAATATATTCACTATCTCTCCTCTGGACATGTCCGAACATCTCAGTCTGGCCTCTCTGACTTTATCTCCGAAACCTCTAAGGTGCTGTCCCTCTGATGTGCTCATACCTGATCCTGTCCATCCTGGTCACACCCAAAGCAAATCTCAGCATCTTCATCTCTGCTACCTCCAGCTCTGCCTCCTGTCTTCCCCTCAGCGGCACTGTCTCTAAACNGACACTTTTCTCCACCCATTCCAGCCTGCCTGCACACGCTTCTTCACCTCTTTTCCACACTCTCCATTGCTCTGGACTGTTGACCCTAAGTACTTAAAATCCTCCACTTTCTTTATCTCTTCTCCCTGTAACCTCACTCTTCCACTTGAGTCCCTCTCATTTACACACATGTACTCCGTCTTGCTGGGGCTAACCTTCATTCCTCTCCTTTTTCCAGGGCAAACCTCCACCCCTCAAGCTTCTCCTCCACCTCTTCCCTGCTCTCACTACATATCACAATGTCATCTGCAAACATCATAGTCCATGGAGATTCCTGTCTAACCTCGTCCATCAGCCTGTCCATCACCATAGCAAACAAGAAGGGGCTCAGAGCTGAACCCTGATGGACTCCCACTTTCACCCAAAACTCCTCTGTGACCCTTGCAGCACACCTCACTACAGTCCTCGTACATGTCCTGCACCGCTGTAACATACTTCTCTGCCAGTCCAGACTTCCTCATACAATACCACAGTTCCTCTCTGGGCACCCTGTCATAAGCTTTCTCCAGATCTACAAACACACAATGCAGCTCCCTCTGACCTTTCCTGTACTTCTCCATCAACATCCTCAAAGCAAATACTGCATCTGTTGTACTCTTTTTTTGGCTACTCTTTCCCATAACTTCATTGTATGGCTCATCAGCTTTATTCCTCTGTAGTTGTCACAATTCTGCACATCTCTACTAAAATAGGCACCAGCACACTTCTCCTCCATTCCTCAGGCATCTTCTCACTATCGAAGATGCTGTTAAACAACCCAGTCAAGAACTCTGCCACCTTTCCTCGACACCTCCATACCTCCACAGGTATATCATCAGGAACGAGTGCCTTTCCTTTCTTTGTCCTCTTCAATGCCCTCCTCACTTCTTCCTTACTAATCTTTGCTACTTCCTGGTCCACAACAGTCACAGTCACTCCTGCACCTCCTCATTTCACCACCAACTCTCCTTATCTACTTTCCTTCCAGATGACACACCAAGTACTCTGATCTCCTTCAGGTTACACCTTCTACACAAGATGTAGTCTCCCTGTGTGCTCCTACCTCAAATCTTACAAGCCACCCTGTGTTCCTGTCTCTTTTGGAAGAAAGTATTCATTGCAGCAATTTGTATTCTTTTGCAAAGTCGACCCACCATCTGTCCAAAGTCCCTACTCTCAGTCCTAGATTATTGTCATTCCTCTTTTCTCGCTTCCTACAGACACACCTTCCTCCTCTCCTTCTTCGACCAACAGTAATCCAATTTTCACCAGCACCCTGTTCGTGAACAGCACAAATGGTGGTCGTTGTTAACCAGGGCCTCGACTGATCCGGTATGGAAGTCACATGTTTGATTTGGCAAAGGTTTTTAGGCCGGAAACCCTTCCTGACACAACCCTCTGTATTTACCTGCGCTTGGGACCAGCACAATGAGACACTGGCTTGTGCCCCCGTTGCAGCTTCGTGTAACAATCCAACATCTGACTGGAAGTCAAGTAACCCCTGATCCTACACACTTAAATATAAATTTAAATCCAAAATTAAGAATATAACTTTGGACCATTCAGCAACAATTCAGCCATTTTTGTCCTTAGCCCGGGTGAGACGGTTCTGCCGCCATCTTTAGTACAAGAGTAGCTTCACACAAGGAATATGACAACAGACAGCCATGTCTGGCATACATCTGTGCGTGGTGGTTCTTGAAGCACTGACTCCAGCTGCAGTCCACTCTTTGTGAATCTCCCCCACGTTTTGAATGGGCTTTTGTTTTGCAATCCAGGGTTTGGTTATCCCTATTGCTTTCACTTGGAATATATCTGACTGTGCAATGCATCTGTGGAATACACACGTTTCACTATTTCAATAGAATTACTAAAATACATCAACTTTTTAATGATATTCTAATTTACTGAGCAGCACCTGTATACCATGAGAAGAATAGAAAATACACATCTGAGCAGAGTCAAAGAAAGTCATACATGTCTCAATTTGCGTCACACATGGCATGCTCAAGGACAGCCAGACAAAGTGTCCGTAACGACCAAAAAAGCCACATCATTCTTGGAAGCATAAATGTACTTTCTTTCAAACATAGTCAGTGCATACAGTCAACAAAACAAATGAGAGCTCACACAGATCCGATGAAACACTATGTAGCCACAGCACCACATAAGAAGACAAGCTCATTTAGCACACAACATAAATGATCTTGAAACATCTACAGATGGAATGGTATATGAAAAAAACTCCCAGTGAAAGTGAAGCGCCTGTACTGTAATTGTGCACGGTGTCTCTTGGACACCACAAATATTAGCCTGTCAAGTCAAATGTCAGAGCCCTATTTAAATTGGTTTCTGTGTATTAAATCATTTGTTACTGTATGTGTAAAAGGCTGAAAGATCATCACAAAAGTTGAATCAATGGGACTGTTCTTGTTTGTTGAAGACGTTTCATCTTTCATCCAAAAGGCTTCTTCAGTTCTAAATGTTTGAACTGTGGAGTCTTCGTATTTATGTCCTCGTGGCTGGTGCATAACAATAGGTCGGTCTATATTAGTAGTCCTCGTTTATCATATCATCATTTTTGGACCATATCATGTTTACTTGTAGTGTCATTGTTTTCACACCACTCTATACCATGTATCATCATGTAAGCAACACCAATACACGTCATGTTTATGTCATGTATCTTCATATTGCACCGCTCCATACCATGTTTACACAACATATTTGCACATTTTGAAAGTGACGGGGATGTGGAATAGGCTTGAAGGTGTTGACTACATATGCATATATATATCTATCATGTCTATCTATATATGCCAATAATGACTACAGCTCCAGAAACCTGTATGTGCTGGTAGATGGCACAAATCTATTTTTATGTGGCAAGGTCCTAAGTGAAAGGGCAACTCACCACTGAAAAATAGAACCTTGACAATCAAACCTTTTAAAAAAATCATTTTCCATCTTGTATTAAAGTTTTGACTGGAAATGTTTCCAATCATTCTAATATGTAAGGCAGATCTTCTTTATTTGGCACATCTCCTATTGCAGATGTGCGCAAGTCAAGCTGCGGCATTAATTCACTTTTTAGGCTACAATTCACTTAAAGCATGACGTGCCAAGATGAATGCAGGTGCGGCATAACTTATTGTGCATATTAATACGCTCATCTAGATGACTGGGCACATGCTTGTCATTTAGCGGTGAGGATTGAACAAGCCATTAACCCGACATAGTTCAGTTGATGGCCACTCAGCTACTGTAGGTATTGCTTTTAGTTATTTGTTTTCCATAACAGCCCAGAAATATTGTACCAAGCTCCTCCTTGGAAGATGACAAATTCAAAAAAATGTATTAGTGACAGTGGATGTATAATTCCGTAATAATAATAATCCTCATCATAATGATTATTATGATTATATTATTATTAACAACTGAGAATGCTTAACCATACCCAACGTTCAGCTAAATGCAGACCGCGCCCTGATGTTTTGATTAGAGGACTAATAATTGAACCTTTGAATTGAGTAAAGAGTATTGATTAATGTCCATCAACCATGTTCATGAGTAGAAGAATTTAATGTGAACACAGAACTGGAAAGGAATGAGTCACATTTAATGAAAGGTCACTTTCCTGGGGAGCCTGAACATTTGATGCCAGGAGACTTATGCTGGGTGGCATGGAAATAAGTGCTGGCATGATAAGTGTGTGACGTCAACACCACAGACTCATGGGACTTTTCCCCTCGTGCCGTAGTGGTAGGTGGAGGCGGCTGTGTGAAGCCAGCATGCAAGCAGACAATGAAGAGAAGTGGAGTTAATGAGATGGAAATCTATCACTATTGCGCCATTTCTTCATTTGATCCACTGCTTTGTCAAGTCCTTTGCTCAGATAACATACTTACCTCAATTCTCAAATGTAGAGTGTTCTGTTGCATCGCAGAATAGAGTAGATACAGAAGATCAAGGGAATCTAATGATAATAACATGTATAATAGTAATTATTATTATTATTATACAGGTTACCATGACTTGCTCTTCTGCTAGCTTTCTTCGTCGAAACTACAGAACATTTGCTGATCAATTATTTACATACAGTATGGCTTTGGTCTTCTTCTGGTGATGGTACTCCCTTCATGTGGGTTTTTTTCTGTGGAACGTAGTTGTTTGTTATGTGTAAAGTTCATAAAACTCAATACTGAAAAACACAGTAACCTATATCCCATTTAAATGAATCAATGGACAAACCATGAGAAGATACCACCTAGTAGTGCTTGGTTTAGTTTAATTTGAAGGGGAGAGAGAAAAGAAAAAAAAATCCATGAACAAGGCACTTTGTTATTAAAGCAGCAAGGTTCTAAAAAGTGGCAGCTTGTAGTCCGAGAAATACGGTAATAATGAAAAGGGTGCCATTGTACATTGTGCTTATCGGCCTCCACAGTCCATAGACCATAACAAAAAAGCTTTTTGTTTAATGAAATGTAATACTAATCACAACAAGTGAGGGCAGGAGTAGAGCTGAACTGGCAAAGCTAATCAGCCATGAAAATCGGTGAACACTCATCCCTGTTCCCCGTGGAGTGTGGAATGATCAGGGAGGTCATGCCATTGGTCTTTCTGTCAATAGTCCCACTCAAATGAAGTCTCCAGAGTGTGGGTGCTTGGAGGGACATCGGTTGCACGATGACAAACAAAAGCATGCGACAGATCAGAAACGCTGTCATCAGTGGTAATTGATTACTATGGCTCTTCCAGATTCTTCAGGCAAAGACTTGGTGAGGTAAGATTTTGGTGAAAGCGAGATTGAAGGGTATCATTGTCGACTTTTTCATATTCTTCAAATTTGTTTGTTTTCTATACCCTATTTGTAATAAGATGTGGAATAGCACAAAATTATTACATTTTCAGCAGACAGAAACAAGTTTGAAAACATACCAAAACTTTTTAATGGATCGGAATCATGTGAGTTAATTCGAGTATTTTTTCCCCAGAATTTATGTTGTAATTAAACAAATATACAGAGAAAAAAAAACATAACCTCTTAGCAGAGACAGAGTAAAAACACCTTAATTGTTGGTCATGCTGTGTAATAAAAAAAAGTAAACTCAGCAATGCTTTGGTTGGATTATTTGTAATGCTTTGATGAGCTATTTTAATAACCACATTCAATCATTCAGTCATTCATTTTCTGTACCGCTTATCCTCATTAGGGTCACGGGGGTGCTGGAGCCTATCCCAGCTGACTTTGGGCGAGAGGCGGGGTACACCCTAGACTGGTCGCCAGTCAATCGCAGGGCACATATAGACAAACAAACATTCACACTCACATTCATACCTATGGACAATTTAGTGTCGCCAATTAACCTAACATGCATGTTTTTGGAATGTGGGAGGGAACCGGAGTACCCGGAGAAAACCCACACACGCACGGGGAGAACATGCAAACTCCACACAGAGATGCCCAACGGAGATTCGAACCCTGAACCTCCTGACTGTGAGGCCAACGTGCTACCCAGTCATCCACCGTGCGGCCCTAACCACATTCAATTCCACAAATTTACGTTTGCAACATAAGTTTGCCAAAATATATATATATATATATATATATATATATATATGGATCAGGAAATCACTAGTGCTATCTATTCCTCAGGAAAGCAGGCTACTCCCTTTTAAAGTATACAATTCTATCCTGCAAGTATATTATTTAATAGTTGCAGAAACAAGGTTAGATACATTCAACCATTAGAGCATGCAGAAATTTGATTGGAAAAAAAGATACATTCAACATACATACTCATATCAAAGAAATTATGTAAGAATATATTTTTTAACTGTCTAAATGGGCTGCTAATTTATTGCCGGGGCAATGAAGAGTATGATGACAATAACGTATGTTTATATATTAACACTGTTGCTCAAAAGTGGAGTGTTTGGCTCAGCTTCACTTTACTGCACCTAAATACTGTTCATCTATCCACAGATCATTTGTCCATTTTCTATACCGCTGGGTGAGCTGGATCTTGTCCAAGCTGACTTCAGCAAGAGACGGGGTACACCCTGGACAGGTCGCCAGACACAGAACATGTATAGACTATTTACACTCGCATGAACACCTATTTTATCTCACATGCATGTCACAACAAGCAATGAGGGTTGGAACCCTTGTTCTCCTAACTACTAGGTCACCATGTGGCCTTTTCCTGGGAAAACAAGTTATTTTTTCTTTCTTAAAACCGTGTAGCTATGATAGGATATGACAGTGTTACAATCTCAGGGAACAATACGCTGCAGAAGAAGAGGATAATAAATGCAGGTAGATGGATTCAATTTTGAGAGCTCTCAGATTTCAAAGAGGGTCACGGAAGCGACTTGCGAGCTGAGTGGCAGACTGACAAACCGGGTTGATCATTAAACGCTTCATCTTCAGGCTTTATTGGATAAAGAGTGACAGTAACACCACCAATAAATCAATCCTTATGTAATCTTCTCAGGCTGACCCTGCATAGCATTCGTCATTTCAACCTATGCCCACACACACACACACACACACACACACGTGCGTGCACACACACAAAAACAAGCACACCTCACACTTGGTTGCTGAACTTTAATTGTCACATAATTAAGATATCCAGAAGAAATATGGACCACAAAACAATCATTTAGCAGCTTAACACAGTCAATTGTCTCTTCAGGTTGCAGCTTTTCCTTGTTGAGATGTTCGTCTTCTCTGTAACCTCCACAGACATTTCCAGTCTCTCGGGCTTGCCTCCAAAGATCAATGGCACAGCGTGGATTAGGTTTTTAATTGCACTGTCCTGAAGGGTGGGGGCTGTTTTAATGACACTCAGTCCTGTTTTCTTCCTGACCTTTGAGGCTTTGCCCTACAGGTGTCCATCCTCTGACTTAAAAAGGAATATATGGGTTTGGAGGGCATCCTCCCCAGAGGTGCCAAACCTCAGCAAGCTCCTCTACAGAGATTGACATTTTTATCTTGATGCAACTTAACTTTTTTTTTTTTTACAAATCCGAGTACAGAATCGGACACAGATAATTTTAATGAGTGAACGGATACAAATGGTAGTGTACACGTCCATCACTACTTTTGACGCACTTACTGTATATGACTCGATGTGGTTCCACACTCAGCATCACACCTGTCCAAAACCTGAGAAACCTAAGAACTTCCATTCTATCATATTTTGTATATCAGTGGTTCCCAAACTTTTAGTTTAGTCATTTCAGAAAAATGACATACCAACAGTAAAATGCGGTGGCAGTAGTGTGATTTCTAGGGTTGTTTTGCTGCTTTAGGTCCTGGAAGACTTGCTGGGATAAATCTGACTATGGGTTATTAGGCTTAGGGGGCAATCTCTTTTTCACACAGGGCCATGCAGCTTTGGATTTTTTTCTCTCTTAATAATAAAACGTTTCATTAAAATTTGCATTTTGTGTTCAGTTGTTTTCATTGACTAATATTAAAATTTGTTTGATGATTTCAAACATTTAGATGTGACAAACATCAAACAGGTATGGGGCAAGCATATTTTTCACACCAACGTATAATTGAACCTGCGGCTATAATTATGTTATTTATAGAAAATCAAATAACTTCAAAATTATCCATCCAATTCTTGTTTTTCAAATAATTGAAGATTTCCCATTCCAGATAAAAATATATTTTATGATTGGTTACTCGCTGAGTTTTACTACATCAAATCACAACATGTTCCCCTCTTTTCCCAATAGCATTTGCCTTTTGGACACATGCACCTAATAAAAAAAATAAGACCAGTTGAAAAATTGAAAGAATTTTGCATTTTACTCTTTTGGATCTTAAGGTTTTAAGTAGAGCTTCAAAATGCAAAAAAATGTGAGACAAAACAATTCTGAATAAGCAGTTTATTGCAAACAACCAACTGAAATGGGCTGTTCATCAGCTGACCAGAAATTGGGCATGCTTGATGCCAGTGTTTCCAGGAGGCTAATGGGAAGGTTGCTGCAGGTGGTGAAGATGGCCTCAGCTAAAACCACTGTCACGAACTGAAGTCCAGTTTTGTAAACTTACCTTGCCTTCCATAACTTTGTTCTAACTTTGATTTAAATCAGGGGAACACACAGGATGATCTAAAAGGATGAAAGAATTTCTTTGTCAGGCAGGCATTTTTGGACTGTGCTTGTGCTGTTTAAAAAGCCAGTCATTACCACACAGACAAGGGCCTTCAGTCATGAGGGACGCCCCCTGCAACATCGCCACAAAGAGTGCCGTTTGACGCTCCTGCACAACCTGAAGCTCCAATGAAAGAAAAAGCACCCCAGATCATCATTGCACCCCCTCCAGTGTGCTGTGTGGAAAACATCTCAGGTAGAATCTCTGCATGTCAGCAAAGTTGGAAGCTTTCAGGATCATCAAGGTTACATTTTTTCCTCCTTCGGACAATTTTGTGGCAATGAAAAAAACAAGGCCTTTAAAGCTGTTTTTAGTTCTTAAAAGCCTTGTCTCACAGATGCCGTCTGATGATTATTGGACTTACACACGGCACCAGTAACAACCTTCACGTGGGCCAAGGATTGTCCCGTGTCATGACGGACAGCCAATCAGAACCTTTACTTTAGGGCCGGTGGCATTATTTTGGGTCTTATTTTTTTGGTTCCATAATACAAAAGATATTTTAAGAAGTTTAAAATTACTTACTGCATCCAACATTCGGATAAATAATGCACACTTTTTTTGGAATTTTGCTTATCCACAATTCTTATGTGAAACATACGTCTTTCCCCTTTCTGTGTGTTCTAAAAAAAGAAAACAAGTTAGCATGAGTATGCTAACAATGGACATGAAGAAACCCACCTATTTTGACAAAGCCATAATAAACAAAACAAAAAAAACCTAAAAAATAAGCCATCAATGATCCAGTTACATAACTGGCCTGTATATTACCTATGCTACGACAATAGTGTTATGGTAGCAGCTAACAAGAATGACTGTTTATCTGGCAGAGTAACACAACGCTTCACAAGTCACTCACAATGCCTCAAGCCACTGCAGAGCGGTTTACAACCAGGCTGTTTGAGAGTTTATAAGGTTTATATAATATAAATCCTGCCTTGCATGTGTATAGTAGAAGGTTGTGGCAATGACCCAAAAGGTTGGTCAATTTGAGATTCCACACGCTACCAACTAAACCATGAGGCAGACTCATGAATGAACACTACTGGCTCTCAACTTTGCTACAATTGCTCAACAAAATGCTCGTTTGCTGCCAGCTTTTTTTTTTCCACCTGAAGACTAATGTTGTATTTACCAGCTCAACAAGTAGTTATCCATCATTAATAATACACACTGTTTGTATGCTGCTGTTGCTGACCAAAGAGCCTATAGCTCCTATCGGCTATATCAATGCGTCTAGGAAAGAAGTTCCGATAATGTTTAAAATTATTAATGTAACGCAAAAACACTATTACATGTTATCATGAATGTACCTGTTGCATGAATGCACGATCACAGTCTGTATAAAAATTTGTTAAGAGGTTTTTTTAAGAGGGCTTTTTAATCAAAATAGGTGGGTCCCATGACGTGCACTATTAGATCCCTCAAGCTACCTAGGGAAAGAAATATGTGTTATGTTTCACACAAGCATTGTGGATAATGGGCAAAATTCCAAAGTCAAGTTTTCCAGTAATGTTTGCTTTCAGGAAATTGCTTACTACAAATTGTTTTTGGCTCACTCTCTTTTCTTCTTTTTGCATTTTGAAGCTCTACTTAGAACTTCCTAAAGATTCAACAGTGCAAACTGTACATTCTGGTACTTTTTCAACTGGTCTTAATATTTTGATCAGGCGTGTATATGTAGGCTACACATTCCACACAGGCCCACCATGTGCTGTAACTGAGTTTTACAGATTTGTTCATAGGTAAACAGAGGTAATGATCCCAGCAAAACGTTTCATGCAACAAGCCGGCTGGCTGTGAGCATCTGTTTAACAGCTGTGGTGAAAATAAAATAAAGAACACATTTCCACAAACTGCAGGTAGGTAGCTTCCAAGATGTGGAAAATACTTGGGAGGAAATACTATAGAGAGAGTGGCCTCTGAGGCAACTCTTTTGCACATGCAATGAACATAATGCTGAATGGAAATACGTCATGAAAACTAGTGCTGCGTAAAAAAGGTGAAGGTAAATGTAAAAAAAAAAAAAAAGTAAAAAAAATTTCATATTCAAAAGTACATGTCCTGGAAGAGGTTTTGACCCATCTCAATGTAGGCGTCTTTCTCCTGTGCAGACATTTGCTCCACCAGCTCTGGCCTCTGGCTCACTTCCCGATAAGAAAATGGCCGGCCTCCCACTGTCACCATCGGCTCGTCCCCCACCTCCTCAAATTCGTCATCATCATCCTCTTCCTCCTCTGCCACCCGGTGAGGAGCGGCGGCGGCATGAAGGGGAGGAGCCGAGGGCATCTCTTCGTCAGATTCACTGGTGTCGCTCTCCGAATCGCTGGCGTTGGCCGAAGCAGACGCAAGACTCCTGGCAGCGGCATTTGCTCCGCCTCCCCCTGCCCCAGCCACAACTCGCTTTTCGTGGATGAGCAGAGCCCGCATCACCTCTTCATTTTCATCAACCTGGCCACTTCCAGCATGATTTGCTCCATCCAGGATCCCAGTTGGAATGTCTCCCTCTGTGAAATAAAAACAAAAAATTCAAAAAAGGTGCCATACAACTAAAATCATTAACACAAGAAATGCATGCAGTATCTACAAGGCTGCATTAATGAGAGATGCTTGCTCCATTACACACACTAATCAGCTCTTTGATTATTTAATGATTGCTATGTGCCCTTGGCTGTTGCACAATATCAGCATAGGAGAGCTTAGTAAAGGGCATCAACAGGAGGAGATAACCTGTGTCGACTGGAGAGAGGTTGTCATGACAACTGAGACAGAACAACAAAGAAACGCAATGTTTCCCACAGGACTGCAATCTATTTGTGGCAATGGGGATGGCAGAGAGCAATACGTGCTTTCATGTCTGACATGTCATGTCATGTCAATCTCTTCGCTACATTTGCGGCTAATTGCTTTTTTTAGTATCTAAATGGGACTGATTACTCACAAAATGTCACTAAAGGCGGGCGATACCAACTTTTTAAAATGACTGGACATTTTTTCCTCCAATAATAATTAATTCTTTGGCATTTTAATGTGCATTTTTCATGACATATTAGACACAAACAAATTACAACAGTTGTCCCTTGTCAGATCGTGGTTTGAATTTCTCTCTCTGTTTTCAAAACATATACAAATAAATAAATCATTGCTGTTTGGTGGTTGAACACGACCTATTATTAGTCAAAAATATGCATATTTAAGCAAATTGTAGGAATATCTGCCTAAATTAAACACTAAAAAAAAATACAAATACAAGAAATTAAGAAGTACAGCAGGGATAGATTCCAGCATACCCCCGTGACCCAAGTGGGATAAGCAGCATAGAAAATGGAAGGATGGAAGAAGTCCCATTAAAATTGTGAATGTAGTATTCCACATTGGTCACTAGGTGTCAGTAATTGTTCGGTGACACAAGCACCAGACCGGCCAGAACAACAGTCCTTTATTGCAGGTTGCAATGATCTCACAACAAGCCCAATAATAATATATAAATAATACATAAATAAATAATCATTCATCATCAATATAACCACAAGGACTACTGATGTGACCACAATCCAGCTAAATCTCAACTCTGAACCACTGACGTTAATTCCTGTCCCCACGTGCAGAAGACATTTTTTGCAACATACTCAAGCACGACAAAAAAAAAACCCACTTACGGTTCTTGAGCATATCAGTCTCGCTGTAAGCACCCTGCACTGTGCTTTGGGTCAACCAGATGGGCCTCTCTTTCGGTGCTTTGCCCTCACCAGCGTGCTTCTGCTGGTCATCCTGCTCATCCATATTGATAACAACATTCTGGGTGTAAAGGTCGGCGTATGCCGAGCCTTTGTTGGACCAGGCTTCCCGGTGTGGGCCACTTGCAGAGTTGGCCCCAGCTGCCGCGGCACGTTCACGGCTAGAAGAGAAATCCACGTTATTTGGTTTCTACATTTCAGACTTGGTCTAAGTCATGACCAAGTGGGCAGACACTGACCTCTGCTTGAGGGCAGGGATCTCTGTCGGCTCGGGCTCCAATAGATCATGAGACAAGTTCACGTCCTCTGTCTCACGTAACAGCCCAAAGATGGGCTCGATCTGCTCATTGAATCGAGCCACAAGTGTCCTGGCATCGGGACACACCGACTCATCCTCTTCAACCCCCGTTTGACAGAATGTGCAACGGAATGTACCTGAGACACAACAGTGATGTGAATAAAGAGACAGACTGTCGATTGCAACCTCTTTTCCTCCAAGATGGGCGCAACCATGTACAATATAAAAAAAACATGTCTCTAAGAAAGTGACTTAGTAAAGAACATCTTTGCTCATTTTTACAGTCATATGTACAAACAGTGTGTCAATATTTACATGTTTGTTTGTTTACACACACACACCTTCCTGTCATAGGCCATCTGCTTCCTGTCCTGATTTCACAATCAATAATGAGAACCAAACACAGCATTAGCCCAAACCCACACCTACTTTATATGTGACTGTTTGTGTCAAAGATTCCACCCTAAAAAATACAAACTATTACCTATAATCTTATTTTTAATTGAGGCTGTAGAAACATTTTCAGATGAAGTTAATCTCATGTGTATATGCAAAAAAGTCACCCAAAATACAATATACATACATTTTGAAATGTACTTTTTTCTTTCTGTTATTGTAACTAACAACAGACTTGTGTGTGGTCATGCTAACATTAGTCTCTGCAAGTATAAAACTTGACCCATTACTATCACATTTCAGCAAACTCCAGCAGTTAAAGGTGGATAGCTGTCACATATGAAGCTGTCTGGCCATAGGCAAATTCAGTGAATAAAAATCACTTCTGGACTACAAAGTATGCGCAATACAGTGGTATGCAAAGGTTTGGACACAAATGATAATTTTCAAGATTTTCCTTTATAAATCATTAATTTTTCGGATCATCAATTTCACTTAAATATATCATATAGCATACAAACAGTGATATTTGAGAAGTGAATTTAAGTTTTTAGGATTTACAGAAATTGTGCAATAATTATTTAAACAAAATTAGGTAGGTGCATAAATTTGGGCACCCCAACAAAAAAATTACATCAATATTTAGTAGATTCTTCTTTTGCAGAAATAACCTCCACGAGACACTTCCACTGAGGGTCTACATTCTGGTTGACAGTATCTTTGACCATTTTTCTTTACAAAACAGTAAGGTTTGACGAGCATGGACAGCCCACTTTAAATCACACCACAGATTTTCAATAATATTCATTGAAAATGAAGCTGGCTTGTTAAAGACCACAATAACAGTTCTGGTTAAGGCCTGGAGAGGCAGGCCAAGAAAATCTCAGACAATCAGAGGCGAAGAATGATGAAAATGGTCAAAATTGACCCACAGACCAGCTCCAAAGACCTACAACGTGATCTTTCTGCAGATGGTGTCACTGTGCATCGGTAAACTATTGGACAAGGGAATGCTGTACGAGGAAGAAGCCGTTTCTTCGCGCATGCCACAAACAAAGTCGCTTAAGGTTTGATGGTTTACGAGCATGGACAGCCCAATTTAAATCACACCACAGATTTTCAATAACATTCATTCAAAATGAAGCTGGCTTGTCCAAATGTGCTTTAGAGTACCTCAAGCGACTTTGTTCGTCCTTGTTTGTTCCTCACTTACCTCACTTTGTTCCTCAAAGTGGAATCTGACAGCTGGAATTGGAATGGACAAATTTTGTGTTCCAATAATTAGTGTTAAAGGTATTCAAATCAATAAAACAAGGGTGCCCTAATTTATGCACCTGCCTAATTTTGTTTAAATAAACATTACACACTTTCTGTAAATGCTAAAAACTTCATTTCCCTTCTCAAATATCACTGTGTGTGTCTGCTATAGGATATATTTAACTGAAATTGCTGATTAAAACAACTAATGATTTTAAGGGGAAAATCTTGAAAATTATCAGGGGCGCCCAATTTTTGCATACCACTGTATTACAATCTAAAATTGCTCTTCATATCCTAAGAACTAAAACCTAACCTGCTTTGTTGTGCATATAATAATAGAGTTTACTAAGTATCAGGATGAAACTAGCAATTTAGATGAAGAGTCATCATCTGCTGGCCAATGAGAAAACTGCACTTCCATTTCAGCACATTGGAGAAAAAAAATTTGTGCAAAAGGTAAATTCTAGTAATTTTTCAACTGGTTTTAATATCAGGGGTGTACGTAGTATTCTGGTCACTAGGAATCAGTAATGTTATGAAACATGACGTTAGATTACATTATCGTTCACACAGCACGGAGAACCAAGCTGACACACCATGGCTAACATTAATATTTAACATTATTAGAGCCCTCTTGAAATTAAAAAGTACCCCATAGTCATCTTTACACTTGTATTACCCAATATAATTGACACAACAATAAAAAAATAAGACAAGCCTGCAATAAAAGCTTGTTGTTCCAGCAATCTGGTGCTAGAGTAAATGAGATTAGCCACGCACAAAACCAAAATCACAGCTGCTGTGACATGACAGTTGCAACCAAAACCAAGATATTAAAAACGCACCTTTATTTTAAATTCCAATATTAGTCACATTTGTGGGCATCCTAGCGATGGCACTAACGTGGTCTATTATAATATTAAATATGATTATAATACTATTGTAATATTAAATACATCCACACCAGTCAGTGAAGTAGAAAACTTAATATGGATTTGATGGTTAGTTTTTGCATACAGTACAGACAAAAAATGACAAAAAAAGTAAACTACTTGGCAGAGGTAGCAATGATTACTTACCTGACATGGGATCAAACAGCTGGTTGGCTTCCAGATCCGTGAAAGTGGAGAAGCAGCAGGGGCATCGGAATGAGGCACGGTTGGTCGAGTCACGTTCATCTGTTTCAATACGCCGTCGCATGTGATCCAGTTTATACTTGACCACGTTCACAAGGACCCTGTCACGTCGGAATGGAAATTTATCATTTATTCATTCATTTTTTGCTGTCATTCCAAAATACTAACACAAGACATTTTTAAGATAATAATTACAGTTTTACATGCAGAATAAGCAAAATACATAAATGAACAATGAAATGGACAAATTAACATTTACCATCATTTCAAACTTTATTGAAGATTTGTTTTTTTTACTTAATTTATCAATGGTCTGGTACTTTTTTCCAGCAGATTTTATTTTTAAAAGAGCACAGGTTTGTATAACACTAAGAAATACACAGTGTGCTTGAACGCATCGTGAGCAAACAGCACAGTGTGCTTATTAGCAGCAAAGGAGACAGATACCAGTAGTTCATTGTTCTGGGGGTGTTCTATGAATAAATAAACCACTGAAACACAAAAAAGATTATTTTAAAATTTCTGGCAGGAATCTGTCCATAGTGTCCCAATACCAAAAGCAGCATCTATTCTTTACAAAGACTGACTCAAGATTAAGTCACCAGTGCGTGAATCATTTGATTTAGCCACCCGACTAGTTTGTAGGTGCACGACTTCCCCATGCAAAAACCAAGACTTATTTTTAGCAATAATTTCCACCAAGTCCTATGGAAATCGAGACTTCACTGAAGTGTATTTGTTGATGTTAGGAAAAGTCTATTCTTAACTCTGTTGCACACAAAAGGGTGAAACTCTGGCAAAACACGCACCCCTACTGTGTTCCCTGAGCTATTATAGTTCTGACAACTACACCACGTGGTGGCGTTGTTATTAAATTCTTAATGTTTGACCCTATAAAACAGATTGACTTAAAATGTATCATACAGCTCAACGGAAGACAGATTTAGGTAAGGTGTTGGGGGTGAAGTGAATAAAAATTAAAAACAGCATGACTACGCTTTCTAGTAGGGGTGTCACAAAATCTTATGCCAGAAGATCTCGTAAGATTAAAACATAACAAGACACCCCTACTTTCTTGCCTTCTTTTAACCTCAACCATGTTCAAAAATTGTAATGTTGTGAGAAAATGCATACATGGGAGGTTTAATAATGTTGTTAGCTCAATTTGGCTTTCAATGGTCCATATGTACTGTGTATTGAAATTGTTCTATTATCATTTATAGGTCAATTAATATATTGATGTGTAAATATTGTTATCACAAGAGGCTGCAATGTATATTGGAGTGTGGATTGTTGGCCATATCGCCCATCCCTACTGTAGACACACAATCACACCTCCGGTAATTTAGAGTGTATGTTTTTTTATACTGTGGGAGGTAACTGATGATCATGTAATGAACAACAAAACCCTATATGGCTACGACTCACCTGTAATTGATGAAATAGTAGTTGTGCCTTGTGGTCTTGCCATCGGGGGCCGTCTCCACTCTCATTCGACACTTAACAAATTTGTCAGCTTTCAGGGTGTTGAGTACCGAGCGGAGCTGTTTGCGGTCAAACTTGAGGAGCTCGAGCATGTCCTCCTCACGTACACAGGGATTGCGAATGAGTACATCCAGCGCCAAGGCATGCTCCACCCCATAGAAACCCCGCACCACCATCTTGGCCAGCCGCTTCAGTGCCGCAGGTACCTCAGTTAACAGTTCAGGTTCCATAATCTTGTGCTGTGGAGGGCGGGAGGTGAACCAGCGGTTTAGGTTCTAAGGTGGTCTTTCTTTTTAATAAAATCCACATATAACAAACCATGCATAAACATGTTATCCTTGATGACACATTACAGTATGTCACAACTTGTATCCATGTAAGAACTGATACATTGATCAAATTGAGGTGTGTTTTTACTTCTGCATATGAATATCATTGTGTACTAACTCAAAAAAAGGAGGTATTTTGTGTTTGTACTTGTGCACATAAATATTGGTGTGTATTCTTTTTTCAATTTAATTAATGTATTGTTTTTGTGTGCTTATGGTAAGCAACCAGGAAGTGAACTCTCTGTAAATGCTGAGACGTGTTGGGATTAAAGATGTACTTCTCCCCACTCCTTTTCGGACGTGTTGAATGGTTGTAGTGTAGAAAAATAACCCTAAACCGTTAAGCATATTCAAAGTAAACTAAACCATCCATCCAATGAATTTGGAATTTGAATTTTTGCCTTCCTTACCACACAAAGCGACGCTAGTATGTAAGGGATGTCGAAACAATTCCCGATGGGTAACAGATTTAAGCGCATTGAAAACTGTTCGCAGTTATGTTCCTTCAGTTACTTAAATTGAGCCCCTACTTCATCCTACGGCTACCATTAGCTCTAAGACTACCAACCCTCCATTAGGTTGCTAATATATAAACATAGCGCAAGCGAAATAGCTATAAAAGAACGGTTTACCTTACCTGCTTTGATACTGAACCAAAACACTAAACCGCTCCCTTCTTCTCTCTCATCTAAAAGACAAACACAGTAGCCCACATATGAAAGTAAGGAAACATTATGTTGGTTAAAGTTTGTCACCTACTAAAGTGTACTAGCATGTGCCCTGGTTTAGTTTGCGAAGCTACTCCGGAAATAAAAACGCCTGACCTGGAACGTAACATTTTCTGTAAATCCAATTGGCCAAAAAATAATTTGCTTAACCAATAAGAAGAAAGCATGTTGAGACTGTGTTTGGTAAAGACCCATAGCAGTATCTTATATTGAACATGGGCGGGGCTTCATTTGTTTTTTCCGGGTCGCTACTGTCAGACAATGGCTTCTCTTGATAGAGTGAAGGTTTTAGTTTTAGGAGATTCCGGTAAGTTTGCCCTCCTTGAGGCTCCATGTATAAACGCCATGTATAAAGGCATTTTGTAACGTTTGTTTTAAGTAGAGTCTGCCGCATTAATATCTAAACCTCAATACCATGATAATATTGCATAGGCAAGGCTCACTATAAGCGACTTTCCGTGCATATGTGATTGTTTACGAGGTTTGTAAACTATTGCCTGCTAAATACAAATATAAATACAAACATGACCTAGCGACACTTCCGCAGTTGGTGCATTTGCGTTTTCCACGCTGATCCTAACTTGTATGATTTTATTCAGTACCTCAGTCACTCTGCATTGTCATTCCAGGTGTAGGAAAGTCCTCCTTAGTGCATCTTTTGTGCCAGAACCAGGTTTTAGGAAATCCATCATGGACTGTTGGCTGCTCTGTAGATGTACGGGTAAGCGTCTACGTATGGTGTTCTTCTATGTGGTCCTCTCTTAAAATTGGAATGGTGTTGACATACAGTATTTTATTCCATAACAGGTCCAAGACTACAAAGAGGGAACCCCAGATGAAAAGACCTACTACATTGAATTATGGGACGTTGGGGGCTCTGTTGGAAGTGCCAGCAGCCTCAAAAGCACCAGGGCTGTCTTTTACAATTCAGTCAATGGTAAAGTAACTTCCTAGCATTATTGTTATAATTGATTCATTCATCCATTCTTTTTCTATGCCGCTTATCCTCATTAGTGTCGCGTGTATGCTGGAGCCTATCCCAAATAATTATTATTTTAACCTGTTGACTTGGTATTTCAGGAATTATTTTGGTGCATGATCTGACAAATAAGAAATCCTCTCAGAACCTCTATCGCTGGTCTCTTGAAGCTTTAAACAAGGATTCTTCTCCAACAGGAGTTATTGTCTCTAATGGGTACGTCTTTTTCAATTCAGTTTTTTTTAGCTACTGGAGACATATATTGTTCTATCCTGCAGTGACTATGATCGTGAACAGTTTGCTGAAAACCCCGTGCCTTTGCTGCTGATTGGCACCAAGTTTGACCAGATTCCTGAGAACAAACGCAGTGAAGTTCTCACCCGGACGGCCTTTTTATCTGAAGACTTCAACGCGGAGGAGATCAATCTTGTAGGTCAATGTTATGATTCCTAAAGCTACCACAGAATTGTACAAGACAGTGCCAAATACAGCACTTACAGATTCTAAACATAGCCTCAAAGAAGAACCAGGGGAAAGAGACAAAAAATAGAGGGTTGGAAAGGAACAATTCTGGCATGCTGAAAAACAGAAAAACTTTATTTTTGCCGCCATGAGAGTGTGGCAGAAAATGATATATTTTTTAATGCCATATTTAGCCTTTTTTAGGCTGTGGGCTTTAACTTTTGATCTGCTGATGAACAGCCTGTTTGTTTAATTTCAGATAAATGTCTTCCTTTTGCATTTTGATGCTCGGCCTAAAATATGCATGTACTCCAGATTTTGTCTGTGCAATTGAACGCTGACAACGCGACATATGGCGACGCCTAGTGGTTATACAATAGAAGACAACTTGTGGTAGCAAGTCATTTACCAGACTTTGAAAGACTGAATCATCTGTTTTATATTTGCGAGACAGAAAGAAGTAGTTTCATTTATATTTTCTATGTGTATGTGCTTTGCTTCTTCAGGACTGCACAAATTTGAGATACTTGGCTGCAGGAACATCCAATGCGGTTAAACTGAGCAGATTTTTTGACAAGGTGAGAAAAATCTGCACACATGCGGTGTGTCTTTGGAGTAAATATGATTCCTATTTTTCAACCTCATTCACCCAACCATCATTTACAATGGTTCATTTTAAACACACAATACTTTTAGTATATACTATATGTAGTATTTGTGGGGAAAACAAAAAAAATTGTGCTAATCTCCATAAATAGGCCGCTTTTTGCTGGGTTACACAGGAAGTAGAGAGGGACTTCAAATTGCTCAAGGGGGTGTTCTTTCTTTGCAGTGAATGTGTTTGATAGTTACACCCTTACTCACACACCACAAACCAGCAGGAGCTTATCAACCCAAATGCCTACCTCACATCCAGTGCAAGCAAAAATAACACAACACATGTGGAACACACAATGTAACCTTAACACACAGACCATGCAATTTTTGAAATAGGACCTTACACACTAATTGACTGCGCACTAATCTTTTTATACTAATGTACAACCAACATATTCAAATTCATTCATTTTATTTTTAGAATATGCCGAGGGCCAATAAAATGAACTGAGCAGCAGGCCAAAAGTGGCCCCAAGCCACCTCTGTATTAGGATGACTCTTCCCTTTTTTTTATTGTACTTCAAGTGAGCATTCTAAAATGGTGTCTTTAAATTTACATAAGTGATGTTGTCTCCAAACAGGTGATAGAGAAAAGATATTTCACAAGAGACCCAAGTCAGGTGAGTTTGGCACCTCAAGTATTTCAGTCAAATAGTCTGGGAATATTTTTTTCAAAAGCATTTTTTCAGTCTTTTCAAAATGCATACATAATGAATCCAAAAAAACTACAACTAAAAAACCTCAAACATATCTCTGCAGATGACAGGCTTCACGGACCGAAAGCGCTTCAACTTCAAGAGTTTGCACTATGACTGACAAACTGATCACAGTCTGTGGTTTTGACTTTCCACCACCGCAGTTTCACTTACATCCCCTTCTTTGCATGACATGGATACATTCTTATGGTGTCAACAAAGATTCAGATACAGGTAAAACATTTGACAAAAGAAATCAGCAGAAGCATAAGCAATATGCTAAAATAAAAAGCATGAATGCTACAGATATACACACATACTGCAGTGAGAAAGTCTTCAGACCAGCATAATTTTTGTCAATGCTGTATGTATTTTAAACTTTCAAAGAGTACATTTGGAATACAGGAAGTGAACAAATGTATTGGAAGTGATGTGAAACAAATGCACAAAATTAGAATTGCACGCAGACAGTAGGCTCAGCTCACACACCAAGCGTGTCGTATTTGATCAGCAAAGCTGCCAATTCAGCAAATTTGAATGAAGAAAATGTTAAACATTTGGAATCATGCAAAAAATACATTTGAACACATTTCAATGGAAAAACATTAAATTTTATTTTGGGTTATCCATTTTAGATCTCCGATTTAGACCCTTTGGCACTGCGGGTCTGAAAACTTTCTGACAGACTATACCCGTTTGTTTAATTCTTTTTAGTAGGCAAAGTAAATGAAAAGTGTACTGTGCTCAAGACACAACATTCCCCTTCATCACTTCCTTAATCCAGGGGAGGAAGGGGTGGATTTTAATGAAGACATGAGGATTCTTGGCATGACTGCAGTTGTCTTTTTCGGTGAAAGCTGTTATTCCTTCAGGCTTGGTGTTGCAGATTAATGGACCCCCGGAATCCCCCTTGGAAATTGAATATAAAGATTTGTCACTGAGTTATAATTAGTACTAATAAACATGTTTTATGGCGCATGTCGGTGTCATTTACCTGGCAAACCCCTCCCCACTTGTCAGGCCTGGTGCATGTCATGTGATCAGACTGAAAGTACTTTTGCCAGATACATTTGCACTCAAAGCTGAACTGTATCTTCTCTGTGGTCTCCTTTAGTACAGGTGAGATGCTTGACTTCTGTGCGGTTTGACCCCATCCAGCAACTGTACATCTAATGTTGGCAGGGATCTTCCCGTTCTTCTTGGGGAGATCAATTACTTTCACATACCTGTTCATTTTGGCCTTGTGCGCCAACTAAACGAAAGCAAAGCAGAACATAAAACTTGTCATGGGAATTTTGCTTCATGAGCAGCAGGTGCCACAGCTTCATTGCATTTATGAAAGCTGGACAGACGCATCTGTTTTAATAATAGTTTTCCTTTTTTCGTTTACCTTCAGTAGCATAATGTCATAACTGTACTCGCTGCGGAAATTTGGATGAGGATGGAAATTAGCCACTTGGATATTTTGCTGGCTTTTCTCCTTCTTGGTGATGTCATGTGCTCCAAGTACAACTGTCATTGGCTGATGATCACTGGCAAATAAAAGGAAAAAATAAACAGCAGAAGCTAGAATTATTTTCATATACTGTACTGTATCCTCTTTTATTAATTGGTTCCAGTCCCGACCGTGATAAGTGAATTTATTCAAAGTAGGATTCCTTATTTATTAACGAACACTTTCATAATTACAGCGTTTTTAATCAAAGCTAATGGCAGTCCAACAAAATATTAGTGTATGACGGGTTTTTTGGTGGCGGTGTATCTTCATTAATATATTTGTGAAAAACTGACTGAGTGAAGCTGCTAAATGCAAAGCACAAATTGGTGAGGCATTACTGTTATCTTATTCCTCTGATCCACCCATTCATCCTTTTTCTGTAAATTTGCCCTCTCCCTATGCTGGAACCTATTCCAGCTGACTTTTGGTGACAGGAGGGCTCATCCTGATCTGATCGCAAGCCAGTTTCCTTTCATTGCAGTGTTTCTTACATAGTTAATGCTTGAATATTGCTGTGCCCGAAATCTATACAGTGGTTTGCACAGATGAATCATTCACATTCTCAGCTTTAAATAGCATCAAAATCTAAAAATCTAAAAATAAAGACAGAAAATAAAATAACTGGCGCCCTATCTCTGCTGACTTAGAGCGAGAGGCAACGTTACACCCTGTATTTGCTGCTAGCCAATTCTGCTCACAATCCTACAGAAACACAAGAGTTCCAATTTAGAGCTACAAAAAAATAGAATGCTAACATCTTCATCGGAAGCATTTTAGAAGCGTTACCAGTCCTGCAACTCACATTTTGCAGTGGGCTGCAGTCAGAACAAAGTCTTCACGAATTAGTATTCCACCACACCTGTGCAGTCCTTGGACTTGCAGGGACGCCATGTAGGGCTTGGAATGAGGCTTTGCAACCTTTCCACCCACAATGGTGCTCTCTGATGACTCTGATGTAAAAAAACGGTCATATAAAAGATGAGACTTTTAATTCTTCTTAAAGGAATCTGTATTGTAAAGATCATCTTATTTTACCTGCAAGCCAAGAGGACACTTGAAGGACAAATACACCGCAGAACACGAGCATCTTCATTGCAGAGCAAGTTGAACTGATGTGACCGATCAGACACTCTCCCCAGATCACCCCAAGTCAGTAGCCTTTTTAACGGAAACTGTGTGAGGTGTGAAGTGGAGGTGGCATTTATGTTTCATGTGTCACATTTAACTGGTACATGAATGTCCATAGAGAAGTATTGGATTTGAGTTGAACATGTAAAAAAGACTGATTAAAATCATGTAAATATCAATTTACATATATTGCATGTTCTGCAAATCTATTTTAGGAAGGCATAAATTCTTAAATAACACAAATACACATCAGTACAGTGCAGTGGTTTTCAAACTGGGGGACGCCCAGCCTTATGGCGGGGGGCTACCATGCACACTTTTCATTGTTGTATTTTTTGGTCTACAAGCTGCTACTTTCTCTCCCTTAGAAACCAGCGGCTTTAAAAAAAGGAGGGGGTTGTGGAAAAAATGTTTGAGAACCACTGTTAAGTGAATAGGAAGACAAGTGACTCATAGTTCCATTCCATTCGATTTTCTACCGCTTGTCCGGGTCGGGCGGCAGCAGTCTCAGTAGGGAAGTCCAGATTTCAAGGCCTCCGGCAAGCTCTTACAGCTCCACCAGGAGGACACTGAGGTGTACCCAGGCCAGCTGTGAGACATAGTCCCTCCAGCGTGTACTAGGTCTTCCCAGGGGCCTTCTCCCGGCTGGGCATACCCAAAACTCCTCACCAGGGAGGCGCCCGGGAGGCATCCGGATGAGATGCCCAAGCCACCTCAACTGGCTCCTCTCGATGTGAAGGAGCAGCCGCTCTACTCTGAGCTCCTCCCGGATGGCCGAGCTCCTCACCCTCTCTCTTAGGGTGAGTCCAACCACCCTACGGAGGAAACTCATTTGCGCCGCTTGTAGCCGCGATCTTGTTCTTTCGGTCGTGACCCATAACCGTAGGTGAGGGTGAGAAAGTAGAGCGATCGGTAAACAGAGCTTTGCTTTCCAGCTCAAATCTCTCCTCACCACGACGGTTTGACAGGTTGGGTTGGTCCGTATCGTGGCAAGAAGCTTCGTGTCCTGTTTTTCTCCCACGCACTGCCGGTCCGTCTCACAGTCGCCCGGGCTGCAGTAACCGTTCCTCCCCTCTCCGTCACCGCCACCAGCACCTGGTGTACATAAGCACAGGCCAGAGCAAAGCCCAAGACACCCGCTCCCACGAACCCCAATACCTCTACGATAAAGCACCACTATAATTTCAAAAACGTACTCACAGGCAGGGCAGGGTCCCCCCTGCCGTAGCGTATGATCGGCGCTGTGGTGCTCAATGGGGTGGTGCCGGGTCCCCCCCGATCGACCTCCGAATAAACGCCGGCTACTGCTCCCTTCATCCTCTCCTGCAGCTTCGCGTGTAGTCCTCCTACGGCTACCGCTTTCCCGTCGTTCGCTGCTGCAGCTTCGTTTCTTGGTCATCAGGGTGCATTTCGACCTGCCAGATTCTGACTGGCTTAGACTGGTCAATGTCTCCTCAATGCGAGGCAGCAGGAAGGCGTGTTTATGTGTGGCAGCATTTAGTTTCCAATAGTCAACGCCAGCTACCGTTCTTTTTGCGCACAAGAACTATGGGGGCAACCCAGGGACTACAGCTCTCCTTCACAACACCCTTTTCAAGCATATCTGCAATGAGGATTTTTATTTCTTTATATAACATAGGTGGTATCGGGCGTTACCTCTCCCGGATAGGGGCAGCATCTCCCGTAGGGATCCTGTGCTGCACCAAGTTGATTCGTCCGAAATCCCCCTCATGCCGAGCGAACACTTTCTCCCATTTCCGCAACAGGGCGCACAGTTACCCCTGTTGTTGTGCAGACAGGTCAGGTCTTTCTCCCATTGTGCTCGCCTCGTTGGGTGGGTCAGAACTTGTGGCAGCAACTGCCACATCCACCAGGGCCACCTGGAAGACACCATCCGCCCCCAGTGACAGAGTCAAATCCTTGGAGCCGTACACGTCAGACTCTCCGACATAGTAGAGCCGACCCAATTTTTGAAAACGACTCGAGGACACACTATAGGGGTGTGGATTACAAACACAGACCCTCCCTTCCCTCACCTCAGCCATAGCCTTCGCAACACCCACGTCGCCAACACCAACATCTAACACAGCCTCTAAAAGAGCACAGTAATCAGCCCCCTTTGGACCCATTTTTGCCCACCCCCACACGAACAACTCACTCTTTGCTGGAACAGTGACATGGTGTTTACAGGCTAACCTCACATAACCTATCAGCCCATCTTCAGCAGGGCCAACTTCAATATGGCGGCAAACAGCAAATGCCTCCCTCCAGGCTCTGTGTTTTAAAGGCTTGAGGGAGGGCAGACTCCCTCGAACCTCTAAAAAGGGCATCCCAACAAGCTACGATTACGTTCATGCCAGTGATTAAATTGGCATGATCGTAATCGTACATTAGCTACTGTTGTCCCGTCGTTTGCTGCCATAGCCGTGTGTGCCGTCCCCTTACGGCTACCGCTTTCCTATTGTTCGCTGCTGCAGCTTCGTGTGCCGAAATGGGGACCACCACCCCGGTCTGCCAGTCCAGAGGTACTGTTCCCGACTTCCATGCTATGTTGTAGAGGCGTGTCTACCAACACAGACCCCCAACATCCAGAGCCTTGAGGAATTCCGGGCAAAACTCGTCTACCCCTGGAGCCTTGACATTGGGAAGTGTTTTAACTATCCCAATTACCTCAGCCACGGTGATAGAACTGTCCACGTACGTATCCTCAGACTCTGCTTCCTCTACGGAAGGTATGTCAGTGGGATTGAGAAGGGCCTCAAAGTATTTCTTCCATTGACCAACTATATCCTCAGTTGAGGTCAGCAAGCCCCTGTCCGCACTGTAACCAGTGTGAACTGGGGGCTGCTTCCCCTTTCTGAGGTGTCAGACGGTTTGCCAGAACCTTTTCAAGACCAACCAAAGGTCGTGCTCCATAGCCTCACTGAACTCCTCCCACACCCAAGTTTTTGCCTCGACCACCGCCGAAGCCGCGTGGCCTGCCGGTACCGGTCAGCTGCTTCAGGAGTCCCGCAAGCCATCCATGCTTGGTAGGACTCCTTCAGCTTGACAGCAGCCCTAACCCCTTGGTGTCCACCTTCGGGTTTGGGGCTTGCCAGCACGACTGGCACCAACAGCCTTGCAGCCGTAACTACAACTGGCTCCCTCAGCATTAGAAGCACGGAATACGACCCATTCGGACTAAATATCCCGGTCCTCCCTCGAGATGCAGGCGAAGCTCTGCCAGAGGTGAGAGTTGAAGACTCGACGAACGGGGGACTCTGCCAGACGTTCCTAGCACACCCTCACTACGCGTTTGGGTCTACCAGGTCTGTCCGGCATTCTTTCCCGCCATCTAATCCAACTCATCACCAGGTGGTGGTCAGGTGACAGCTCAGCCCCTCTCTCGAACATGCGGATGCAGGTCTGATAATACGACCACAAAGTCGATCATAGACCTGCGACCTAGGGTGTCCTGGTGCCAAGTGCACTTATGGACATCCTTATGTTCGAACATGGTGTTTGTTTTGGACAAACTGTGGCTCGCACAGAAGTCCAGCAACAACCCACCACACGGGTTCAGATCAGATCAGGGAGGTTGTTCCTCCTAACCACGCCCCTCCAAGTCACACTGTCATTGCCCACATGGGCGTTGAAGTCTCCCAGTAGAACTATGGAGTCACCAGCTGGGGTGCTCTCCAGAACCCTTATGATAGACTCAGATAGACAGTACTCAACTGTTTGGCGTGTACGCACAAACCACAGTCAGGACCCTTTCCCCAGCCCGAAGGCGTAGGGAAATAACCCTCTCGTTCACCAGGGATGACTCCAGCACAGAGGCACCAAGCCAGAGGGGATATTAATAAGCCCACACCAGCTCACCGCCTCTACCCTGCAGCAACTCCAGAGAAGAACAAGGTCCAACCTCTCTCAAGGAATTTGGTTTCAGACCACAAACTGTGGGTTTGTCTCCGCCTCTTCCACAAGCTCGGGCTCCTTCCCTACCAGAGAAGTGACATTCCATGTCCCAAGAACCAGATTTGGCCGCCAAAGACCTGATCAGTGTTCCTGATTTGGGATAGGCCCGGCCCGGCCCCACAGGTGAAGGCCTGGCCACCAGGCGTCCGCACGCAAAACCCTCCACCAGGCCTGACTCCAGGGTGAGACCCCGGTGTCTCATATCCGGGCGAGGTGCAGTCACTCTTGGTATTTTTCATTAGGGTCTTCTGAATTTCTTAGTCTGGCCCATCACCTAGAACATAATTGCCTTGGGAGACCCTACCAGGAGCATAAAGCCCCCGACAACATAATTCCTAGGATCACTCAAACCCCACTACGATAAGGTGGTGATTCACGGAGGGGGGGGGCTAATTTTGCTTTGTTTTATTTTACACAAATCAGTTCAGTGTTTAAATAGCTCAGAATAACCCTACACACGTAGCTGCACTTGTTCTTACAAGTAACAATACAAAGGAATTGTTTTTTAGTTTATATGTTCTGTAATGTTCTTCAGTTCCTAAACATTTTTTACTGGATGAGGAGACAAAATGGCTTTTTCAATAATGGTTACAGATCCCTGGTCTAATAGAACCGAATTTGGTATTTTAATGCCAATATTATCAAAACCTTCAACGTTGGGAAAATTGAACATGGTTTGAACTGGTGAGAATACACATTTACTGAACTGTTCCCCTGTCTAAATCACCAAAACGTCCCATGTATTTAGCAAATAAATGGTAATAATGCTTTTATAAAGTAGTAACATTTTTGTAAAGAATCAGAACGACTAGTGAGATTTAGAAGATTAAGTATTAGCTATTGGAGGATGGTGCAGTAAATGAAGTCTGACCTGATTACATTTTATTGTGAAATATATTTAGAAATTAAAGTGTGACAAATAAAACCAATATTTACAATACCGCAATTATTGTTGTTGGTACCAAGTAAAGAGTTCACAATTTGGGAATAGTGCAAATTACTTAAGTCAACTTGTTAATTCAGAATAACACTTAAAACAAAACAGTTTAGTTCTCCAGTCCTTGTATGTTAACCAATGTAGGAAAGTTGCCATGTCTTTTGGTGAAGAGTTATTGGGTTGAACGCAATATCCATCAGCGCAAGTTGTCCAGTTGATGAGTAAGGGGCAGTGGCAAGTTGAACCAAATGGGAGATGGGGGGGGAGAATAAAAGGGTAGGCGCAGAAGCTCCTTCCAGACCATGCACAGCCAGTTGACTAAAATAGGGGACGTCTTTAGGTTCAGGGTTCTTGATTAGCTCGCCATCTGATTGTGATGGTAGGAATCCAAATGCAGGACACCTCAAAAACAAAAAATCACATTAGGAATAAAAACTAAAACTTACCAATACAAGCTGATGGTAAGCTAACATTAACATTACACAAATGACTGAACCTCAAAACAAAGTTTGAATATTCGTAAAATGTTTTTAACCAAAATTAGCATGCTAATATTAGCATGATAAAAATAAAAAAGCAGATCGGCAAGAACCATCAAGATCACAAGAAGACATGTTAGCATCTAGCATAAATTCATATTATTGCTAATGCTACTGCTAACAAACCATGAGTCATACATTTCACACTTACCAGTTCAGTAGTTCTCAAAAAGTACACAAGACAAAACAGATCGGACGCAATCGGATGCAATCAACAGAGACAAGCCAGATATTACAACCGCACAGCAAAGGACATGGATGTTTTAAGACAAGGAGACACCATGAAAGTCCAGCCCTGTGAAAAATACACAACCTGGAGGAGAACCAGATTGATGACTTTGGTGGCTCTAAGATCATACAAGGTTGAGCTGGAAGATGGAAGTGTTCTCCGGAGAAATCACCGCCATCTGAGAAAGTTCTGTCACACAGAACCAACTCATAATGGACAGGTGTTATCAAAACAGACGTGCCAGCAGGGGGCGGTATATCACAGCAGTGTTCCCCCAAAGTGTTGTTACAAGGTCAGGAAGCTAATACACAAACCTGAGTACTTGATTGAGTATGTATGGTAACAGGTGAAAAACAAAGTATTAAAAAAAGTTTTTTTTTTAAAAAGGATGAAACATGGAGAAATTTTGGGAGAAAAATTTTATTCAAAGTCCCTGTTGACTAGGAAATTGCTTTTGAAATAAATTGCTGTATTGTAGTCCTCCCTGAGTCACCCCCTTATCGTGGTGGAGGAGTTTGCGTGCCCCAATGATCCTAGGAGCTAAGTTGTCGGGGGCTGTTATGCCCCTGGTAGGGTCACCCATGACAAACAGGTCCTAGGGGAGTGACCAGTCAAAGAGTGGCTCAAAAGACCCTAATGATGAATGATACAATTGGACTTCGTTTTCCCTTGCCCTGACGCGGCCCCCCCTCTGGAGCCAGGCCCGGAGGCGGGGCACGATGGCGAGCGTCTGGTGGCCAGGCCTGCACCCATGAGGCCCAGTCGGGCACAGCCCAAAAAGGTAACGTGGGTCCCCCCACCCATGAGCTCACCACTCGTGGGAGGGGCCAAAGGGGTCGAGTGCAAAGAGAGCTGGGTGGCGGCCGGAGGCAGAGGCCTTGGCGGTCCGATCCTCGGCTACAGAAGCTAGTTGTCGGTACGTGGAATGTCACCTCTCTGGCGGGGAAGGAGCCTGATCTGGTGCGTGAGGTGGAGAAATTCCGGCTAGATATAGTCGGACTCACCTCAACGCACGGCAAGGGCTCTGGAACCAGTCCTCTCGAGAGGGGCTGGACTTCATTCCACTCTGGTGTTGCCAGCAATGAGAGGCGACGAGCAGGGGTGGCAATTCTTGTTGCCCCCCGGCTCCAAGCCTGCACGTTGGAGTTTAACCCGGTAAATGAGAGGGTAGTTTCCCTACGCCTTCGGGTGGGGGGACGGGTCCTGACTGTTGTTTGCGCTTATGCGCCAAACGGCAGTTCAGAATACCCGCCCTTTTTGGAGTCCTTAGAGGAAGTACTAGAGAGTGCTCCCTCGGGGGATTCCCTTGTTCTGCTGGGTGACTTCAACGCTCATGTTGGCAACGACAGTGAGACCTGGAGAGGTGTGATTGGGAGGAACGGCCCCCCTGATCTTAACCCGAGCGGTGTCTTGTTATTGGACTTCTGTGCTCGTCACGGATTGTCTATAACGAACACCATGTTCAAGCATAAGGGTGTCCACATGTGCACTTGGCACCAGGACACCCTGGGCCGCAGTTCGATGATTGACTTTGTGGTTGTGTCGTCGGACTTGCGACCACATGTTTTGGACACTCGGGTGAGGAGAGGGGCGGAGCTGTCAACTGATCACCACCTGGTGATGAGTTGGTTCCGATGGTGGGGGAGGATGCCGGTCAGACCTGGCAGACCCAAACGCATTGTGAGGGTCTGCTGGGAACGCCTGGCAGAGTCCCCTGTCAGAAGGAGTTTCAACTCCCACCTACGGGAGAGCTTTGACCATGTTCCGAGGGAGGCAGCGGACATTGAATCCGAGTGGGCGATGTTTCGTGCCTCCATTGTCGATGCGGCCGATCGGAGCTGTGGCCGTAAGGTGGTCGGTGCCTGTCGTGGCGGTAATCCCAGAACTCGTTGGTGGACACCAGTGGTGAGGGATGCCGTCAAGCTGAAGAAAGAGTCCTATCAGGCCGTCTTGGCCCATGGGACTCTGGAGGCAGCTGACAGGTACCGGAAGGCCAAGCGGTCTGCAGCTCTGGCGGTCGCTGAGGCAAAAACCCGGACATGGGAGGAGTTCGGAGAGGCCATGGAAAACGACTTCCGGATGGCTTCAAAGAGATTCTGGACCACCATCCGCCGTCTCCGGCGGGGGAAGCAGTGCACAGTCAACACCGTGTATGGTGGGGACGGTGTGCTGCTGAACTCGACTCGAGATGTTGTGGACCGGTGGAGGGAATACTTTGAAGACCTCCTCAATCCCACCGACACGCCTTCCAACATGGAAGCAGTGCCTGGGGACTCTGAGTCGGGTTCGCCTATCTCTGGGGCTGAGGTCACCGAGGTGGTCAAAAAGCTCCTTGGTGGCAAGGCCCCGGGGGTGGATGAGATCCGCCCGGAGTTCCTTAAGGCCCTGGATGCTGTGGGCGTGTCTTGGTTGACACGACTCTGCAGCATTGCGTGGACGTCAGGGTCGGTGCCCCTGGACTGGCAGACCGGGGTGGTGGTCCCGCTTTTCAAGAAGGGGGACCGGAGGGTGTGTTCTAACTATCGTGGGATCACACTCCTCAGCCTTCCTGGTAAGGTCTATTCAGGGGTTCTGGAGAGGAGGATCCGCCGGATAGTCGAATCTCGGAACTGTGGACCAACCCTATACTCTCGGCAGGGTCCTTGAGGGTGCATGGGAGTTTGCCCAACCAGTCTACATGTGTTTTGTGGACTTGGAGAAGGCATTCGACCGTGTTCCTCTGGGAGTGCTTCGGGAGTATGGGGTATCGGACCACCTAATTCAGGCGGTTTGTTCCCTGTATGACCAGTGTCAGAGTTTGGTTCGCATTGCCGGCAATAAGTCGGACCCGTTTCCAGTGAGGGTTGGACTCCACCAGGGCTGCCCTTTGTCACCGATTCTGTTCACTACTTTCATGGAAAGAATTTCTAGCCGCAGCCAGGGCGTTGAGGGGTTCCAGTTTGGTGGCCGCAGGATTCTATTTTTGCTTTTTGCAGATGATGTGGTCCTGTTGGCTTTATCGAGCAGTGACCTTTAACTCTCACTGGATCGGTTCGCAGCTGAGTGTGAAGCGGCTGGAATGAGAATCAGCACCACCAAGTCCGAGTCCATGGTTCTCGCCCAGGAAAGGGTGGAGTGCCATCTCCGGGTCGGGGATGAGGTCCTGCCTCAAGTGGAGAAGTTTAAGTACCTCAGGGTCTTGTTCGCGAGTGATGGAAGGATGGAACGCAAGATGGACAGGCAGATTGGTGCGGCGTCTGTAGTGATGCGGACACTGCACCGGTCTGTCGTGGTGAAGAGAGAGCTGAGCCAGAAGGCAAAGCTCTCGATTTACCGGTCGATCTACGTTCCTACCCTCACCTATGGTCATGAGCTTTGGGTAGTGACCGAAAGGACAAGATCGCGGGTACAAGCGGCCGAAATAAGTTTTCTCCGCAGGGTGGCTGGACTCACCCTAAGACATAGGGTGACAAGCACTGTCCTCCGGGAGAGACTTGGAGTAGAACCGCTGCTCCTTTGCATTGAGAGGAGTCAGATGAGGTGGCTCGGGCATCTGGTTAGGATGCCTCCCGGACGCCTCCCTTGGGAGGTGTTCAGGGCACGTCCAACCGGTAGGAGGCCTCAGGGAAGACCCAGGACACGTTGGAGAGACTATGTCTCTCAGCTGGCCTGGGAACACCTCGGCATCCGCTGGGAAGAGCTAGACGAAGTGGCCGGGGAGAGGGACATCTGGGCTTCCCTGCTTAGGTTGCTGCCCCCGCGACCCTACCTCAGATAAGCGGAAGAAAATGGATGGATGGATGTAGTAAAGCTAGAAGTACAATATTGTCCATCAAATACACGGCTGCGCCATCATCCTAACCTGGCAAGGAAAGCATTCTATCTGCCCTCTTCGCGGGCGACAGACTGTACCTCCTGTGGAGGTGCACGCAACAGCTGCATGACACGACGAGTGGTCATCTGCTCGAGAGCAGCAACGACCAGGACTCCACGACTTGGAGTCGTCCGTCGTGGTCAACCACACGTAGAACAGCGCCTCGATATGCTCGAACCACGAAGTCGGGTTGTTTTGCCAGAACGCCGGACGTTTCGCAGCGCCAGCGACAACTGGAGCTGAGAGTTGGGGCGACATGGCCAAAGAGGAATCGCACTCGTCTTTTTTGTGAAACATGTTCAAGCGGGGTCGTCATTGTGGCGAAGCATGAAACACTCGGTGTTTGGTCTCAAGCAGAGCTTTATTTTCCTGCTGTTCCAACAACAACACAAATGGTTGAACATCACCTTTATAGCGCTCACACTTCTGCGCCCAAAGCTGGGACACAAACCACAACCTCATGCTTGGGTGAGAGACATGCCCCACATTATAACATTTACTACCATTACTCTGCTTTTCTTTTTGCAGTCTTTTCTCCGCAACACTTGCGGGTGCAGAACCTGCAGCATTTGAAAGCCAACCACAGTGCAAGCACGATCACAGTGAGCAGGAAGCCAATGACATCCAGGCAGTGGTACTGGAACCAGTTCAGGTCATGAGCAGATACCCGTAGATGCCTGGCTCCGTTGTGTCTGATGACAAATTCTGTCCAGAAAGCAGCCAGGTCCACAGCCTTAATCGGGAGGTCCAGGTGTAAGGCAGACAACTTCACCATTCTTTCTTTGTAACTGCACAGAAGCAATATCTTATCAGTTCAAAGTTTATAAATAATGTAGTAAAATTATAAATATGGTAATGATGAATCAATTTATGTCATCCCTTTCAAAGTCATACAACAGACAACGACATTTGGAATGCCAGAACTAAATAAGATATAATAAGAATAAATACAATGAAATAAATACATTTGTTAATTATTATAAATAATTAATTTAGCTTGAATAAAAAGTGGTTTGATGGTGCTATCTGCAGGGCGGGAAACAGTGCGGCAGCTGTAAATACAAAAGAAGGTGTCCATCCATCCATTTTCCTCCACTTATCCGGGTCCGGGTCGCGGGGGCAGCAGCTTCAGTAGGGAAGTCCAGACTTCCCGGTCCCCAGCGACCTCTTCCAGCCCCATCGGGAGGACACCAAGGCGTTCCCAGGCCAGCTGTGAGACATAGTCCATCCAGCGTGTCATAGGTCTTCCCGGGGCCTTCTCCCGACTGGGCATGCCCGAAACACCTCACCAGGGAGGCGCCCGGGAGGCATCCGGACTAGATGCCCGAGCCACTGGCTCCTCTCGATGTGAAGGAGCAGCCGCTCTACTCTGAGCTCCTACCGGATGGCCGAGCTCCTCACCCTATCTATTAGGGTGAGTCCAGCCACCCTACAAAGGAAACTCATTTCCGCCGCTTGTATTCGCGATCTCATTCTTTCGGTCATGACCCATAACTTATGACCATAGGTGAGGGTGGGAACGTAGATCGATCGGTAAACAGAGAGCTTTGCCTTCCGGCTCAGCTCTCTCTTCACCACGACGGTCCGGTACAG
>QODF01000226.1:221676-273547 GCA_024372805.1 Oostethus manadensis | reverse complement strand
ACCCCTCTGATAGACTCCAAGAAGGCTGGGTACTCTGAACTTCCGTTCTGCGCATACGCACAAACCACAATCAGGACCCTTTCCCCAGCCCTAAGGCGTAGGGAAATAACCCTCTCGTTTACTGGGGATGACTCCAACACAGAGGCACCAAGCCGGGGGGCTAACAATAAGCCCACACCAGCTTGCGGCCTCTCCCTTGCGGCAACTCCAGAGAATAACAAGGTCCAGCCCCTCTCAAGGAATTTGGTTCCAGACCCCAAACTGTGGGTTGAGGTGAGTCCGACTATATCTAGTCAGAATCTCTCCACCTCTTCCACAAGCTCGGGCTCCTTCCCCACCAGAAAAGTGACATTCCATGTCCAAAGAACCAGATTTGGCTGTCGAAGACCAGGTCGCCCGGACACCCGCCCTCGACCACTGCCCAAATCACACAAAACCGGACCCTTATGCTTGCCTCTGCAGGTGGTGGGTCTGCGGGGGGGAGTTCCCGTGTGGCTTCTTCGGGTTAGGCCCGGCCAGGTCCCACGGGTGAGGACCTGGCCACCAGGCGCTCGCCTGCAAACCTCCCCTGGGCCTGACTCCAGGGTGAGGCCCCGGTATCCCACGTCCGGGCGAGGTGCAGTCACTCCTCTTGATATTCTTCATAGGGGTCTTCTGAATCACTCTTAGTCTGGCTCGTCACCTAGAACCTGTTTGCCTTGGGAGACCATAACAGGGGCATAAAGCCCCCGACAACATAGCTCCTAGGATCACTCGGGCACTCAAACCCCTCCACCGCGGTAAGGTGGTGATTCACGGAGGGGCAAAATATGTCCAGAGACGCGCTACAATCGCAGTCCCATTGTGTTGGTGGAGAACAAGCTGGGCGTTGAGAGCTGGTGTGTCAGGTTTTTGCTGCCATATGTCCACAACAAGCTGATATTGTACCGCCAGCGCAAACATTGGCTAGAGAGGGAAGGTTTAGTGGATATCACCTCTACCCTGCTGCTGCTGAATCCCGATTTCAAATGAAGGTGTTGTCTCACAAATCACTTGATGCAACACTTTCCAGCAGGAAGATGCTTTGACAAGAAGCCATGTTGTGGAACTGCATGTTCTGTTGGTACAATACTGTACAGAACAGTAACCCCTCACCACTCGGCACATCACTCTTGATGGTTTTTCCAAAATATATAAATGAAAAAATAAATAATAATTTTGTGGCCAATAATTAGTAAAAAAAAAAAAAACAAATCTAAGCAATTTTTCACATAATTTAACCATTTAAATTAAACATTTCAACCATAAAAATACTAAATGAACTGTACTACAAATACAAGACATTCAGAAGACGCAATCAAAGACATTGTAATGATATGTAGTATGCTACACAGGTCATGTCAGTAATGATTCAATATATTGATGAGACAGTCACCTGAGGAAGTACTGTACAGAATGCGGATCCACTATTATATATATATATATATATATATATATATACACACTATTGAGAGAGAGAAACTGGTCAATGCAGCCATAAAAAGCTGCAAGTCGAAGATTTTTTAGGAGGTGCATGTCTTTGGAGTTATAATTGTGCCTTCATTATGATGTAGCAAAGCCCATATAAACGTGCAATAATTACTGATGCGTGAACAGGCACAATGGCAATCTCTGTCACTCTATCTCCCGCCCTCACTTAACCTCTTCTTGCATGGCTAGGCGATCCAGTGTACATGCGCTGATACCTCCGATCGGGTTTTGGGGACTGGGCTCCTAACTGGGGCTTGCGGGTTTTACGGCTGGAGGGCAGCAATCCGTGTTCAGTGGTCAAAATGTGTGCATGTTTGTCTCTCTCCGGGAGGGGAGCGCACTGATGTAAAAATAGTTTTTGTTTTTTTTTATATTCTCACGATCAACCAGCAAAGTCCCAAAGATTGGGACCCCTGGAAGTATTGAGAGTACAATATTTACTGTTAGGAACACATCCTTAGAAACCTCTGTCCGTCTTACCCTTTATCATTGATAACATTATTCAGAGCAGCCAGTAGTGTGTCTGTTGTCATATCGACAATGTTGAGTCTCTCTGCGACACCGCGTGACACCATGCGTAGAACGTTATCTCCTTGGTCCGAGAACAGTGGAAACATCAGCATGGGCACAGCGTTGCAGACGCCTTCATACATACTATGGATTCCTCCATGGGTGAGGAACGCTTTGGCTTTTGGGTGGGCTGAGGAGTAAATTCAAAATGAGTTTCAGGTCGAGATGCATTGCAAACAACACAAATATTAGCATACAGTATCCTTGTCAACATGTCACACATGTTTAGACATACAACAGCATACCCAAGAGGTCATTCTGAGGTAGCCACTTGAGAAGTTTGACATTCTTTGGCACAGTCTTAGGTTCAACTCCAGTGTATCGCCACAAAACCTGAAACACACAGTGTGACACATGCTTAGTGGTTGATCTGTGGCTTCAAAATTTTTTTTTATGTTCGATTGCTTTACATTTATTTTGATGATTGTTTATTTCAAGCCACACACATTGTACAATGCTGTATACACTGCATCCACACTGTGTAAACTACAACCAAAAAAAATATATGTGTATGTGCAAAATATACATATATATTTGTACACATATATATATACAGTTTTGGAAAATAAGTATTTGAACACCCTGCTATTTTGAAAGTTCTCCCACTTAGAAATCATGTAGGGGTCTGAAATTTTCAGCATAGGTGCATGTCCACGGTGAGAGACATGGTCTAAAAAGAAAAATCCAGAAATCACAATGTATGATTTTTTAACTATTTATTTGTATGATACAGTGGCAAATACCTATTTGAACACCTGTCTATCAGCTAGAATTCTGACCCTCAAAGACCTGTTAGTCCACCCTTAAAAAAAATCCACCTCCACTCCATTTATTATCCTAAATTAGATGAACCTGTTTGAGATTGTTAGCTGCATAAAGACACCTGTCTCCCCCATACAATCAGTAAGACTCCAACTACTACCATGGCCAAGACCAAGAGCTGTCCAAAGACATCAGAGACAAAATTGCTCACCTCGACAATGATGGAAAGGGCTACGGGGAAATTGCCAAGCAGCTTGGTGAAAAAAGTTCCACTGTTGGAGCAGTCATTAGAAATTTGAAGAAGCTAAACATGACAGTCAATCTCCCTCGGACCGGGGCTCCACGCAAGATCTCACCTCGTGGGGTCTCAATGATCCTAAGAAAGGTGAGGATTCAGCCCAGAACTACAGGAGAGGAGCTGGTCAATGACCTGAAAAGAGCTGGGACCACCGTTACCAAGGTTACTGTTGGTAATACACTAAGACGCCATGGTTTGAAATCATGCAAGGCACGGAAGGTTCCCCTGCTTAAACCAGCACATGCCCAGGTTTGTTTTAAGTTTGCCAACAAGGAGAAAGTCATGTGCTCAGATGAGACCAAAATAGAACTCTTTTGTCATAATTCCACTAAGAGTTTTTGGAGGAAGAACAATGATAAGTACCATCCCAAGAACACCATCCCTACTGTGAAGAATGGGAGAGGTAGCATGATGCTTTGGGGGTGTTTCTCTGCACATGGGACAGGGCGACAGCGCTGTATTAAGTAGAGGATGACCGGGGCCATCTATTGCGAGATTTTGGGGAACAACCTCCTTCCCTCAGTTAGAGCACTGAAGATGGGTCGGGGCTGGGTCTTCCAACATGACCCGAAGCACGTGGCCAGGATAACAAAGGAGTGACTTCGTAAGAAGCATATCAAGGTTCTGGCGTGGCCTAGCCAGTCTCCAGACCTAAACCCATTGAAAACCTTTGGAGGGAGCTCAAACTCTGTGTGTCTCAGCGACAGCCCAGAAACCTCAATGATCTGGAGAAGATCTGTGTGGAGGAGTGGGCCAAAATCCCTTCTGCAGTGTGTGCAAACACGGTGAAAAACCACAGGAGGTGTTTGACCTCTGTAATCACAAACAGAGGCTATTGTACCAAGTATTAGCGTTGATTTTCTCGGGTGTTCAAATACTTACAGTATTTGCCGCTGTATCATACAAATAAATAGTTAAAAAATCATACATTGTGATTTCTGGATTTTTCTTTTTAGATTATGTCTCTCACAGTGGACATGCACCTACGATGAAAATGTCAGACCCCTCCATGTTTTCTAAGTGGGAGAACTTGCTAAATAGCATGGTGTTCAAATACTTATTTTCCTCACTGTATATATACACATATACATGCACACATATACATATATATATACACATATACATGCACACATATACATATATATATACACACATATACATGCACACATATACATATATATATATACACATATACTGTACATATATACATATACATTTATATATATATATATATATATAGACGCACACACATATACGTATATACATAATATATATACATATATATATATATATACACATATTCTGTATATACACATATAGACATATACATATATATACACATACATAAGTATATATCATCAGTCATGCCCGCTGCAACGTCTGCATGTAACCAGCCGCCGTTTACACTTTGCCAGGGAGTTTTATTCTCTGATGAGAAAATTTTTTAACCTTAATGGTCCAGATGGGTTACTGCCCATGACAAGGAGATCCCACCTGAGATGTTTTCTACCCGGCACAGTGGAGGGGGTCCATTATGATCTGGGGTGCTTTTTCATTCAGTGGAACACTGGAGCTTCAGGTGACGCAGGGTTGTCAGACGGCAACTGTTTACGTGCAGATGTCGCAGCGGGCATCCCTCATGACTGAGGGCCCTCGTCTGTGTGGTAACAGCTGGGTTTTTCAACAGGACAACGCTGCAGTTCACAATGCTCGCTTGACGAAGGACTTCTTCAGGGACAATAACATCTTTTTTGGACAATCCTGCATGTTCCCCTGATTTAAATCCCAGAGGAAAATATTTGGGGATGGATGGCAAGGGAAGTTTTGCAAGGGAAGGGACAGTGGCTCTCACTCTCACTAGTCCTCTGCCTCCTTCCCTACGGCTAGCGTACAGTCTCATGATGCCGGATTTGGGATGGAACCCTCCATGCATGGTTAGGAGCTTTTGAGTCTTAACATCTGTGGTCTGGTCTCTTCTTTTGGCCATCGTATTATTCCTGCAGGGTATCTGATCACTGGCAGGGCGTAGCTGTTTATTGCCTGGGACTTGCTCTTGCCATTGAGCTGCCTTCTTAGAACTTGCTGCACTCATAGGTATTTGGCTGTAGCGGCTTTCCTCGTTGGCTCTTTGAGGTTGCCATTTGCTTGTGGTGTTCCAAGGTACTTGTAACTGTCCTCAATGTCTGCTATTGTTCCTTCTGGGATTGAGACCCACTCTGTGTGGACTACCTTCTTTTTCTTTGTCATCGTTTGGCCGCGCTTTTCAAGCCCGAATGACATTAAATGTCATTGCTGTAGATCCTGGTGGTATGGATCAATGAGACATCGACTCACCACCAGGATTGAAGACAGCTTGATGTCATGACTGATAGTGGTCCTATTTCTGAGTCGGTATCCCTACCCATTGTAGTTGATTTGGCTGAGGTTGTTCAGAATTATGCAGAACAGCAGTGGGGACAGAGAGTAGTAGGAGTAAATGCAACATTTGATCGACACAACTGGCTTGCCATTGACCTTATCAAGTTTGCAATGAACGCTCTTAGAGTACAGTTGATGTTGTACAGCTGCAAGCATTCAGTGACCCAAGTGTGTGGCATTGAGTCATGTGTGGCATTGTAATCAATTCAGGCTGTGCACAGGTTGGTGTGTCGGTTTTGGCATTCTCGAGCGACTGTTCTGTCTGGTGTTTTGCTCCTCTGGTATTTTTGCCTTTACCATTCTGAGTCACGCTCATGTGCTGATCCATGTGCCCACTTATCTTAGCCGCTATGATCCCTGACGTGAGCTTTGTTGTGGGGAGGCAGTTTATTGACCGATAGTTGGATGGAACAGCCCCCAATGAAGGATCCCTCAGGATCAGGATTGTCCACCCTTTGGTTACCATTTAGGGATATATCCACATGAAGACAAAACGCTCATCATTTCCAAAATGTTTTCTGTAAAGATGGAAACAGTTCAGAAACTATGTGCGTCCATATGACTGTACTGAAAACTAGTGAAAACGATGTAATACATATGCCAAACCTGTTAGTGGCGCTGTGATACTTTGAAAGCGGAAACACGTGACAGACTGGCAACCAAACACTGGGCATGCGCAGTTGCGCAGACGGCCTGTAGACAGAAAACTTGACAGCAAGTACGAGTGGCTGAACTGGACCGACGAATAAGTGGAACTGTTGCTTCGAGTCACACTGAATTATAAAACCAGAATAAAGTGATGTGCTGTGTCTTCCAGCATTCGTTGTTCTTCTCAAAAAGAATGGTTTTGTATGGCGGATACACCAGCTCCCATGGAGCTCCCATGGGAGCTCCCATGGAGCTCCCATGGAGCTGGTGTGCATCGATTTTTGGACAGCAGAGTCAGGTGACAAAAGGTCCACTAATGTCCTGATTATTTCTCAAAACTGGCTCCCGCCTTCCCTTGCAGAAACCAGTCAGCAAAGCAAGCAGCCCGTTGCCTGTTGGACAAGTTTTTCTGCATCTATGGGTTCCCCAAGAGAATCCATTCTGATCAAGGAGCTAACTTCGAAAGTAGGCTCATCAAGGACCTGGCGGGAGTGCAAAAGTCGCATACAACACCATATCATCCGATGGGCAATGGAATAACAGAAATATTCAACACCACTCTTGGGATCATGATAAGGACTCTCCCTAAGTCCAAGTCAAGATGGCCACAAATGCTCCAGATGTTTGTCTTTCTGCTATAACTGCACAGTGCATTAGACCACAGGCTTTGCACCATTCTACCTGATATTCGGGCGGATTCCACGCTTGCCTATCGACATCATGTTTCATCATGTCTTGGAGACTTCCAATGTTGTCACTGATGAGTGACATTGTATGAGAAAACAATACAAAAATACATATAAATAGTTATGTCAGTATGCATATCTTTCCATGTTTTAATTTATTACCATCCTTACCTCTGTTTAAGATCAGTTAAATCTATGATCCTGAAATAATCCTGAATATATATGATGGTAATAATATATAATGGTAATAATGATCATAATCAAGCAAGTGAATTATGCTTCCAATTAAGAGAAGATCATGTATAAGCATTATACTATACATCTGCGATCTGGGTTATAATATTCTTACCAACGGTATGACATTCTTAAAAAGTATCCATTTATCAATATATCTGCAAAGTATTTGTCTATTTGGGCTTTATGTGAACAGGAGTCCCTTGCCACTTTATGCTTCTAATTTTGCAGCTTCACTCTATCACGGTTATTAGTCCAAAAATATGCATAAAAAATAAACTAAAATACAAATACAAGGCATTCAAAGACCTTGTGGTGATATGTAGTACTCTACACTGGTCACTAGGTGTCAGTAATGTTACATTGATGAGACAATAGCCGCTACAGGAAATATCATACAGAAAAGGAAGTTTAAAATGAGGAACTCTCGCAATGCTATTTTGTGAGTCTTTTTTATGTCTTATTTATGTCTTATATTCACTTATTCTCTCTACTATATTGGGTAATACAAGTGTAAATGAGTTTTCTTTTATTTCTGGAGGGCTCTAATAATGTTAAAAAAAACATGTTCAGAAGGTTAAACACATTTTTTAGGCTCTTAATTATGAAAATATTCCATTTATAAATAAGGAATCCCACTTTACAGTAATTCGCTAGTCACGGTCGGAATCAATTAACCATGATAGACGAGGGATTACTGAAGTGTTAAAATCTCAAATAACTGACCAACATATAGCATCTTCTATGTTATGTTTGGAAGTCAAGTAGATCACAGCAAATCCAAGTATATTGTAAATGGTCTTCTTACTCTCTGTGGAATTTTCGCAAAGGCTTCAAAGAAATGTTTTGCTATTTCCTCAGGCATGGAGGACACCATGGAGCCCAAAGTAAAAACAATAAAGCCGTCCTCTCCTGAACCTTCCACGAACTCCTCCAAATCCTGCAAGGACCAAAAATTGGGGACAAGTTAGCAAGATATGTCCCACAGGTCAAAGTACACAAATCAACAGGTTTTCTATGCTCTAACTATTAAAATGTTTCATTTATTAACATTGAATTCTACGCATATTTAAATGACACTGTTAATTAATTACAGCTGTGTCTAGAACCTCCATGAAAGAGGGATGTCTTTTAAGTTCATTTTGCCATGCTAGAAAACTGTAGGCAAAAAACCCATTTATGATATTTTCACCTCCTGTCACCATCATCTGATGATTTTCTAATGCTGTGTTTTGTGTGTGTATTTTCAGCTTCAGAGTTATTTGGTATCATAAGGTCTGAGGGGCTAAAGTGTCTACAGAATATGCTTTAAGTAACTCAAGATGTGCTGTACTGGGGTGAAATACTCACTGCAGACAGGGCTTGTTTATCTGCGCAGTTGATACCTCCAATGAAAACCACATTGGGCATCACAGGTTTGGGCCACTCCAGCACAAAGTCACTTTTGTGGAGCCAAATATCACCGTGGCTCAAAAGGTCCTTGTAGGTCATGCCTTTTTCCACATAGTCACTGACCAGCACATCAAAGTGCGCATACGTAACCCAACACAGAAGATGCTCCACCAGCCCCATGATGTTGTTTTTCAGCCTCTCCGAGAACGTCATGACATCTGTGTTCCCAGAAAAGGCTTTGGGAACGTACGACAAAGGAACGGGACACTGGTTTGCCTTCACGTCCAGTTCACAAGGAAGTACAGACATGAAATAAACAACTGGGATGTTGAAAATATGAGCCAGGATGGCGCCGCATGGGAGAAAAGGGTCTGTCAGAACCACGTTGAAGCCTTCCTGCCTCAGCTGACTCATCAGAGGCTGGTTGTTGAGCAGAGATCTGCAGCCTTTCTCCTGAAACCCAGTCAAGCTGACCAAAAGCTGCACGTTGACAAGCAAACTGGTGATTTCTAGCGACGTGGTGAAAACGTTATCTTTCAGCTCTGCAAATTTCTCGTCCAACTCAGCTTTGGTGTAGGGCACTTTGTAGTGCTTTGTCTTGTAGCTCTCTGAGGCGTTCATCAGCAGGCTGCTCTCAGGCACCAAAACCAACACGTCATGGCCTCTGTGGACGAGCTCCTTCACCAGAATCTTCATGCTCAGCCAGTGACTCCCATCTACAGGAATAACCAGCACCTTTCCCCCTTCGACAGGCGCCAGGCAGCAGCACATCCAGGCCAGCTGTGCCAAAGCAGGATACCACAACATGCGACGCATTGCCTCAGTTTCTTCTGTGCTCCAAAAGTGTGTCACAACTTCTGTCAAGTCCTTTGCTTTCAGGTTAGACAGCTTACTAATGAGTTTACTTTGAGCAAGCCTTCGCTCACGCACTGCAAACAAATTGCCGCCATTCGCATGTTTTTACATGTTTTTGCATAATTTACATAGTTTTCAATTATTGTTTGTTCTAGTTTTAAATGAGTACAACAATTTGAAATTAAAATAAATGACGACTGAAAAAGATAAATGAACAGTCATCGAAAACATGATTGTTGACAAAGACACTATGCGGCAGCAACACCAGCCCGGACGCCACCTTCCTATTTTGTCAGGAGCTTTTTCTTTAACTGAATAGTGTTTCTCGTCTTTTTAATCAAATCAAAATGCTGCCACTTGCAGCTTTCTGCACCGCTTTGGGGATCATTTTTTCAAATAAGACGACTAGCCAATTAACCCATTCCAGGAACCCCAAAATGTTAATTTCTAGTTGTACTCTTCTAATGTATATAAATGATGAAGGAAAAGGATAAATTAACATTTAGGGTTATTTTTATCTTCCTTAAAAAGGGGATTGTTGCCAAAGACCGGGTTATTTTTTCAATTCAGGTGTGTTTTTCACCTTCCTAACCAAAATGCTGCATACATGCAACTTGACTTAAGGGGAGAAACTACAGAATTCAGGCTCATGGCACAACAGGGAGCTGGTGTCTCTTTGGCAACGATGACATCTTCCATGACGGTAAAAGAAACCTTAAATGTTCGTGTATCCCTTTCATTCACCATTTTTTTGTATTTTTAAGTACAGTGGAATCCCGGGATATTAGATTTTTTCGTTCCAAAAGGATTTATGTAAGCCGAATTTATCTGAAACCCGAACAACTTTTAACATTAAAATTGGTAAATTCGTTCGACTGAACATACAATGGAACAAAACACTGTTCTGCACATTTATTACTGTATAAATAACCAGTATTGTAATACAAATGTAATGTAATCATAAAACCTGAAATAGAATGTATATTGAGTTCAAATTCTAAAAGTTTCTTACCTTTAATACGCAGCCAAGTGCAGTACGGCATGTAAGCTGGCAGTGATAAACCAATCAGAAAACATTACGTCATACGTAGCGTACGTACACTTCCCCACCATGCCTCCAGTAGGTATACTACCGGTATGCTGCAGAACAACATTTTTGCAGAGCGCCGGGAGAGTTACCCCACCATATGTGATTGGATTGTGGATGCCCGGGCTAAGGTATCTGCTTTAACTCTTGTCCGAGCTTTCACGAAAGCCGGCATCATCGCTGAACAGCCGACGGACAACGAGACTGACGGCCGACAATGATGACAGGGAACCCGGCATGTTTGACAGCGAAATTGCCGAGCTGTTCAAGTCAGATGCTGGAAGAAGATGGATTTGTAGACTGTATGTTTTAGCATGCGCCTTACAATACGGTAAATCAGGAAAATTCCGAAAAAAAAAAAACAAGTTTTGGTACGATCGAAAAGCTTTCGTAAAGCAAATTATTTTTTGTAAACCAAAGCAAAAAAAAAATCAGAAAGGTATTTTCGTATACCGGATTTTTTGTATTCTGGGGCATTCGTATTCCGGTGTTCCACTGTATATTACTATAGTAAAATTATAAAAACTTGGTTTGTCACATTTTTGGCTTTTTGGAACAGATTCATAGGATTCACTCCAGCTAGCAGCTAGCAAGAGTTATCCATTCTGGCTTCTGGTCTTCAAATACTAAATGTGACTTAACTACAGTGACATTTTGTTTTTTATTAAAACAAGCAATGCAGTTAGTTTGGACCTTGTGTAACCCGCCCTGCTTCACACCAGGGCTCGAACACACGCCCTTCGTAATGGGAGGCGAGAGCGCTGACCACTCAGCCAAAACCCCTGACTCTCCGCCAAAACATTAAAATCATGCTTTTGTCAAACGGTACAAAGATCATGGCACACAAATAAAGGCAAAAAAAAAAAGATAATCTGCCCAAACATTTAGTTTTTAATAATCACCTTTTTTGCCAGGGTCTGAAAATCTGAAAATGTAAGGATATGCCACCCTGGGTATAGAGTTTGACACTTGTTCATATGAAAGACAAATAAAAGTAGGGAGCGGATGCACCCCTGTGGCGGCCCAGTGGAAGATAAAAGAACATCAGATCTCACACGCTGCAACCTCCCATATAACAAGTCCATCAACCATGATATGAGGCCAGGCTCGATACTGTGATGCTCCTCAGTCTTTCCGCTAAAATATGTGGTTGGATGCAATTAAAAGCTGAGGAAATGTCATTAAAGACATGGCGCACAAAAGTCATCGCACCTTCCAGATGTGTCAGAATCAGATGAAGCAAAGTACCAAAGTATCATCCCTAATTATGACAGTCTTGGGAGAAAAAAAACTGCACGTTTCGATTTTCTTTTACCTTCAAAGACTTTTTACCTTATACTATGTTTCGCTGCATAATCTGACCTAGTGTCCATCGATCCATTTTCTATGCCGCTTATCCTCATTAGGGTCATTGTATTCATGTATCATTGCATCTTCAAAGATGTCTTTACATGTAAACACACGCACATCTGCTCAACAAGCCTCTAGTGTGCTTGAGAGTAGGTGCGTGCGTGTCCTGTTTCAACCGCATGTGGGCACACCCCACATGCACCACTGGCGTGAGAAGCCCATAAAAAGCCAAAACCAACTTTGGGAGGGCAGATAACATCAAACAGCATGACATTTGCAGAATTCAAAACTTGAGGTGGCTTGTTTGATGACTACCAATTAGCAAAGAAAAAGGAGACACCTCCTTTCTTACTGTCAGCATTTGATGGACTTGTTTATCTGGCTAGCTAATAAAAAGTAAAGTCTGTACTTTGCCTTTCCTGATACGCCTTGTTACCTTACACCACAACACTGATCCACCAGAGACGTAACAGCAGATTGAAATATAAAGTGTGTGTACAAACTATAATTATGGATAATATTGGACATCCACTTCCTCTTGTTGGCATAAAAATGGAACTATCATGTTTTTTCCTATGATGAAAACTATTTTCAAAAATGCTGTATACAGTCCTGTGGGACCCCGCATGTTCCGGTGCGCAAATGATGAACCCAATGATAATGACATCAAAATGTAAGTGTAAATAATCGTGTCTGGCCAGTAACAAGCTTGCTTTCTCTGTACCCAAGTAACGTTGTGTCTGTAGTGTCTCATTTGGATATTAACCTCGCAATTTGCAATGACTGCAATGCTTTGGTTTTGCGAGCCGGACCCAAGACTTCTGCCTTTAATAGTTCCAATTCCCGGGGCGAAAGCCATCAATCGGAAAACCCTGCGTCATGTATCACACTGGATAACTAGCCCTTTTCTATCGTGCAAGGTGCCGGATTGAGCAAACTTCTCGAGCCGCGCTTTACTATGGCCTATCACAAGTATTTCTCAAATGTTTTACAATGTTGTTTACAGCCACATCGAGAAGCTACAGCAATCGCTGATACTGTATCTATTAGCTTCACAACAGATAGGAGTTCATTCCACGATAGGAGATATAGATGTAAAACATATCGGTATCAGTATTGATTGAAATCAAATTTGGAAACTGAGAGTTGGACAATAATGACATATCGGCAAAAAAAACTTTTAAAAAATGTAGAAGTGATAAAAGGGACGGAGTGTGAATGGGAAGGAGAATTAGGTCCAAGTGCAGCACGGTGGGAGTATGCTCCAGCAGGAAGTGCAGCCTGCCAAAATAAGAGTGGCAGACACGAAGTATCACCTAAGAAAAAGACTATCGGCTTGTTCTTCCTAATATTAGTCAAAATAATTTGTTGGTACAGCGCTCAGTCTTACACAAAACAGCGAGAAAATACTTTGAATTGGTGTACAATGGTGTAAAGTGTTTCCTATTTTGTTACAGATTGCAAATGAAGCAGTTTAAACAAACGCTTTCATAAAAAGACAAAGTTGCTTCAATTATTTTAAAGGTGTTGCTGTACCATTTAAGGCCACATGATGGCGACCTCGTGTCACTTACAGGCGCCAGAAATCCAAGTGGATCAGACAGGCTGTTCACCGTTTCTTGCGGTTTTGCTGCCCTCCTCAGGCCAAAAATGTCCACTGAAGGTGATGGACTGCTACCAAAAACATAAACTCGCATGCAGTATTTTGTCACTCCTTTGCTGGGATCATTTTCCTCATACCACAAGAAGCGCAGAAGGTCCCTGCAATCCTCACGCATCAAAAAACAGTAGAACTTTTGTTTGATGCCTGCTGTGACAGCAACAGGTTCCCTTCTGAATCTGAGGAGCACTCAAACAAGGCTGTTATTCAGATCAGGGCCAGAAAGCAACACTTCATTTAGTGAAATTCCATCATACCGTGCACTGGAATTACTACCTCAATCTGGGCAGGTTTTTGGGCGTGATAAACTCCAAAGATAGGGAGATGCCAGCACTCTGTTCCATTTTTGGAGTGGTGGTGAAAACTCAGCATGTCCATTGTCAAGCATTTTTTGCATGAACTCAATGAAAATGGATTTCGTGTCAGGCGTCCGTTGCAGTGACAGCAGGCGGTTGTAAACATATCTGTTGTTAGGGGTACATCTGGGATCCGTATGTTCTGTTTAGTCGCTCCAAAACTGTTTTAAGACCGAAGGACGGTTGTCTAACATTTACAGACCAAATTCTGAGGGCCTGCTCACTTGAATTCTCATTCATTTAATCAGCAGGTTAGTCTCTTTGCTGGTGGACAGGTCTAGATGTTCTATGGCGTTGATGAAGGTTTGCCTCCAGGCTTGGAAGTGTTCAGGTAAATCATCAAACTTCATTAAGCCTGAAGAAAGCAAATGGCATTTGGCAAGAAATTTGGCAAGATCAGATGTTGTGTCTTCATTCGCGTTGGTTAAGCAGGACGGTTTGATGGGCTAAACACTTGTTTGCTGGCGTAATGTCTTCTGGCGCATCTGTGTGACACTGGCCTCCCAGTGACAGCAAAGATTACACAGTGAGCCCTGTAGTCCTGACTGGGTGCGTGAACTGGAGGTATGGTGTAAAAAACATAATTCTTTTCTTTGGGAGCGTCGTTGAAGTGAAGCTGAGCATGCTGGGTAACGTACTCATCAGTTCTTTCTCACGTAATCTCTTGAAGGTTCCAAACATCAAGCTCTTTTGTGTTATTGGAGGTCTCCTTTTTGCCGCAGCAAAGTCTCAAAAGTAAGGGCTTCTGCTTAGGCCACTTCAACTTCCCGCTGTTGGTTAATGTGGCCCATCCTGACTTGGAGATTTGCTTGCTCACTTTGGAGTTCACGTTCCATTACTGCAAAGGCCAGCCTGCTTTTAGCTGCCTTGGCTTTGGCACGGGCTCTTGCTGCTTCCAAGCTCACTCTAGAACTTGTTGATGAACATGAAGAGCGTGATTTTCTGGCTGATTGCTTTAGTTTGTCTTTGGTTTCCATGGCAAAGAAGTACAGTTAGAGATTAGTTTTGTTTTCCACAATGTGTGGGCATCCTTTTGCTATGCAGTCCTCGCTAAACTTTGTTGCTGGCAACGTGATCTTCAGCTATACAGCTAGCTAACATGAACATTTTCCATCATTGCATCTTCCAAGAAATAGGCAGGTTGGTGTATCTGGCAGGAGAAATTTCCTTAGTTGTAAAAAGATAAAGCCGTTTTGTGCACTTACAACACAGGATGGAGCAGATTGCTACACTGAGACGCTCCCTCTGTCATGCATGCAAGAAAAAACAACTTCCGCATTCACACTTCCTGTTATTGCGTGCTATTCTCAACCCACCACCAGATGGTGCCAAAACACCTTCAATTGTAAACAGTCCACAGGATAGCGCCATATCGCTTTGACAGTGACGTAATAGACTTGCCTCTTTCTCATTTCGACTGCCTGCTGCTGCTGCTCTCCAAGGCAGGGGACCTTCACACGTTTGTGTGTTGTTGTTTTACTGGCGCACTCACTTGAAGGCGGCGCGCACAATCTGCCGTGTTGCTTTTTGCATATGTAAAAGCATGTAACGTGGGAAAAAAAATGAACGGTTTCCTGCGGCGACTCGGTTCTCGTCGCTCATGTTAACGAGCCGTTCAAAAGAACCGGCTCGTTCGTGAACGTTACACTAGCCACTGCAAGCAGGAATCCTGCGATCAGGTATGCAGCCTAGTCACCCTGGCAGAAGGACCGGCCCTGTATTGCCTTTGTTTTTGTCGCCAGCTTGAGCCATCCCGTAAATGCAATGAGAAAAAGCAAATAGAAAAGACAGGAAAAAAAATGGAAAAATCTAAAACAACATGGAAAAAACAAAGACAATACAGATAAAGCAATGACAAAATGAAAAAGGCTTTGTATTATTGATTCTCTTATGTTTCCACATATAGTTCCTTTTAATTTTGGTACATCTGTAATTCAATAAGGGAGTACTTCACATCAAATGTCTTAAGGGGAAAGCCACTGTAAAAGGTTTGGGAACCACTGGTCTAGACAACTTCCCAGATGGATGTTTTAAGTCACCTCGTGTGTCCTCCCCCGCCTCAGACTCTCTTCCACCTGTGTCACCACGTCGTCTCCTTTGACAACAGCATCTTCCTCAATCCGCAATTCTTCCTGCCGCAGTGGTGGCTCCGCGGCACAGAGGAACATACAATTGTTTGAGCAAAATTTTTTTTTAAAAATCATGCATTCTGTGACCCGAGTACTTGATTCACTTAAATGAGTGACTCATAACAAACGCCATGTTTCCCTCCATTTTTTTATTCCGCTTGTCCTCACTCATAACTCGAGTCAATAAAAGGAATCAAATCACTACTTTCCAGCCCTGTGATAGGCTGATGTCCACTCCAGAGTGTACCCCGCCTCTCGCCCCAAGTCACCTGTGATAGACTCCGGCAAAACTAAACGGCATAGAAAACGAATGAATGAATGACAATATGTAGACCACATGTAAATGTTGTGCCATGGAAGACCTAGACAGTTGATTTAATTGATCAGTTTCTTCCAATTATGAAAAAAAAAGCAACCGGTTGGAAAGAAAACCTCCAGTGTCTTGGCCCTCCATGACACAAGTTTGACATCCCCATCCCAGCATGAGTTGACTCTGCATGTGTCTATTCAAAGAGGAATTTCCAAGGAAATGTGTCACCACCATTTGAACAACCAAAATGTTTTTCTTATGTGCGATACATTTACTTCATGATTGAAGCTTTCACCGTAGTCTTTGAGCAGCTATTTTTCCTGCTTTGTGTTATGTGTTTATATTTACACTGAGCAAATCTTTGACTGGTCTCAACAGGTAAAAGGTTTTTCTCTTGTGTGTGTTTTCACGTGTGATACCATATACACTTTGCGAGTGAATCTTTTACCACAGTCTGAGCAACTAAACGGTTTTTCTCCTGTGTGCGTTCGCATGTGTTTTACCATACTGTCTTTGTGAGCAAAGCTCTGACCACAGCCTGAGCAGGTAAAAGGTTTTTCTCCAGTGTGCGTTCTCATATGTGATACCATATTTATTTTGTGAGTGAAGCGTTTACCACAGTCTAAGCAACTAAAAGGTTTTTCTCCTGTGTGCGTTCTAATGTGTTGTACCATACTTGCCTTTCGAGTGAAACGTTTGCCACAGTCTGAGCAACTAAAAGGTTTCTCCCCCGTGTGTCTTCTCATGTGTGATACCATATGCCCCTTTTGAGTGAAACTTTTAAAACAGTTTGAACAAGTAAAAGGCTTTTCTCCTGTGTGCGTTCTCATGTGTTTTACCATACTTTCTTTGTGAGCGAAGCTTTGACCGCAGTCTGAGCAGGTAAAAGGTTTTTCTCCTGTATGTGTTCTCATGTGCGATACCAGATGTACCTTTCGAGTGAAACTTTTAAAACAGTTTGAGCAAGTAAAAGATTTTTCTCCTGTGTGTGTTTTTTTATGCGATAACATTTGTATTTTTTGAGTAAAACTTTTACTGCAGTTTGAGCAAGTAAAAGGTTTTTCTCCTGTGTGTGTTCTCATGTGTAATACTATACTTGCTTTTTGAGTGAAACATTTACCACAGTCTGAGCAAATAAAAGGTTTTTCTCCAGTATGTACTCTCAGGTGCGTTTTCAAGTCTGAGTTTTGAGTGAAGCTTTTACCACAGTGTGAGCAACTAAAAAGTTTTTCTCCTGTATGCGTTCTCATGTGTCGAGTCAAACAACGTTTAAAAGAAAATATTTTATCACAAACTGAGCAGTTAAAATGTTTTTTACCTGTCTTCAGGTATTTAGAGTGTTTGTTGTCAGTGTGAGTGGTCATATCACCTTCACAGTCTGTATCGTTGCTCAAGGATACTTGGATGTAGTTCCTGTCTTCATCTTCAGGAAAGTGTGACGTTGAGCTGTCACAATGTGACAGTGGACCTAAGAGGTTGTCTCCTTGTAATCCTCCACAGTGGCCTCCATCAACTTCTGTTGTCCTGCGTTGTGGTGAGCTTCTGCTTGCCTTTCTCTTCTCCTGACTTGGACTATGATGAAGTTGTGACGACTGAGGTGGTTTGTCTTTGTGATGTTTGGTCTTCACGGTGACACCAGTTAGTGGAAACTTGGCCAGATCAGACTCCTCTGACCCTAGAATACGCTCTCCTTCCTGTGTGATCAAGAGTTCTTCCTCTTCCTGTTTAAAACAGTGGGCCTGTGTCTCTTTCTCTTCTTCTTTAGTGGAGGTGGGCTCTGGCTCCTCTTCTTCCTGTTTAATGTGAGAGGACTGTGGCTCCTCTTCTTCTTCTTTAACGTGGATGGGCTCTGGCTCCTCTTCCTCCTCTTTAACGGGCTGTAGCTCCTGTTGCTCCAAGGGAAAGCTCCCCCTCTGTAGCTGAGGGGGACATTCTTCTTGACCACCAATCAGCGGAAAGTCTGCAGTACACAAACAGAAATTATTGTGTATTATGTCTCTTATCTATACACTTGTAATACAGTAGGGATGCTCAGATCGGGGTTTTATGCAACTTTGATACCGACTACCCTGGACCGATATCAATCACATGAATCACAAACATGAATTTGTGGAATTGAACATGGTTATTAAATAGTTTTAACAAAGCATAAAATAGAGCATAATCACACCAAAGCATTGCTAATTTTACCTTTTCTATATTACAGAATGAGCAACAATATTGTTTGACTTTTGTAACAAACTTCTGTGAGACAGGTCCGTAAGTCAGGAGGTTAGCAGTGCGTTTTCTTTTTCATCCGGGTGGCGTAGTCGGGTGGGAACCAGTATTGAAGCGCATTTACCGCACCTATCATGTTGGAGTGTGGCCAGAGTTTCCGGCAACCAGATCAGCCCAATCTCATGGCGGAAGAAAATCTTTTCCGATCTTCATATTACAGCTGATTGGCAGCCGATATCGATCCTTTAGATCAGATCGAGACATCCCTAATTATACATCCATCCATTTTCTTCCGCTTATCTGAGGTCGGGTCCCTGGGGCAACAGCCTCAGCAGGAAAGCCGAGATTTTCTCCTCCCCAGCTACTTCTTCCAGCTCTTCCCAGCAGATGCCGAGGTGTTCCCAGGTCAGCTGAGAGACATGGTCTCTCTAACGTGTCCTGGGTCTTCCCCGAGGCCTCCTACCGGTCGGACGTGCCTTGAACACCTCCCCAGGGAGGCGTCCAGGAGGCATCCTAACCAGATGCCCGAACCACCTCTTATGGCTCCTCTCAATGCGGAGAAGCAGCGGTTCTACTCCGAGTCTCTCCCGAATGACTGTGCTTCTCACCCTATCTCTAAAGGAGAGCCAGCCACCCTGCGGAGAAAACTCATTTCGTCTGCTTGTACCCGCTATCTTGTCCTTTCGGTCACTACCCATAGCTCATGACCATAGGTGAGGGTAGGAACGTAGATCGACCGGTAAATCGAGAGCTTTGCCTTTTGGCTCAGCTCTCTCTTCACCACGACAGGCCGGTGTAGCGTCTGCATCACTGCAGACGCTGCACCAATCTGCCTGTCCATCTCGCGTTCCATCCTTCCATCACTCGTGAACAAGACCCCGAGGTACTTAAACTCCTCCACTTGAGGCAGGACCTTATCCCTGACACGGACATGGCACTCCACCCTTTCCCGGGCGAGAACCATGGACTCGGACTTGGAGGTGCTGATTCTCATCACAGCCGCTTCACACTCAGCTGAGAACCGGTCCAGTGCAAGTTGAAGATCACTGCTCGATGAAGCTAACAAGACAAAATCATCTGCAAAAAGCAGCGATAGAATCCTGCGGCCATCAAACTCAAACCCCTCAACGCCCTGGCTGCGGCTAGAAATTCTGTCCATGAAAGTAATGAACAGAATTGGTGACAAAGGGCAGCCCTGGCGGAGTCCAAATCTCACTGGAAACGGGTCCGACTTATTGCCGGCAATGCAAACCAAACTCTGACACTGGTCATACAGGGAACAAACCGCCTGGATTAGGTGGTCCGATACCCCATATTCCCGGAGCAATTCCCACAGTATTCCCCGAGGAACACGGTCGAATGCCTTCTCCAAGTCTACAAAACACATGTAGATTGGTTGGGCAAAGTCCCATGCACCTTCAAGGACCCTGCCAAGAGTATAGAGTTGGTCCACAGTTCCACGACCAGGACGAAAACCACACAGCGGATCCTCCTCTCCAGAACCCCTGAATAGACCTTACCGGGGAGGCTGAGGAGTGTGATCCCATGATAGTTACAACACACCCTCTGGTTCCCCATCTTAAAAAGCGGGACCCCCACCCCGGTCTGACAGTCCAGGGGCACCGACGTCCACGCAATGCTGCAGAGTCGTGTCAACCAAGACACACCCACAACATCCAGGGCCTTAAGGAACTCCGGGCGGATCTCATCCACCCCCGGGGCCTTACCACCTAGGAGCTTTTTGACCACCTCGGTGACCTCAGCCCCAAAGATAGGCGAACCCGACTCAGTCCCCAGGTACTGCTTCGATGTTTGAAGGCGTGTCGGTGGGATTGAGGAGGTCTTCAAAGTATTCCCTCCACCGGTCCACAACATCTCGAGTCGAGTTCAGCAGCACACCATCCCCACCATACACGGTGTTGACTGTGCACTGCTTCCCCCGCCGGAGACGGCGGATGGTGGTCTAGAATCTCTTTGAATTAATCCGGAAGACTTTGTTTTCCCTCGCCCGGACGCGGGTCACCCCCTCTGGAGCTAGGCCCGGAGGCGAGCGTCTGGTGGCCGTGCCTGCACCCATGGGGCCCGGTCAAGCACAGCCCGAAAAGGAAACGTGGGTCCCCCTTCCCATGAGCTCACCACTCATGGGAGGGGCCAAAGGGGTCGGATGCAAAGAGAGTTGGGTGGCGGCCGGAGGCAGAGGCCTTGGCGGTCCAATCCTCGGCTACAGAAGCTAGTCACATTGTACTGCTATAATTTTGAACACTACTGTACATGCTGTGACCCTGCAGTAATAGGTACATTCATGATTTATATGTAATACTTAGAGTACTTGATCATTTTAAACATGACCGGAACTGCTTTTTCTGGGTGCATTTTTTTGTCTTCCTTTGTTGACTGGAGAGAATGTACAAGGCAAGGGCTCTGCTGAAGATACTATAAACTACAACTATGTTGGTGCTTTTCTGAATACATTTCATGAACACAAGATTACAACTGGTTGCTGATTCCCTCAACCTTAACTTGGATCGGCGAGGGGTACAGATTCCTTGAAATCAACGAGTTACATGTGCTGAAAGCTGCTAAGCTAACCGGCTAATTACTGAAGTTTAAAGCAGCTGCCTAGCAACAATGTCAAACAAAAGAGAAAATAAAAGAAAGCAAGACTCTATTACAATTGTAAAGGATGCTGGCCCTGGATACATGGACTCAAAATCACAGGCGTCATTCTTGTTACCAAATGTGGGAGGGGGAGGACGACTACAGCCATGAGTCGAGTAAATCAGAAAGACAAGAGGAGGAAAATTTATGGAAGTCTTGGATACAAGAATTTAAGAAGTTAAGACAGATAGACATGGAGATGCAGAGGCAGGTGATACGGGAGTTTGCTGCAGAACAACCAGACCTTGGGCGTTTGCAGTCAGATTCAACATGTACAATCGCAGAATGACCGTCTCATCAAAAAGATCCTAGGGGTCCATGGTGATGTCATAAACCTTACGGAGGAAAATAAAGCACAGAGTTAAGAAACTAAAGCTCTAAAAGAAGAAATCAAGAAGATGCAAGATAAAAATGTTGCGTTGTGTGCTGCTCTTAAAGAGGTTAAAAACCCTATGGCAGATAATAAAGCACTACGCACTGATATCAAGGCTTTGCAGGATAATATAAAGCCATTATTGAAAGAAAATGCTGCCTTGCGTGCTGCGCTCAAGGAGGTTAAAAACCATATGGAGGAAAATAGAGCATTATGCAAGGATGTTAAGAGTTCTGCAGAATGATATCAAGACATTATTGGAAGACAATGCTGCCTTGCACGCTGCCCTTGAGGAGGTTAAAAACCCATATGGTTAGGGTTCTGCAGAATGATATCAAGACATTATTGGAAGACAATGCTGCCTCGTGTGCTGCCCTCAAGGAGGTTAAAAACCCCAGGGAAGTAAATCATGCATTATACAACAACATCAATGGTCTACAGGATGATATCAGGACACTATTGAGGGATAATGCCGCCTGGCGCACCACTCTGGAGGAAGAGAAAGAAGCAAAGGATAACATCACTGAGCAAATGAAAACTATAATGGAGGAGAAGGATCAGAATTCACGAATGAACGATGTAAACCTCACAGGACTCAGAATTACACCCAGGTCAAAAGATAGAGAAGCTCATAACAGTGGAGAAACGGATGGAATGAATGTTTCTTCAGCAAAGCAACAGATTGTCAGCTTCCTACAATCAAAGGAGGTGAATATCAATAAACACCATTGATACTTGCATCCCACTGTATGGCAGAAACAACTCCACACCTGTCGTCTTTAAGTTCATCAACAGGGAATTCAAAACTGCACTGCTGAAACAGAGGAAGAACTTGAAAGGCACAAACGTCTACTTAAATGAGCATCTGACAAGACGCAATGCTGACATTGCCAAGAAAGCACGAGACTTGAGGAAGATACAAAGTACTTGGAGCATCAACGGAAAAATATACATTAAGCTACATGGAGGTCCAGGAGAAGCAGGAGTGCTGGTTGTCAAAGATAAACGATTTGGATACATACTAAACATCATATAATCCTGACAATAAGGATAAAAGAGGATACAATGCACAAAAACAGTAAGGTCACATTCAATAATAGGAACATTGATATTAACGTTGAAAGACCACGCTCAACAAAGTATTAAAATCAGGAACTCATGTACTTACATTTAATGACACTCACAGTACAACACCAAGACGGCAAAATGTTGATCCGGAAATCAACAGGGGATGAGGGAAGGAAAGAGGAGGAAAAAAAATGTTTGTTTGTTTTTTTTAAAGAAAAATATGATACATGCATGTTTGTGTATGTATGTAATATATATATGTATCTGTGTATGTATACGTATGAATGTATGTGTGTATGCATGTATTTACACAGTATGTATGAGTATGTACAGTATTAGTAAATCCTGTGAGAAGGGGGTAGGAAAAAATAAGCTCTGCTTCTTCCTACTCCTTTTGTGACATGTAGAACCTAGGAATGTAACATGAATAATTCTTTGTACAATGTATGCATGTTCCAAACTGATTAAACCAAACCAAACCATTCGTTTCAGAGCTTGATGGGAACTAACACTACAGTACTACCGTCAACAGCAGCATGTCAAGCGTGTCTGTTTGCTTCTAATTTTGGCAGACTTCATGAGAGCTGCCAACGACTACTACTCTTGGACAAATGAGGATCCAGAACCTTTAAGACCCTGAATATATGGAGGGAGAGCTACAGGTTTTAGAAGCTGAGCCCCTAAGCAGATAAGAGTGAAACTTTGTGGCAAATGTTGGGCAAGTTATTATACTGACATGACTTGGTGGTGTAAATATTGAGCTTGGCAATGGAGTGTTTCTACTGCACTGAGTGGAACACAGTGTTACCAAGGATGGGAAGGCTGTGTGTATAAGGGGATGAGGACATTGCTACAAGGTCTTGCATCACAACAAAGGAAGAATTGTTAGCGTTAACAAACACTGGAGTGGTATAAACTTTCTTTCCACCTACTCAAAATACACTGGAAAGAACACCCCAAACCAGCTGGACCAGACAGACAGCTGGTCCATAGAGTCAGTATAATATTGATTCTTATACGTGGAACAAATAGCACATATGACATCACAACACAAACAAAACATGGAACGTGGGCTAATACTTTACAGCTAATTTGGTTGTTTATTCGTAGTTATTCATACACTTAATCTTCTTTCCAGGCAGTACGGATTGGTGTCCTACTGCATTGTTTCTGAGCGGGCTTTTTACCTCTTGCAAGTGGGCGTGAGGCGCTGTGTCACTACGCCACAAAAAAATAGTTCTCCGTGTTAGCTGCTACAATAACAAAGTCGCTGTAGCTTGGTTTGTATACAGGTCAGTCATGTAAATAGAACATTGGTTTTTGGAGGGTTTTAAGGGCCGTAGAGTCAAAATAGGCGAGTTCTGTTATGTGCATTGTTAGCTCCCCACATACTTGCCATTTTATTGCCGTTTTCTATTTTAGAACACGCAGAATCCTTATATTAGTGAACATAATACATCGACTACCTTCAATGTGTAGCACAACTTGAGCATTGCAGACAGCTTCCGGTTGTTGATGTAGTAGCTCCTCCTCCTCGTACGATGTTATCTGAAGTCTCGCGTTATCTGCATTACATCCGAGACGTAATGAGGGTGCCCAGTCTGGGTGGCTTTCCTCCATTTCTTTAGCCGGTCTCCCTGGAAACACACATTCCCATTATTACTTTTAACACGGTTCTCTCAGTCATTCTTGAGCTTCCTTACTTAAAAGACTATGTATTTTATTCCCCCCCAATCCCGCTACTTAGTCGGGTGCCCTCGGCTAGCGTGGCTAAGGCTAGCGGCCTACTAAATGCTAGGTGTGGAAGAGCAAACACATGCTTTCATTCCAACTTACCAGTGTGGAAATGCCGTGAACACACCACCATGTGTCGGGTGATGTTTGGTGCTCTCACGGCTGCTATCCAGGCCATTCGGCGTCTCTTTGTTAGCTCACAGATCACAGCTCCTTGGCTTTGCTTCCACGTCGGGAATGGGAAAAATCTCACCCCGTCCTTTTTATCGCGGGAGCGACGATTGTGGCACTTCATAACACAACACGTTTGCACCATACTTTTCACTTCTTACCGCTACACAACAACACAAAGGCGGCGTCGACAAACCTTCCTGTCTCCATCAAAGCCCACAATGCACTGCGGTAAAAAAAAAGTGGTGTTATAAAAAACAAAAGATTCATATTTTAAAAAATCCTAGTAGAAAAATACCAGCTCATTAATTATTTAACCCTTTTAAAGACCCATTTGATTAAATTGTCACTTTTTATTAAAAAAATATACATTTTTTAAGATCAGGCTTCAATAACTCCATCAGATAAGTAGCAAACATGATTTTGATGCATTATTTATTTTGCAGTGTTACTTATTTGCAGTGTAACTTAAATTACAACCCTTAGAAAAGGACAATAACCTCCCATTACAACCACACGTTTTAATCACAGTAATTACACAGTAAAGATCAAGCTGTTTCTAATTTGGGGTTATATAATGTGTTAAGTTTTTATAGCAGGTTCTTAGGGGAGTACTTTTGTGTCCTTACAAAGTTACAAAGTCATTTGGCCCCAGTCTTTCATTGAAATTAAATTTCAAATTTGATTTTTAAGATTTTCCATTAAACAAAATCCCATCCATTGATCCATCCACCTTCTATGCTGCTTACACTCGCTAGGGTCGTGGGTATGCTGGAGCCTATCCCAGCTGACTTTGGGTGAGAGGCAAGGCACACCCTGGACTGATAACCGAGCAATGAAGCAGTGTACACAGTGCCCTCTGCTGACCAAACCAAGCAGTGAAAAATAAACCAGACATAATACAATTTAGGCTCTAAGAGACACATTGGAAAACAATACTCAGATGTTGATAGACATAAAAATATATATTAAGTGTTGCATACACACAATAAAATACAGCATCAGACAATCCTCCTCTCTGAACTACAACCTTATCGTGGTGGAAGAGTTTGCGTGTCCGGTTGATCCTTGGAGCTAAGTTGTCGAGGGCTTTTATGCCCCTGGTAGGGTCACCCAGGACAAACAGCTCCTAGATGAGGAGGCCCCAAAACCAGGCCTAGAGGTGGGGCACCATGGTGAATATCTGGTTGCCGGACCTGTACCTATGAGGCCCGAAGAGGCATGTTTGGGAGGGACAGCCACCCTGATCTGAACCCAAGTGGTGCTTTATTATTGGACTTCTGTACTAGCCACAGATTATCCATAACAAATACCATGTTCAAGCAAAGGCATTACCACATGTGCACTTGGCTCCAGGACACCCTCGGTCGCAGTTAAAGGATTATCTTTTGGTACTGTTGTAGGACTTGCAGCCATATGTTCTGAACACTTGGGTGAAGAGATGGGCAGAGTTGTCAACCGATCACTACCTGGTGATGAGTTGGCTCCGATGGTGGGGGAGGATGCCAGTCAGCCCAGGCAGGCCTAAAGGTAATGTGAGGGTCTGCTGGGTACGTCTGGCAGAGTCCCCCGTCAGTAAGAGTTTAACTCCCACTCCCCTTGGAGAGATTTGATCGTGTTCTGCGAGAGACAGCAGACACAGAGTCTGAGTGGGCGTGTGGTCGGTGCATGTTGTGGTGTTAAACCCAGAACCTGTTGGTGGACATCTGTGGTGAGGGATGCTACCATGCTGGAGAAGGAGTCCTATCGGGTATTTTTGGCTCATGAGACTCCAATGGCAGCTGAAGGGGACTGGCAGGCCAGGCAGTCTGCAGTTCTGGCGGGCACCGAGGCAAAAATCCAGACGTGGGGAAGACGTGGAGAATGACGTCCTGACGGCTTGGAAGAGAATATGGACCACCATATACGGAGGGGAAAGCAGTACACTGTGATCATTGTGTATGGTGAGGATGGTGTGCTGATAAACTCTGCTGTAAATCAGTGGAAGAAATATTTAAGACCTCCTTAATCGCACCGACACAACTCCCAATAAGGAAGCAGTGCCTGGGGACTCCAAAGAGGGTTTTCCTATCTCTGGGGCTGAGGTTGTCGAAGGGGTCAAAACGCTTTTTAATAGCAGAGCCCCTGGGAGGAATGAAACCTGTCCGGAATTCCTTAAAGCTGCTGTGGAGGTGTTTTGGTTGACACGACTTTGCAGCATCACGTGAGCATCGGGTGTAGTCCCTCTGGATAGTCAGACCAGGGTGTCGGTCCCCCTTTTTAGCAGGAGGACCAGAGGGTGTGTTCCAACTATGGTGGGATCACACTTCCTGGTAAGGTCTTTTCAGGGGTTCTGCAGAGGAGAATTCGCCACAAAATGTAATCTTTGATACATTAGGAACAGTGTGGTTTTCGTCCTGATCAATGTACAGTGGACCAACTCTATACTCTCACCAGGTTCCTTGAGGGTGCATGGGATGTCTGACCAGTAAGAGGCCTCTGGGCAAACCAGGACATGTTAAAGAGACTGTGTCTCTCAACTGGCTTGGGAACGCCTCAGGATCTGCGTGGTCTAACTGGACAAAATAGCCGGGTATTATTTGGGAACTTCTCCCTTTTATTACATAAAATGGTCATAAATCATGCAATGTGTGACTCGTGTACCCACCCAATTCCTTTCAATGAGTGACTCATTACCAGCTCAAGTCAGTAAAGGGAATTAAATCACTACTTTCCAGACCCAATCAGAAAGCATTAGAACATGAAATGACTTCATCACTTACAGCATTTAGCGATCAGGACAGTCATATAAAATATCTTTAACTACAGCAGATCATCAGTGACTCTGCATGTGCCATCACAATTTTAACATCTAATACAGTATGTTCTTCTCATGTGTGTGTTCTGGTGTACAGTATTTTACCATACTTAAGAGTTCAGCTTTTACCACGTTTTGAACAAAATAAAAGTTTTTATCTTGTGTGTGTTCTCATGTGTGATAACATACTTGCCTTTTGAATGAAGCTTTTACCGCAGTCTGAGCAACTAAAAGGTTTTTCTCCAGTGTGTGTTCTCATGTGTGATACCATATTTGCCTTTTGAGTAAAGCCTTTCCCACAGTGTGAGCAACTAAAAGGTTTTTCTCCTGTGTGTGTTCTCATATGTGATACCATATGTGCTTTTAGAGTGAAACTTTTCCCACAGTCTGAGCAACTAAAAGGTTTATCGCTTGTGTGTGTTCTCATGTGTGATACCATGTATGCCTTTCGAGTGAAACTTTTACCACAGTCTGAGCAACTAAAACGTTTTTCTCCTGTGTGTGTTGTCATGTGCGATAACATACTTACCTTCTGAGTGAAGCATTTACCACAGTCTAAGCAACTGAAAGGTTTTTCTCCAGTGTGTGTCCTCATGTGTGATACCATAGTTGCCTTTTGAGTGAAGCTTTTGCCACAGTCTGAGCAAATAAAACGTTTTTCTCCCGTGTGTGCTTTCATGTGTGATACCATATTTGCTCTGTGAGTAAAACTTTTACCACAATCTGAGCAACTAAATGGTTTTTCTCCTGTGTGAGTTCTCATGTGTGAGACCATATTTGGCTTTTGAGTGAAGCGTTTACCACAGACTGAGCAACTGAAACGTTTTTCTCCCGAGTGAGTTCTCATGTGTGATTCCATATTTGCCTTTTGTATGAAGCATTTACCACAGACTGAGCAACTAAAACGTTTTTCTCCTGTGTGTGTTCTCATGTGTCGAACCAAATAACTCTTATAAGAAAATAGTTTATCACAAACTGAGCATTTAAAACGTTTTTTACCTGTCTTACTTTTAGAGTTTTCAGAGTGTTTCTTGTCAGTGTGAGACACCATATCACCTTCAAAGTCTGTATCGCTGCTCAAAGATTCTTGGTCATCTTCATCTTCAGGAGAGTGTGACGTTGAGTGGTCGCTATCTGACAGTGGAGCTAAGAGGTTGTCTGCTTGTGATCTTCCACAGTGGTCTCCATCAGCTTCTGTTGTCATGTGTTGTGGTGAGCTGCTGCTTGAAAGTTTCGCCTCTCTCTTCTCCTCACTTGGATGATGATGATGAAGCTGTGAGGACTCAGGTGACTTGTATTCATGGTCTTCGGTCTTCACAGAAACACCAGTCAATGGTAACCTGGTGAGATCAGCTTCCTCTGACCCTAGAAGATGCGCTCCTTCCGGCGTGATGGAGAGTTCTTCCTCTTCCTCTTTAACAAATGAGGTATGTGGCTCCTCCTCTTCTTCTTTAATGTGGGTGGGCTCTGGCTCCTCTTTTTCTTCTTTAACAGGCTGTGGCTCTTCCTGCTCCCAAGTGGAGCTACCGCCCTGCGATGACTGATGGGGACATTCTTGACCATCAATCAGCTGCTGGATGTCTGCAAGACACAAAGAGGAATTATTGTGGAAGCTTATTGTGCAGTCAACAGTAACTTTTCCAAAAATGTTTAAAGTGATGTTGCATCATGTCATCAATGTTTAAAGAATCTTTCCCCATCCCTTTAGGATCCCTTCTGGTGTAAAAGAAGTCTATATGTCATTGCATTATGTCATACACCTGCATTATGTCTCGTACGTATAAAAGGTCAGAAGACAGCTCTGATTCTAATTAATTCCTGGAAAGAGTGCATTCCTTAAAAAATGCTTAGTTTTAATGACAGGCTCTTTGTATTTTCATGCCCATCTCTGTCAGCAAAACATTGAAATATTTGTGTGCCCCATCCATGTCCTAGGCTATGTTCACACTGCAGGTTAATTCAGACTTATTTTCTCATATGCAACCTCTATCTGATTTTTTCATGTCAGTATGAACAGCACAATTCCAATTTTTTTCAAATGCGACTCAGGCCTCATTCGTATGTGGATATAAATCTGATGCATGCACTGCAACTGCAGTATAAATGCTCAGGTTGCATATATCCAACATATAATATGCGTCATAGAAAGGCATGTATTGTAGGGCCCTATGATTTCCGTGTTAACAGAATGGCGGACGAGATCGCAGAATTGGCCAATAAAACGGAGTATACTGTTAAACACGGAATCTCAAAGCTTAAGTAAATGTAAGTTGTTTTGCACTTAATTTACTTATTATTATTATTAAAATTAATTTTATTCGCTACCCCAAAAATCACACACACTATGCTGGTAAAAATACGTGCAAAATGTAAATAAACTTCTAAAAAAACAAACCAAAAAACAATTAAATTGAAATAACGGAATTTGGGGGAAAAATCAAAGGGATTTCATAAAGCTTTAGTATTGCTGACCTTACAGAGACTTTAAACGTAGGCAGTCATGGAAAGACTAAGTTCATTGTGCAAGGAAAAAGTTCTTCTCATTTGAAAATTATTTTGTGTAAAGTGTTAGTGAAGCAGCTCTCTGCAATGTCTCACCACTTCATCCACACCCACCTTGGAACAGACGTGGCAACAAGTTGTCTATAAACTTCATACCAAAATTCTTGCTATCTTTCTTCATCTTCTACATGGAATCATTTGGTTGAGAAAATATTGACTCCCATCGCACTCAATCCATGAAATTTCCACAAACACATTAGTAATGTGAGGATCAATACTGAAATGTCAATATCTCGATACCAGCTCTCCATGCGCTAAAGTCGATTCTGGAATCAAAACAGTGATAAATAATTTTGCACTTTGTTTTTTGCTGATGTTGTATTTTAGTTTTGCTATATTTTAAATCACGCCACTATCTCAATATACTTAGTCTTAATGGTTTAAGTTAATACATGACTATAATTTCTTGTATTTTTCATGCTATGATTTGGAATATTGTACCCTATGTTTTAAAATTAAAATTGCATAAGTCGCATTAATTTGGTAATGTATACCACAAAAAATCTGATTTAAAACATAAAATCCGAATTGGGACTCATCTTTGCTCTGCTCTTCGAAAGGAACGGCTCACCAAGATGTGGCTCCCCTCAAAGATCCATAAATCCATCTCTAGATGCTTGTCTGATATGTCCGTCGCTCAAAAAAAGTCCGACTAGAAACAAGAACTCAATTACGCAGGGCAGGACATTTCTATATATACAGTATGTCTGTGCTACCTCTGCGTTTAAAACGACCCCATTTAGTTCCCCTTTTGTACCGCAGAGAGTACAATTGTACATAGCCTGTTTAAAGCTTAGGGTTAAAGGTTAGTACATAACATAAAACATACCGTCAAGGTGTAGCACTACTTGAGTATTGCAAACACCTTCCAGTTGTTGTTCTAGGAGCTCGTTCTTCTCTCTTGTTGGAGAAAGTTCCTCCTCGTACGATGTTATCTGAAGTCTCGCGTTATCTGCATTACATCCGAGATGTAATGAGGGTGCCCAGTCTGGGTGGCGTTCCTCCATTTCTTTAGCTGGTCTCCCTGGAAACACACATTCCCATTATTACTTTTAAAAGTTTGTACATTAATCACGGTTATTGTGTTTTATTCCCCCAAACCCGCTACTTAGTCGGGTGCCCTCGGCTAGCGTGGCTAAGGCTAGCGGCCTACTAAATGCTAGGTGTGGAAGAGCAAACACATGCTTTCATTCCAACTTACCAGTGTGGAAATGCCGTGAACACACCACCATGTGTCGGGTGATGTTTGGTGCTCTCACGGCTGCTATCCAGGCCATTCGGCGTCTCTTTGTTAGCTCACAGATCACAGCTCCTTGGCTTTGCTTCCACGTCGGGAATGGGAAAAATCTCACCCCGTCCTTTTTATCGCGGGGGCGACGATTGTGGCACTTCATAACACAACACGTTTGCACCATACTTTTCACTTCTTATAACTAAACAACATCAACACAAGAGCAGCGTCGAGCATGCAGCCGTAGTCATCAAACTTTTCATTTTCCCTCCAAGCCCACATAGCAGTGCGCTTACGTCACCCTCAAATGCGTTTTTTACTACTTTCCCCTGCAAATCTTTCAACCAACCTGTCGTAATCAAAACGTCAAATCCATCCATCCATTTTCTTCCGCTTATCCGAGGTCGGGTCGCGGGGGCAGCAACCTAAGCAGTGAAGCCCAAACTTCCCTCTCCTCGGCCACTTTGTCCAGCTCTTCCCGGCGGATGCCGAGGCGTTCCCAGGCCAGCTGAAAGACATAGTCTCTCCAGCGTGTCCTGGGTCTTCCCCGAGGCCTCCTACTGATTGGACGTGCCCTGAACACCTCCCCAGGGAGGCGTCCGGGAGGCATCCTAACCAGATGCCCGAGCCACCTCATCTGGCTCCTCTCAATGCGGAGGAGCAGCGGTTCTACTCCGAGTCTCTCCCGCATGACAGTGCTTCTCACCTTATCTCTAAGGGATGCCCATAATGTCAAATTTAAAACTGTATTTCAACCATTTCAATGCACATTTTATTATAATATGTCACTGTTTTCAGTTATTCAGCAGGGGCCCGCAGGCACCAGGCAGCCCTCCACAGCCACAATTAACCTAATAGGCATGTTTTTGGAATGTGGGAGGAAACCGGAGTACCCGGAGAAAACCCATGCACGCACGGGGAGAACATGCAAACTCCACACAGAGATGCCCAACGGAGATTCAAACCCTGAACCCCCTGACCGTGCGGCCTTAGGTTGACATAAGCTATAAAAATACATGTTATAAAAATGCGTAGCGCTTGGCCATTTTTATTTCGGAAAAGGCCTGCGTAGAACTGCTGCTCCGCCGCATTGAGAGGAGTCAAATAAGGCATATGGGTAGGATGACCGCCCGACGCCTCCCTGGGGAGGTGTTCAAGGCACGTCCGACCGGTAAAAGGGCTCGGGGAAGACCCAGAACACATTGGAGAGCCCATGTCTATCAACTGGTCCGGGGGCGCCTCCGGTTCCGCTGGGAGGAGCTGGACGAAGTGGCCGGAGAAAGGGAAGTCTGGGGTTTCCTCCTTAGGCTGCTGCCCCCGCAACCGGACCTTGGATAAGCGGAAGAAAATGGATGGACAGAAAATAGATAGGTAATTTTCCATATAATAAATGTTATTTTTTTTTATGTTTTGCCGTGTCATATTCTTACCTTGGCACCCTTAAGGAAACCATAATTATTATAACCATAATTTAACAGGTTCTCTGGAAAGGACTTTCGAGACCTCTAAAATCAAAAATAATTCACTTGCATTTTGGATAAGATTGGATCAAATCTTGAAAATGGGTTTTTCAAAAGAAAAACATGAGAAATAAAAAAAACAAAACTAAAAATGATCAAGACCACCGATCAAGATTATGTAGTCTGATTAGATGATGCAATATAATCTCAGTTTTGATCCAGTTCAAACCTTCAGTTTGGGTTTTCGAGGAAGTTTTATGATTGGAATTTACAAAAAAGTTGTCTTACATTGATCCCATCAGAATGGTGGATTCAGTATGGATTTCAGGCCCAAAATGTAACGAAACTTTAAAATTGTATAAAAATACTATACTATATTTGGATCATGTAGTATAGCCTACAAGATATCCTGATTTTTCATTTGGTTTTAATTTCATTTGTTCATCTGTCAGGCAACAGTGATGAGGTAAGATATAACCTACTCAGCCTTTCAGTATAGCCTTACAGCAAAGTTGAAAGAGTTTGGCCACAAAAACATATTCCCCCGAAACAACTGTCAATGTTGAACACAAATAGATTTATTTACGTCACAAATTAATGTATATTCATCACAATCAAAAATAAGAAAAGATACTGAGGCAGTCGTTTGGGTAGTGTGTAGAGGAATGGGCTCATCACACATCCCTGTGGAACCTCGGTGTTGATAGTGAGCAAAGTGAATGTGGTTGCTCCCAACCTTACAGTTCACAGTCAGTGAGAAGGTTGTGGTTAGAGATGAATTAGTTGTGAAGGGATGTTGGGGTGGTTTAGCTTCTAGATAAGCAGGTGTTTCTGTATCGAGTTAAAGGCTGAAACCCACAAAAAGGATCCTGGCAAATTGTCAGCGGGTGCTGGAGGAGGAGGTGCAGCAGGCAGGACGCAGGATCCTCTGCTCCTCTTTGCTTTGTAGGCAAATGGAAGGGGTACAGATATGGGGTGACAAATGGAAGGTTGGTGCTCAGCAGCAGTTTCTCCTGGCACTTTTATTATTATGGATGTTTGGGCCATGGGGCGGCGTTGGTTGGATTCTGTCGGTTTGGGTTACAGTTACAGCATTTAACAATGAACTAAAAATTAAAATATCTTTAACTACACTAGCCCAATAATGACTATGCATGTGTCTATTAAAAAAAAAAACTTCTGAGGAAATGTGTCACCATAATATGACAACTAAATTATTTTTCTCCTGTGTGTTCTCATGTGTTTTACCACATGTACTTTGTGAGTGAAGCTTTTACCACAGTCTGAACAAGTAAAACATTTTTCTCCTGTGTGTGCTCTCATGTGTGCTACCAAAATTCCCTTTCGAGTGAAGCTTTTACCACAGTCTGAGCAAATAAAAGGTTTTTCACCTGTGTGTGTTCTCATGTGTGATATCATATTTGCCTTTTGAGCAAAGCTTTTACCACAGTCTGAGCATCTAAAACGTTTTTCTTCTTTGTGTGTTCTCATGTGTGATACCATAGTTGGTTTGTGAGTGAAGCTTTTACCACAGTCTGAGCAACGAAAAGGTTTTTCTCCTGTGTGCGTTCTCATGTGTGATACTAGATTTGCCTTTTCAGTGAAGCTTTTACCACAGTCTGAGCATCTAAAACGTTTTTCTTCTGTGTGTGTTCTCATGTGGGATACCATCGTTCCCTTATGAGTAAATCTTTTACCACAGTATGAGCAAAGAAAAGGTTTTTCTCCTGTGTGCATTCTCATGTGTGATACCATATTTGCCTTTTTGGTGAAGCTTTTACCGCAGTATGAGCAAAGAAAAGGTTTTTCTCCTGTGTGCATTCTCATGTGTAGTACCATATTTGCCCTTTTGGTGAAACTTTTATCACAGTCTGAGCAACTAAAATGTTTTTCTTCTGTGTGTGTTTTCATGTGTGATACCATAGTTACTTTGTGAGCAAAGCTTTTACCACAGTCCGTGTAAAGAAAAGTTTTTTCACAAGTGTGCTTTCTCAAGTGTGATACCAAACTTACTTTGTGAGTGAAGCTTTTACCACAGTGTGAGCATCTAAAAGGTTTTTCTCCCGTGTGTTTTCTCATGTGTGATACCATGTGTACCTTTTGGGTGAAGCTTTTACCACAGTCTGAGCAAATAAAACGTTTTTCTCCTGTGTGTGTTCTCATGTGTGATACCATGTGTACCTTTTGGGTGAAGCTTTTACCACAGTCGGAGCAACTAAAACGTTTTTCTCCTGTGTGTGTTCTCATGTGTCGAATCAAATTACTCTTATCAGAAAATATTTTATCGCAAACTGAGCAGTTAAAACACTGTTTACCCATCTTATGTTTAGAGCACTCAGTGTGTTTGTTGTCAGTGTGAGTCGTCATATCACCTTCACAGTCTGTATCACTGCTCAAAGATACTTGGATGTATTCGCTGCCTTCATCTTCGGTAGAGTGTGACGTTGTGTGGTCACTATCTGACAGTGGAGCTAAGAGGTTGTCTGCTTGTGATCCTCCACAGTGGTCTCCATCAGCTTCTGTTATCATGTGTTGCAGTGAGCTGCTGCTTGAAGGTTCTGCTTCTCTCTTCTTCTCACTTGGACTATGATGAAGCTGTGACGACTCAAGTGGTTTGTCTTCATAATCTTCTGTCTTCACATAGACACCAGTGGGTGACAACCTGACAAGATCGGCCTCCTCTGACTCTAGAAGAAGCTCTCCCTCCTGAGTGACTGAAAGTTCTTCCTCTTCTTCTTTAACAAAGGGGGGCTGTGGCTCCTCCTCTTCTCCTTTAATGTGGGTGGGCTCTGGCTCCTCCTCTTCCTTTTTAACAGGCTGTGGCTCCTCCTGCTGCCAAGTGGAGCCCCCCCCTTGTGGCTGAGATGGACATTCTTGACAACCAATCAGCTGCTGGATGTCTGAACGACACAAACAGGTATTATTGTGGAAGTTTATTATGCACATTTTTTTTTTTTTTGTTTACAGCAAAAGCTCAGCAGAATTCTACATAACGGTGGAATAAAGAGTAATGGTTGTTTACATTATTTTACTGTAAAATCTTGTTTTTCTGTTGTAGCAATAAACATAAAATAAGTACACTATAGTGATATAATTTCCATCCATTTTCTATGCCGCTTATCTCCATTAGGGTGACGGGGGTATGCTGAAGCCTATCCCAGCTGATTTCGGGCGAGAGGCAGGGTACACCCTGGACTTATTTTATTTATTATGCATTTCATAAATCTATGACAGGTACAACATCAAATTAAAAGCACTAAAATACACAGCCACCATCTGCCAGTACAAGCCTGGAGTTTTTTCAGAGAGGTGCACCACACCAATAAGTACATTAGCACAATAGGGTCATCAAATCTTTATGCATTTATTATTTTTTAAATAAAATAAAGTCCCATATACCCCAAATTGATATCCCTTTACAAAACATTGGCTGTAGCTATTTGTAGTTTCCTATTTGTGAAGCTTGACGCTCCTTTTCTTCCCTCAAGCTCATTTGCCTCTTGCAGCAGCAAAAAAAAAAAAAACACACCCCAGAAACTCTTCGTTTTGTTCACTTTACTTTCAAACTCAAACAATATTCCAACCCGACAAGATACAAAACAAGGATATGTAAGGCAACAAATATATATACACAATTCTTATAGAAAGCGATCTCTAGCGAGTTAAGAAGAGGGAGGTAAAAAAACTGTGGTTCCACTCCACTATTCCTGACAGGTCTGACCTGGTGAAACATGGCCTCCACATCAGCCATGACAGCCACCGACTCCTGACGGAACCTCAGCAGGACCCCTACTAGCAGGACCCAGCAGAAGTTGTTGGTTCAATGAAGTACCTTGAAAGCTTGCGCCACAGTCAAAAATGACTCGCAATTTCTGTTTGGTTGGATGTCTCACTCCATGGTGAGGTAGATACCAGGTTCGCCCCTCAACAGGTTTGGCCTCATCACCTTTGAGCTGCACTGCATAACCCTTTTTAAGAAGGTCGTCCATGAACGCCACGTACTCTTGATAAAAGTTGACGTCTCTTGAAAATCGTTTCCGTAAATTCAATGCACGTTGCTCCGCAACTGCCTTGTTGTTTGGGATACACAAAGGCTTCTTCCTAACTGGAAGGCAAACATTGTAATGGCCATCTTTAAGTACCGCTGACTGAGTCACAATGCTGATAAACTGACGGTCATCCTTAGACATTTCAATGTCTTCATTTTGTCCAGCGTCTGGATAGCCATGCTTAAACTGCAGCTGCCAAAGCTCTTTGATTTTTACAACTGAGATTCTGTTTGCAGTAATTCCTGTTAATTTGTTTGTCGCCGTCCAGTCGCTTCCACCTCTGAGTGGTCCATTCGCTATCCAGCCTAATATCGTCCTCACGGCGTATGGTCCATCATCCACACTGTTGACCACTTGCAATGGCTCAATCATCTTGGGAACGTAATCCAACTTGAGCTTGAACAGCAGGTATTTTCCCCTTTAGGTGTGGCCACTTATCAATATCCTCTTGGAGAGGAATATTGTCCTTAGCTACAGGAATTTCTTTCTGTGCATACACCTCCTTTTGTTCAACAAACTAAACTATCCAAGCTGCTGATTTCCAGACCAGTCACAATGTGTGTTTTCACAACAGAGTAATTTCCCATTGTTCGCAACACTATACTTACATTGCTTCTATCCATGTTCAGCTCGTCTATTAGTGAATTTCTTGCAAACTGCGAGGCTGTGTTGCTCTCCATTACAATAAATACAAGCTTTGCCAATAGCACCCACTGAGACAGGTTGTGTTCTTGTCATGGTCGGTTTGTTCTTTTCCATCTTAGGGGGCACAACGACCGCTGTGAAGACTTTCTTTGATTTTGGTGTTTCTCCATATTGTGTCTTTGGTTTCTGTCTTGGGGAATCTTTTGTGTTCATGGTGGTTCCCTTTATGTTCCCATAGACTGGATGCAAAATATATTTTACTTGCTGGTTTACAAAGTTGACAAAATCCTTGAACTTAACTCTTTTCTTTGTTCTTTCTTGTAGGTCAAACTTTCGCCAAGATTCCTTGAGTTTATATGGAAGTTTATTTGCCAGTGCCTTCAAGTTAGTAATGTTATGCAAGTCTTCCAAGTAGTCAACCTCCGTCATTGTGTTAGAGCAGCCCGTCAGGAATTTAAGAACTGAAGTGCAACACTGTCTTCAGGCTTGATTGTCGGCCAATCCATACCTTCCATTATGTAGGCTTCGGCTATTTTGAAGTCATCTCCAAAGTACTCCTTCAACATTTGGTTTGCTTTAGCATAGCCTGATGGGTCCATGTGGATGCAGCTCTTGACCAACTCATGTGGTTGTCCACTTGTATACTGCAGCAAAAACTGAAGTTGATCGCAACTGTTACCAGTGCGACTTTCAATTCGATGTTCAATGGCCCCAATAAAGGGTTTATATTGCGGGGGGTCACCCTTGAATATTGGGATGGAAAAGTCCGGAAGTGGAGATGCTCTGTGACATTGGGATGGAAAAGTCCGGAAGTGGAGATGCTCTGTGACTCTTCATGAGATACTCTGTAACACTGGCTTGTTGTGAGATGGCTTGATAAAGTCCATTAAGCATTGGTCCCTGTTCTTCTGTAAGTTCTGTCTTGGGTGCGAATGTAGTGGGTTGGCTAGTTGTAGGTGGAGCACTATGTGCAGTGCGAGGTGTTGCATTACATTCTTCAGCCTGCTCAAAATGCTTTGAAACATCTTTCATCCACTCCTCATCAAACTAATCCATCAATGCATTTTTTGATCATCCTCCTCAGACATTAATTTCTGAAGACCAGCATTAAGCTCCACAAATTCTTGTTGCAAGGCACTAAAGTCCACATAGCTCATTTTTTACAACATCCACATTGGCATTATCCTCCATTAATTGCTCAATATGCATCCTCAAGCGAGTCAATTGGGATAGCTTGTACCTGCGTGCATGCATCTTTCTAGCCACGTGTTCTTCTACAGCCTTGTCAGTCATTTTTACTATTTGTTTTCCACTATTTTGTGCGTCCATGACAAGCTAATATTTGCACAACGAATCAATAAAAACGTGAAAGCACTGTAGCGTCTCACTTTGTCACTCAGCTGAACAACGACCCTCCTTTTTTACTTTCACTTTAAAGCAGAGCACGCGCATACTCGTGTCCCTCGTTGACTGGCGCTCCTTAACGAGCCTTACCTTCTTTGCAATTAGCTTCCACCCAGGCTTATGCACGTTCTGTTAATCCATGCACAGCAGGTTTTTTGACTAAATTTTGTTTCCTATTTGTGAAGCCTTAGCTTGACGCTCCTTTTCTTCCCTCAAGCTCCTCTGCAACTCGCAGAAGCAAAAAAATAAAAATAAATAAATGCACCTCAGAAACTCTTCTTCCGTTTTGTTCACTTTTCTTTCAAACTCAAACAATATTCCAACCCGACAAGATACAAAACAAGGGCGTGTAAGGCAAAAAAAATATATATACAATAAGGTTATAGAAAGAGATATCTAGTGAATTAAGAAGAGGGAGGTCAAGAAACTGTGGCTCAACTCCACTATACCTGACGGATCTACTTTCAAGTTATATCAGGTCAAAGCAAATAAATATGTACATATATTATATTAGAAATTGCAATTGATTGGCCACCACTCCAGGGTGTACCCCGCCTCCTGCCCAAAGTCAGCTGGGATAGGCTCCAGCATACCCGCGACCCTAATGAGGATAAGCGGTATCGAAAATGGATGGAAGAATGAATTATATTAGAAAGTCACAACATTTCTTCAAAACTATAATGCTAAAGAAAATAGCACACATTTTACTAGTGCACATTAACTATCAACATTTCACTTTATAAATAATGTAAATAGCTCCTTTTTAACAGAATAAACACAAATCACCATTCAATATTAATCATCTTAAGAGTATTTAGGCTCGTACACTATTTATTAAATTATTTTTTAAATAGTGGTTGTGGTTGAGGACCCCTGCCTTAGAGCATGATTGGGGATATGATGTGCTCATTTACACTTTTAAAAAGATTGTCAGAATGTGACTTTTATAAAATTGTCTTCTTTATTTTATAATGTAAGATCAACAAATGTAACCGTTGAATCGTATGTAGCTGTATCTTTGTGCATCGTGTCGAATCATTCTCTTTTTAGTATGTATTGTTTTTTTAACTCAACCCGTGTATGTTACTACAAAGAGATTTACATTCCTACCTATATTTGTATAAATACAAACGTCTATCTGCTAATAATTAGGAGTTATCTATAGTCAAAATTGTCTAAATCTGTGCTACCTTTGCATCTAAAAGCACTTGATAGATAAGCACCTTTTTGTAAGCATACAGGTGCTGTAGATTGTGTGGTTAAAGCTGAAGTAGAAGGTTAGTGAACATGAAACATACCTTCAACGTGTAGCACAACTTGAGCATTGCAGGCAGCTTCCGGTTGGTGATGTAGTAGCTCGTCCTCCTCGTACAATGTTATCTGAAGTCTCGCGTTATCTGCATTACATCCGAGACGTAATGAGGGTGCCCAGTCTGGGTGGCTTTCCTCCATTTCTTTAGCCGGTCTCCCTGGAAACACACATTCCCATTATTACTTTTAACACGGTGTACATTAATCACGGTTATTGTGTTTTATTCCCCCCAAACCCGCTACTTAGTCGGGTGCCCTCGGCTAGCGTGGCTAAGGCTAGCGGCCTACTAAATGCTAGGTGTGGAAGAGCAAACACATGCTTTCATTCCAACTTACCAGTGTGGAAATGCCGTGAACACACCACCATGTGTCGGGTGATGTTTGGTGCTCTCACGGCTGCTATCCAGGCCATTCGGCGTCTCTTTGTTAGTTTACAGATCACAGCTCCTTGGCTTTGCTTCCACGTCGGGAATGGGAAAAATCTCACCCCGTCCTTTTGATCGCGGGGGCGACGATTGTGGCATTTCATAACACAACACGTCTGCACCATACTTTTCACTTGCTAAGGTCGAGTAAGCGGCCAACGTCAACACTCCTTTCTTCCGGTTTCTCCCCCAAGCCCACAATGCAGTGCGCTCACGTCACCATCAACCATTTTATTTTTTTTACTTTAACCCAACATCATTCTATCTACAGTTCTCATCAAAAGACCAAATATAAAATAAAAAATATCTATATTTTAACAATTGAAACGCTCATTTTATTATAAGATGTCACTGTTTTTATTTAGAAAAAAATCTACATAAAACAAGTTATTTTTCATGTAAAAATGTTAAAAAGCAGGGCATTATTAAAATATATGTGTATATTAAATTACAGTGTGAAACGCTGTTTAGCCCCGCTCGAGCTTCGCCCCCGCTGAGCCCACTCTGCTGTGATTGGTCACACTCCCACGCATTCAAAGCTGGCGAACCTCACTTCCTAGGCTGTAGAGGAGTGGATGTGAACAGAAATTCATCTTTTGAAAATGTGGGCTTTTAACAGCTATTGAGGTGGTAATTTGCATGCATGCAGATAACACTCCTTCCGCCTCCTGCATGCCCATCCATCCATCCATCCATTTTCCTCCACTTATCCGGATCCGGGTCGCGGGGGCAGCAGTTTCAGTAGGGAAGTCCAGGCTTCCCGGTCCCCAGCGACCTTTTCCAGCTCCATCGGGAGGACACTAAGGCATTCCCAGGCCAGCTGTGAGACATAGTCCCTCCAGCATGTCCTAGGTCTTCCCGGGGGCCTTCTCCCGACTGGGCATGCCCGAAACACCTCACCAGGGAGACGCCCGGGAGGCATCCGGACTAGATGCCCGAGCCACCTCAACTGGCTCCTCTCGATGTGAAGGAGCAGCGGCTCTACTCTGAGCTCCTCCCAGATGGCCGAGCTCCTCACCCTATCTCTTAGGGTGCACACTATCTCCTGCATGCACACTCTATAATTGTCAAGTTCTTCTTAACTTTATGCAGCCCCTCGAACTTGAAGACAATTTGAGTGGCTACACTGAAGAAACTATCTATCTATCCATCTATCTACACAGCACAGCACAGGTGAAAACCTTCAACCAGAAGAACACAAATATGTGTAATATAACAGTAAACAGTGCATGAACCAATTTATTTTTTATGGTAACAATTTTTTATAAAATTATATTTACCACTTTATTTAAAGTAGTGTTCAAAATAATGTATAACATGCACACTCTTAAGGCTGTTGTACAATTGGGGAATTAGTTGGAAGGGGTGTGCTAAAAAAAAGAAGCAGAGTTGTTTCTAGGATTTGGCAATCCTGCAAATTAGTAAACTAATATTTATTTTTGTATAACTGCTTCACATCTGTGTGGCATGGAGTCAACCAACTTGAGGCACCTTTCAGCTGTTATTCCACTCCAAGATTCTTCAACAACATTCCACAATCCATTAACATTTCTTGGTTTAGCTTCAGAAACAGGATTTCTGATATCACCCCAGAAGTTCTCCATTGTATTGGGCTGGCCACTCCATAACATAACAACATAACAAGATTTTGCTGGTTTACTAGTGTGTTTGGGGTCATTGTCTTGTTGAAACACCCGTTTCAAGGGCATGTCCTCTTCAGCATTAGGCAACATGACCTCTTCAAGTATTTTGACGTATGCAAACTGATCCATGATCCCTGCAATGCAATAAATAGGCCCAGTGCCAGTAGGAGAAACATGGCCATATCATGATGCTTCACCATCTTCACTGTTTACTGTGGCTTGAATTCAGAGTTTGGGGGTCGTCTCACAAACTGTCTGCGGCCCTTGGACCAAAAAGAACAATTTTACTCTCATCAGAACCACAAAATGTTCCTCCATTTTTCTTCAGGCCAGTTGATGGCAAATTGCAACCTCTTGTGCATATGCCTTTTTTTTTTTAACAGAGGGACTTTGCGGAGGATTCTTGCGAATAGATCAGCTTTACACATCTATGTCTTCTAACCGTCACAGTACTTTGAGGTAACTCGAGACTCTCTTTGATCATCTTAGAGCTGATCAGTGGCTGAGTCTTTGCCTTTCTGGCTATTCTTCCATCCATTTTGATTGTTGTTTTCTGCCATGTTTGTCTGGTTTTGCTCCACAATTTAAGGCATTGGAGATCATTTCTGCTAAACAGCCAACATTTTTTGCACCTCTTCATAAGTTGTTCTTCAGAACAATGTCTTGAACGACCCATTTTCCTCAGGCTTTCAAAGAGAAATGCATGGTCAACAAGTGCTGTTTCATCCTTAAATAGGGGCTACCTGATTCACACCCGTTTTTCCACAGAATTGATCACCGATTGAATTTCACACTGCTATTTTTTCATCTAATTGCCCAGTTACACAGTCTTTTGAGCATGCGTATCATGAATCCTGGGTCTTGTTTGTTTTTTGAGAATCTACTGCACCTACTGATAACTTGTTTGCCGTGTAGCACTGAAAATATACTAATAACAGTTATTCATCTGGTTTGTCACATTGCACTGCTATTATTTTCATTATTTTTTTAGATTGAAATAAGCACATTAAAAAGTGTAAAATAATTCTTCATAATTAGTTAGAGTTTGCCGTGACCCTAATGAGGCTACGCGGCATAGAAAATGGATGGATGGGTGGATGTGAGAACACTAGAAAGAAATGCATACTGTAATACAAATCGGAGTTGTGGATATCGACATTATGTCAATGTTCTGATAAAACAAGCATGTTTGCTTGTTTGGGTTAAAATAAGCCATGAAAATAATGCTGTCACAAATGTCACAGAAACGAGTAGAACTTGGCTGATTTCATTTTGTAAAAGCAGCTCTCAAAAAAAAAAATGTTGGTGATCCTTGGGTTGGGCAAACTTCCACGTACCCTCCAGTACTCTCGCAAAGGTGTAGAGCTGTTCCAGTGTTTCACGACCGGGATGAAAACCACACTGCACCTCCTGCACCTGAGGTTGGACTAACACTCATATTGTCACGCTGTGTTGTTGTCTGCTTGACCGCCTGTTTTAGTTCCATTCCTATGCTTTAGTTCCTTTTCCATTATCTTATTTTGTAATCACTTCCTTTTTGTTTCCATTTTGTCATCCACCTTTACTTTCCTGCTCCTACACACCTGCACCTCATTTAATGTGATTATTTAGTTGAGCCTGTGCCCTCAGTCCGTGTTGGAGCATTGTCTATTGCTTTCGGTTGCTGTCTGTGAGGGTTCGTCTGTTTGTTGTTGAACGTTTGGAGATTACTGCAGCTATTATAACTAAAACACAGTTTTACCGTCATCCTGGTCCTGGTCTCTCGCATCGTGGGGTCGTTGCCTCAATGCTCAAGCTAAGTCGTGTTACATACCCTCCTCTGCCCTGAAATAGACTTTTCCGGGGAGGCTGAGGAGTGTGATTCCCCTATAGTTGGAACACATCCCTCGGTCACCCTTTTTAAAAATGGTGACAACCATTCCAGAGGTACTATTCTCGACCTCCATGCAATGGTGAAGAGACGTGTAAGCCACGACAGTCCTTCAACATCCAGAGCCTCGAGGAACTCAGGGCAAAACTCCGGGGAAACACTCGGGAGCATTTTGTTACTTTGAAACCTTTAACATGGAAGCTGAAGTCAGCAAAAGGCTAGTTTCAAATTACTGTAAGTATTAAAAAAATCCAATTTATGATTTGCTGTGGCGACCCCTGATGTGATAAGCAGGGATAAGCCCAAAGGAAAAGAAGAAGATTGCAATAGTTTCTAAAGCAAGAGTCTGTGCTTTTGTAGTGATATGATGTACATTTCATTATGGTAATCATAGAGACCACGTCACAGCAGCTCCAAGACAATAATACGGAGCAGAGTAGGTGCATCGTCTTTACAGATCAGTGAGCATGTTTGACAAAACACACGGAATCAAGGGTACTATGAAAGTTCCACAGAAAAGTGGACATTCTTTAATTGGACAGTTGGGTGCGTTTTCCAAAATAGGTACTTGAATGGTTTCCACATGCAAGAACAGTAAATGCACGCAGCATTTTATCTCTGATTCTAAATGACTTCTATTGACGAATACGCTTTTTCCCGCCCATTTTTTTGAGGTGGGGTCGACATTCGATGTGACATCACGTGAAACTCAGCAATCAGGTGTCCCTCTACTGAACAAACCAAGTAGTGAAGAATAAAGCAGACGCGATACAATTCAAGCGCGAACATCTACATTGGAAAACAATACTCAGATGTTGACAGAAACATCAAAATCTGTTGCATTCAATGTCCACAATAAAAAACACCATCGGGGAAATTAGGGGACTTTGTTTTTAATTTAGAGCTGATAGGCGGAGAGATAGAAAAGGCTGGGCCATACTTAACTTTTTCTATTGATCTGATACCAGGTCAGCACAAAGCCAGTATTGTTGATATTGAGACCTACCATTTTGCCAAAACCAAGAATACATTTTCAATACAATTTAGTCATTTTGTCTTTAATTTGTTCATGATTATTCAAAGACATAACAAGTTTTTACAATTATTTCCTTTCATTACATAAAGTGGTGTAAGCAAAATCATGTACTCTGTGTCGCGAGTTCACGATTCACTTTAATGAGTGACTCGTAACTAACTCAAGTCAGTACAATGAATCAAATCACTACTTTGTAATTGAACATGACGTTACTTCATCAGTTACAGCATTTAGCAATTACGGCATAAAGTAAAAAAAACTTTAACAATAGACCATCAGAGACCCTGCATGTCTCTATCCAAAGAGGAAATGTGTTACCATAATTTCAGTAACTAAAATGTTGTTCTCCTTTGTGTTCTCATGTGTTTTACGACACTCTGACCAACTAACACGTTTTTTCTAGTGTGTTGCCATGTGCTTTACCATTCCAAGTTTGTGAGTAAATCTTTTACTACAGACTGAGCAACTAAACTGTTTTCCTGTGTGTGTGCTCTCATGTGTGTTACCAGACTTGCCTTGTGAGTGAAGCTTTTGCCACAGTCTGAGCAAATAAAAGGTTTTTCTCCAGTATGTATTCTCATATGTGATACCATATGTGCCTTTTGAGTGAAGCTTTTACCACAATCTAAGCAACTAAAATTTTTTTCTCCTGTGTGTGTTTTTGTGTGTGTTACCAGACCTGCCTTTTGAGTGAAGCTTTTGCTACAGACTGAGCAACTAAAACGTTTTTCTCCTCTATGTGTTCTCATGTGTGATACCATATTTACTTTGTGAGTGAAGCATTTACCGCAGCTTGAGCACCTAAATGGTTTTTCACCCGTGTGCGTTCTCATGTGTACAGCCATAGACACTTTGTGAGAGAAGCTTTTACCACAATCTGAGCAACGGAAAGGTTTTTCGCCTGTGTGTGTTCTCATGTGTACTACCAGAGCTGCATTTTGAGTGAAGCTTTTCCCACAGTGTGAGCAACTAAAACGTTTTTCTCTTGTGTGTATTCTCATGTGTGACATCATATTTATTTTGTGAATGAAGTGCTTACCACAGCCTGAACAACTAAAAGGTTTTTCTCCAGTATGCTTTCTCATGTGTATAACCATAGACACTTTGTGAGAGAAGCTTATACCACAGTCAGAACAACTAAAAGGTTTTTCTCCTGTGTGCGTTCTCATGTGTGACACCATATTTATCTTTTGAGTAAAACTTTTACCGCAGACGGAGCAACTAAAAGGTCTTTCTCCTGTGTGCGCTCTCATGTGTAATACCATATGTGCCTTTTGAGTGAAGCTATTGCCACAGTCTGAGCAACTAAACGGTCTTTCTCCTGTGTGTGTTCTCACGTGTGATACCATATGTATTTTTTGTGTAAAGCTTTTGCCACAGTCAGAGCAACTAAAAGGTTTTTCTCCTGTGTGTGTTCTCATGTGTGACACCATATTTACCTTCAAAGTGAAGCTTTTACCACAATCAGAGCAACTAAAGGGTTTTTCTCTTGTGTGTGTTCTCATGTGTTGAGTCAAATAACGCTTACAAGAAAATCTTTTATCACAAATCGAGCAGTTAAAACCTTTTTTACGTGTTTTCTTTTTAGAGCCTTCAGGGTGTTTGTCGTCAATGTGAGTGGTCATATCACTTTCACAGTCTGTATCGCTTCTCAAAGATTCTTGATTGTCTTCATCTTCAGAAGAGTGTGACATTGTGTGGTCTTTATCTGACAGTGGAGCTAAGAGGATGTCTGTTTGTGATCCTCCACAGTGGTCTCCATCAGCTTCTGTTGTCATGTGATGTGGGGAGCTGCTGCTTGAAGGCTCCTCCTCACTCTTCTCCTCACTTGGACTATGATGAAACTGTGAGGACTCAGGTGGTTTGTCCTCATAGTCTTCGGTCTTCACAAAGACACCAGTCAGGGGCAAACTGATGAGATCAGCCTCCTTTGGACCTAGAAGATGCTCACCCTCCTGAGTGATTGAGAGTTCTTCTTTCACAAAGGAGGGCTGTGGCTCCTCCTCTTCCTTTTTAATGTGGGTGGGTTCTGCCTCCTCTTCTTTCTCTTTAGTGCGGGTGGGTTCTGGCTCCTCTTCTTCCTCTTTAATGTAAGGGGGCTGAGGCTCTTCCTGCTCCCAAGTAAAGCCCGTCTGCTGTGGCTGAGAGAGATATTTGTCTTGATGACCAATCTGCTCCTGGATGTCTGCAGGAAAAAAACTGGAACTATTGTGAAAGCTTATTGTGCACAGTAAAAAAAAATGCAATTTTCTTGTAGTAAAAGCTCAGTTGCCAGAATTACAGTATGCCTTCAAAATAACAGTGGAATAAAGTTTTTTTTAACGGTATAATATTTTACGGTAAGAAGTTTTTTTTCTGTTACATGTCAATAGGTTGTGGTGGGAAAAAGTATAGTTTACAGGTCTAACTTTATCTGTATATCTGTATAACACACTTTCTTGGCTCAATTGTCAGTGAGTCGCTGCAGAAACAAGATAAACTAAAAAATTAAAAAAACACAGCGAAAATGGTTAAAAAAAAAAAAAAGGCAAAATGAGAAAAAGCTGAAATGTTGACAGTAAAAACCAATAATATCACAAAGCTATATATTTTAAGTAGGGCTGTTAATTTACTAAAATATTTATTCCTGAGAAATTGCATTTGTCTATAGTTAACTCATTAATTAATCGCAAAAAAACAACTACAGAAAAGTTTTTATCCATAAGTGGGGGCATAAATCTCTTTTTCATACCGAAGTACAACAATAACTACATCATAAGAGACATCAATTTTCAAACTATGTGCCATTATTTTATTTTATTTTATTAAAAAAATATACAGCTAGAAATCCCCCTGTTTTTGAATGTTTAATGCAAGCGGAGATTCGTCCCACTTTGACAGTCCTCCAATGCACCTTTTAACATTCTCCCACGCAGCACAAAGTAGACTACTATACTCTGTTTTTATTTCACCTTATATTTGAGGCCAAATGCCGATACAATGTGGGAATGCAGAGGCATATTTATTTTAAATAAGGCATTTTTGTGGTACACAACCTCTTTAAAAAACAGAGTCCAGGCTCGTATTGGTGGATGGTGGGTCTGTATTCATTTCATGCTTACTGGTGTGATAAAAATCTTTGTTAATGCTACTGCTACATCCATTCTCGACTTCAGGCACGGTCACATTGACACAAGCCCCCAAATAGCTGTTCTCGGCTATGCCTGCCCGTAAATAGTGGCTTGTACCCAAATTTTAGGTCACACACAGGAGAAATCACCAGAGAGACGGCTCGCATCTAAAAAAAAACAATCGTTAGTTGGAACACTTGTCGGCCAAGGTACCACTGTAACTTCTCGCATCTCTCTGGCAGGCGACATAATCCGTGATAACTCAAATCACAGTGACTAGAAACACAAAACACTTTCTAAGTTTCTAATTGACTTCCTGGAGTTTCTATCAAGTCTAGTATTTAGTATAAATAAAAGAATCATAGTGGGTGCCTTTAACATTCATACGGACGTACACAATGTCAGCCCAGCCTCTTCAATCACTTGACTATCAGATGCAACCGGCTTCTCCCGGGTAGTGCATGGAGCTACCCACTGTCCTGATCAAACACGTCCCCCCGTCCTGACATATGGCATTGATATTAAAAACGTAACAATATTTCCACAAAGTCCTGTACTGTCTGACCATTTTTTAATCACATTTGAATTTCAATTAGCTAATTACACACCAGCAGATAAAACCGTGTTCACCAGCTGCCTAACAGACAGCAGCATAAATACATTTAAAGATACCATCGCCCCCCTCTTCAATTCACTGCCATCCATAAAGACATTAAACAATACTAAAATCAGTCAATCACAGATTGATGAGCTCGCAGACAGACCTGCTAAAGTTAAAAAGAGGAACCCAAAGAAATCTGCCCCGTGGCACAATTCCCATACCCGTGACCTAAAACGTAAAACACAAAAATTAGAGAAGAAATGGCTATTCACCCACTCACAAGAACATTGAAGACTGGAAAGACAGCCTAAAAAAATGATAGAAAGGTCCTGTGTAATGCCAGAACAGTTTAGCACTCCACTTTACTCCATCGACCCGTCTGAACTAGCTTCTGTAATCTCCTCCTCTTGCGAGTTAGATCCCATCCCCACTCGTGTTTAAAGACACTACTCCACTAGTCAACACAGCTCTTCCCAATATGATCAATGTGTCACTCGTGACAGGCTCCGTACCACAATCATTCAAAGTGGCTGTAATCATGCCGCTTTTTAAAAAACCTAACCTCGATCCACATGTCCTGGCATCCAATCTTTCATTCTTCTGCAAGATCCTAGAGAAAGTAGTTGCCAATCGATTACATCATTTCCTTCAAAACAATCATCTACTTGAGGACTTTCAGTCAGGATTTAGGATGCATCACAGCACAGAAACAGCACTCGTAAAAATGCCTAACAACCTCCTCACCACCTCAGACAAAGGCCTCGTTTCAGTTTTAGTTTTAATAAACCTTACAGCAGCCAGAGCAGTTGATCTGAAATTTTCTATGCAGGATATTTTAACTATTTACTTTGCTTTTGACTATCACACTAATGAAATTGATAACATAGAACCCGGCAGTATGCCATGCATTAACAATAAAAACACATAGCAAGTACTACTGAGCTTGCATATTTCCAACATTCTGCTGTTGTCAAGACCACAGGCTTTGTTTACAGCCAATTGCTCAATGAATTGATACTTCATCAGGGCTAATACCCATACCATTATTGTGAGAAACATCACAAAGATTAAATTCTTCACTGTTCAATAGGCCTATCACAAAAATTGATAAATCAATGAATTGATAAAACAAAGTCGGTGTCATCAGTTCATGTTCAAAGACTAAGTGGGGCACGCATCAGTCGGACTAGACAGGACAGCTCTAGTCTGGTTTTTGAGCGTGAACTAGACTACAGCTGTCCTAGCTAGTAGTGAACCCTTTTCGGATGAGAGGCGAAACTTCTGTGACAACCTGAACAGTCCAGTTGCAATCGATTGGATGCCCTGAGAGTACAATGACCTGGATAAATGTGAATATTCATAAGCAAAACAAAGTCGACAGTTGTGCCGAACTCGATAAGTTGACACGTGCATGCATGTTTGTTTTCCTCGTCTCACTTTACCGCACCGCCTCTGAAATGTTCTACCTCTTTGTCCCAGTATGTAAGCCAAAAGGACAAGAAGAGGCTGTAGCTGCTAAATTTTCGGTTTTAACTTGTTAATTTATAATTTTATACATTTCCATTTTTCGCGAGGGCAGCAGTTTCAGTAGGGAAGTCCAGAACTCCTTCAACTTGACGGCAGCCTTGACCTGTGGTGTCTACCATCGGGTTCGGGTCTTGCCGCCACGACTGGAACCGAGCACCTTACGGCCGCAACTGCGACTGGCTGCCTCAGCAGCTTATTTCATGTAGTAAAGCATACAGCATATTTAAATCTATCATTCCCATGTTTTGAACCATGCTTAGCTTTTCTGGGAAAAAAAAGTTTTTAAAAGCTTCTCTCGCTGCGCTGCTAACTCTCTCGCATCGCAGGGGTCTTCATCTGCGCATGTAAACACTGGAACACATATGCGACAGTGGACAAGCGACAGAGTGCTGGATGCAAACTGAGAAAATGGTGCTGAAAATAATTTTGTCTCCAAAGGAGGGTGCTGCAAAAAAAGTTTGGGAACCACTGATTTAGAGTAGTAAAAGTATTACTCTTTTGAACACATATTGTTTTGAGAAGCAAAACACTTAACAGAGCCCAGCAACACAACAAAAGTGAGAAACAGCGCACTGAGAACTATTATCTTGGTTATTAAATAGACAAAATGATATTTGATATAATCAATTATATCAATCATTATAAATAAAATAATTACTTCTGCAAGTGCTGTGTTTTTCATATATCTTTTAGTCTGGAACCCGCGGCCCTAATGAGGATAAGCGGTATAGAAAATGGATGGATGGATAGTCTGGATACTATACACTGGTATGTGGTGTTTATAATAAATGACAAATGATATCCATCAGTGTCATGTTAAAAAAAAAAAAAAAAACACTTTCCACAAATGTTTTAAGTTAATAACTACGTTTTCATGCAATGATGGATAAATCTTTCTTGGTTTCCATTGCATGTTTATTTCTAACACATGATTTCAGCTCTACACTTAAAATCTGCATCGCCTTTTTGCCTCAAAAAAGTGCATGGAAAACTTTTTGTATGCAACTTTTTGGCCTCATTTTGTGCATACGCAAGCTTTATATGTAAGGTCCCCCTGATGTATTCTCCAGCTTCGTATTCTCCAAGTAGGAGGAATTTAAGGTCCTGTTGGTGTTTTTTGTGACACTACTTAATGTGAAAACACTCTTAAGACATTTCGGGTAAGGCCTTACCATTGCTGACGCTCAATATTTAATTTCTGAAAATGCAATAAAAGACACATTTGGACTTTGTTAACCATATAAAAGCGGGTAAAATTTGAAATTCACGACAGTTAGACCTCTCCAATCTGGATTTATTTACTCTACAGACCACAGCGATTCATAAAAACAGTTTGTGATTTGTGAAACCTTTATTCTGTTGGTGAAAATGCAAGAAAGGGATTTAACCTCAAAATGACCCTTCAGTAAGAAGGTAGTAATAAAGTTCAATATTCTAGAAAAAAAAATGTTTTTATTGTGAAATCTTAATTCTCATTTGCCCCATGCCCAGTATCTCCATCTTATTTGTGATCCACATCAACATTTCTTCTTTCTCACAAAAAAAATATATTTTTTTTTCTTTTTTTTTTTGTCTTGTCCAGCATCATAACAGCTGAATGGGAGTGAAGCCGTCTTTAAATGCTGAGCAAAATTTCTTTGCCAAGGGAGACTTCATAATCCAAATAAGTCTCATATATACACATATATATATATATACATATATATATATATACA
>QODF01000226.1:44314-220086 GCA_024372805.1 Oostethus manadensis | reverse complement strand
ATATATATATATATATATACACACACATATATGTGTGTGTGTGTGTGTGTATATATATATATACACACACACATATATATATGTATATGTATGTATATACACATATATGTATGTATATACACACACAAATACACACATACATATATGTATACATACATACATACATATACACATATTCGTACGCGTATAAATACACATACTGTGCACATACACATATCCATATCCATGCAGTACATACATACATACACACACATACATACAGTGTGCATATATATGTATACTCACATATATACACACACATACATACATCTGTACTAATAATGATAAACATACAAGAAAAACGAGAAAAGAAACAGAACCTCTTGAACAATGACCATCCAGTTGACACGTGCAACAAATCTACATTAAATCTACATTACTCTGCAGTGACAGGATAACTACATCAGAGTGAAACAGAGAATGAGGAGATGTTCGTGGTGAACACAGCCATGCATCCCAAACCACACTCCCTCCAAAAGCGAGGGTCCGACTAGGAAGACGGCGGAGCACGGCCCCCCAGCAGGCTCCCTACTGAGGGGAAGGCCTGACCCCGCCCCTCCGAAGAGGTGCAAGGGAGACCCGGCCAGATGCCACTCGGCAGCCGAGCAAGGGCCACAAGGGGGCCCGGGCGCTAACCACCGGACAACCCGCCGGGGGCCGGCCAGCTTCGGGCAAGCAGGACAACCGCCCCCGAGCCCCGGGGCCCAGAAGCCACCCAACCCCCCAAAGCTAGGGCCATACTCAACACCCTGGGAGCTCCAGGCTGCCCCAGACACAACTGCCGCGGACCATCGCCCTCCCCGACGCCAAAGGCAGGCGCCCGTAAAGGGCCCATGGGTTTACGCCACAGCTTACATCACAGACATATGGAAAAAACAACCACATATACAACGACGCACAACGATGACTTCTGCTATCCAAAAAAGGATATTAACCTTTACCACTACCTTCTTACTGTTTCACAAATGCAATGGTGAGCCTCAGGAAGTATTTTCACATTAAGAAGTGTCACAAAAAACACCAACAAGACACACACTCGTGCTGCACATTGCCTCCGTTTCACCTTAAATTCCTCCTCCTTGGCGAATCGGAAGCCAACATTAGCCTCGTGGCTCACAGGACGAAATGGGGGCAAAGTCACTGTTGATGCACTACAAAGCTAATGGGGATGTTATACAACTTCATGTAAAAAAAAAAATCCAAACTATTCCTTTAAGAAGTAGGTTGGTTAAGATTAAACATACCTTCTCTGGGTAGCACTACTTGTCTGTCATTCTCCTCTCTTGTTGGAGAAAGCTCCTCCTCGTACGATGTTATCTGTAGTCTCGCGTTATCTGCATTCCATCCGAGATGTAATGAGGGTGCCCAGTCTAGATGACTTTCCTCCATTTCTTTAGCTGGTCTCCCTGGAAAACACCCTCACATTATTTTTTTTAAAACGATGTACAGGGATCACGGTTCCTCCATTCATTCTTGCGCTTACAAATCACTCCATGTCAACAGACAAGGTGTTCTATTCTCTCTTTGGTGCCCTCGGCTAGCGTGGCTAAGGCTAGCGGCCTACTAAATGCTAGGTGTGGAAGAGCAAACACATGCTTTCATTCCAACTTACCAGTGTGGAAATGCCGTGAACACACCACCATGTGTCGGGTGATGTTTGGTGCTCTCACGGCTGCTATCCAGGCCATTCGGCGTCTCTTTGTTAGCTCACAGATCACAGCTCCTTGGCTTTGCTTCCACGTCGGGAATGGGAAAAATCTCACCCCGTCCTTTTGATCGCGGGGGCGACGATTGTGGCACTTCATAACACAACACGTTTGCACCATACTTTTCACTTCTTACATCGAAACAACATCAACACAAGAGCAGCGTCGAGCATGCAGCCAGTGTATAAAAAAAAAATTCTTCTTCTTCTTCTTCTTCTTCTTCCTCGTTGGGTTTAATGCAACCACGTGTTCACATGTGCATACTACCACCTACTGTACCGGAGTATGTGACATTCAGTATAACAGATCATGTGTCATATGCTAATACCAATATTAAAATATATAAATAATACTGATACAATACTACTACTATTAGTAATATAAAAATAATAAAAAAATAATACTAATAATACACCGGATGTAATCCTGTGCTCTTTAAGTACTCCATCACCGCTGTGTCTCCCTAACCCCTTCACCAACAACACCCTCAATGCTCCATTCTTCTCCTATCTTAGCAATCTTTTCCCTTCGCTTTGCACGCTGTTCCCCATATGTCTTACAAGATATGTTCCACATTTTCTATAGCTTCACACTCCACACATACTTCTGATTTGCATTTACTTACCAAAAACAATGTTTTATGTTTACCAGTGTGATCAAACCTTAACCTAGTTAAAACCGTTTCTTTGTTTCTGTTTTTCCTCTTCACCCCTTTGTGCTTTGATAGATTTCTCTACAGTATAATATTTCCTTCCACTACTATCTCCATCCCACCTCCTTTGCCATTTCTTCATCGTTTGTTTTTTTGTGATAATTGTCTTACCTACATTCTTACCAGAAGGTATATTTATAATATCCATTATTTTATTTTCATTCCTCTTTTTGCCATTCTACCTGCTCCCTCATTGCCTTCCACCCCTTCATGTGCAGGCACCCAGCAGAACCTTATTTCTATTTTGATCATACGTAATTGTAATAATCTTTGTTGTGTTTCTAATAAATCCTCTCTACTCAATTCCATTATTTTAATATTGTATAAGGCTGCTAGCGAGTCCACACAACATACCGCTCTATCTGGGTTTTATTTCCTCTAGTCATTGTAGGCCAATGATGATTGCCATCATTTCTGCCGTATTTACCAAAAGTTGGTCTGGTAATCTTTTTTTAATGCCATCATTTATTGATGGTACATAAACTCCAATACCGACCTTCCCTTCTTCACTTTTATCTAAATAACCAGAATATTTGTTTTTATATAGTGACTTTTGTTATATATTTTTGGTTGTATATATATTTTTTGTTATATTGACCTTTTTCTCTATCTTGCCAGTTTTATCTAGATCTACATCAAGCTTTGGAATTAACCAGAAAGGAACATTTCTTATTGGTTTATAGTCATTAATATATGTATTATTTAATTTGTCTTTGATTATCCACCCAATGCTTTTAGTTGAGCTATACTCCCAGTTTTCCTGAATTACACCCTTGGCCAAATTCCCATGACTGCATCCCTTACGTCTACTCCAGTATGTCAGGATAAGTTTATCTCTTCTCAGATCGAATGGTACTTCTCCTAACTCAACCTGCGTTGCTTTAATCGGAGCTGATCTAGTCGCACCTGTACAAGTCCTAAGTGCCTTATGAATATTTCTTTCCATTTGCATTATATGTGTTTTAGCTGCAGCTCCATACACACAACTTCCATATTCTATAGTTGTTCTTATCATGTTTTGTCAATACAGCTTCAGGTTTTGGTTTTTAATGCCTTTTTTCCTGGTAATCACCATATAACATGACTTACTGGAAGGTAAAATAAAGCCCCGGTCATGTGACCACTGTTCTATTTTCCTTATTGCTTCCTTTATTTTGTTTGTCAAATTTATAAATTCTCGTCCCCATATCCAAGTAGCTTCATCATCCGCATACAGGGCAGACCCAATCCTTCTGTCCAAGTTCATTCATTTTCTATACCGCTTATCCTCATTAGGGTCGCGGGGATGCTGGAGCCTAATGAGGAGCCTTTTAACTGCCTAAAGTCTGGAGCCCAGCAGACTTTGGACGAGAGGCAGGGTACACCATGGACTGGTCGCCAGTCAATCGCAGGGCAGACAAACAACCAGTCACACTCACATTCATACCTATGGACAATTTTAGAGTCACCAATTAACCTAACATGCATGTTTTTGGAATGTGGGAGGAAACTGGAGTACCCGGACAAAACCCACACACGCACGGGGAGAACATGCAAACTCCGCACAGAGATGCCCAACGGAGATTTGAACCCAGGTCTTCCAGATCTCCTGACTGTGTGGCCAATGTGCTAACCACTTATCCACCGTGCGGCCTGTCCAAAGTTCATAAAAATATAATTAACCGTGATATTAAACAAAATCGGGCTAATTACACTACCCTGTGGTATACCATTGCCTATATAATATTCATCAGACATGTCTGATCCAACTCTCACTTTAAAAAAATAAAGCGATAAAAAATCAAAAACCAAATTTAAAAAATCACAGTCATAAGCCTTTTCAATGTCAAAAAACACAATGTTCATCAACTTTTTAATTTAAAAGGTCTTCTCTATTTCATTACTTACTTTCACTATAGCGTCCAGTGTTGATCGTCCTTTTCTAAAGCCACACTGATATGTTACAAATAACTCTGAACTTTCAAGGAAATAATGAAGTCTCCTAATACTTTTTCCATCCACTTGCATAGATGTGAGGTTAGAGCAATGGGTCTATAACTCTCAGGATGTTTAGGATCTTTACTAGGTTTATTAAATGGCAATATTATTGCACTTTTCCACTGTTTCGGTATTTTACCATCTTCCCATATCCTATTAAATAAATCTTATTATAAAACTGATCTTTGCATGTGGCAGTATTTTTACTTTTAAAAAAATACTGTTAATAATTCATTCAGGGCCGCACGGTGGCTGAGTGGTTAGCACATTGGCCACACAGTCAGGAGATCTGGAAGACCTGGGTTCAAATCTCCGTTGGGCATCTCTGTGTGGAGTTTGCATGTTCTCCCCGTGCGTGTGTGGGTTTTCTCCGGGTACTCCGGTTTCCTCCCACATTCCAAAAACATGCATGTTAGGTTAATTGGTGACTCTAAATTGTCCAAAGCTATGAATGTGAGTGTGAATGTTTGTTTGTCTATATGTGCCCTGCGATTGACTGGCGACCAGTCCAGGGTGTACCCCGCCTCTCGCCCAAAGTCTGCTGGGATAGGCTCCAGCGTCCCCGTGACCCTAATGAGGATAAGCGGCATAGAAAATGGATGGATGGATGGATAATTCATTCACATTAATTTCCGTATCCATCACGCCTTCTTCATTATCTTGTTTTACAAGCATATACCTGTATTCTTCTAGCATCTTCTCTTTCCTTCGTCTGTGTTTACCATTTAGGTAGGCTCCACTATGTACACTTGCAAACTTTTTCCCCAAACACATTTGCTTTTTCTTTATCAGTCACAGCCATTGTTCCATTCTCTTCTAAAACAAGTATTCTAACAAAGACGTTTTTCCCACTCAGATTTTTCAAGATTGACCAAACATCTTCTATCTCGATTTCTTTTCAAATTGTAGTGCAATAATCCAAGCGTTTTGTTCCATTCCATTTTCCTCCGCTTATCCGGGTCCGGGTCGCGGGGGCAGCAGTTTCAGTAGGGAAGTCCAGACTTCCCAGTCCCCAGCAACCTCTTCCAGCTCCAGCTGTATGAGCTTTGGGTAGTGACCGAAAGGACAAGATCGCGGGTGCAAGCGGCCGAAATGAGTTTTCTCCGCAGAGTGGCTGGGCTCTCCCTTAGAGATAGGATGATAAGCACTGACATCCGGGAGAGACTCGAGTAGAACCGCTGCTCCTCCACATTGAGAGGAGTCAGAAAAGGTGGCTCGGGCATCTGGTTAAGATGCCTCCCGAACGCCTTCCTGGGGAGGTGTTCAGGGCACGTCCAACCGGTAGGAGGCCTCAGGGAAGACCCAGGACACGTTGGAGAGACTATGTCTCTCAGCTGGCCTGGGAGTGCCTCGGCATCCGCTGGGCAGAGCTAGACGAAGTGGCCGGGGAGAGGGACGTCTGGGCTTCCCTGCTTAGGTTGCTGCCCCCGCGACCCGACTACGGGTAAGCGGAAGAAAATGGATGGATGGAGGTAGAAAGACAGATAGATGTTGTATGTTGTACGGCCTATTAGATGGCGCGGAAGGATGCCGGACAAACCTGGTAGACCCAAATGCGTAGTGAGGATGTGCTGGGAATGTCTGGCAGAGTCTCCCGTTCGTCGAGTCTTCAACGCTCATCTCTGGGAGAGCTTCGCCTGCATCTCGAGGGAGGACCGGGATATTGAGTCTGAATGGGCTGTATTCCGTGCCTCTATTGCTGAGGCAGCCAGTTGTTGTTGCGGCTGCAAGGTGGTCGGTGCCAGTCGTGGCGGCAAGACCCGAACCCGATTGTGGACACCGGGGGTTAGGGCTGCTGTCAAGCTGAAGAAGGAGTCCTATCAAGCATGGATGGCTTGCGGGACTCCTGAAGCAGCTGACAGGTACCAGCAGGCCAAGCGGCATGCGGCTTCGGTGGTGATTGAGGCAAAAATCCGGGTGTGGGAGGAGTTTGGTGAGGCTATGGAGCACGACTTTCAGTCGGCCTCGAAGAGGTTCTGGCAAACCGTCCGACACTTCAGAAAGGGGAAGCGGTCCCCATTCCACACTGTTTACAGTGCGGACGGGGGCTTGCTGACCTCGACTGAAGATATAGTTGGTCGGTAAAAGGAATACTTTGATGCCCTTATCAATCCCACTGACATACCCTCCATAAAGGAAACAGAGTCTGAGGACACGTACATGGACAGTTCTATCACCGTGGCTGAGGTATTTGGGGTAGTTAAAACACTCCCCAATGGCAAGGCTCCAGGGGTGAACGAGTTTCGGCCTGAATTTCTCAGGCTCAGGGTCTGGATGTTGGAGGAATGTCTTGGTTGACACGCCTCTTCAACATTGCATGGAAGTCGGAAGTCCTGGGGGGGGTGCTCCGGGAGTGCGGGATTGGTGGTCCGCTACTACGTGCCATTCGGTTCCTTGTACAATCGAAGCAGGAGCCTGGTTCGCATTGCCAGCAGTAAGTCGAGCTTGTTTCCGGTGAACGTTGGCCTCTGCCAAGGCTGCCCTTTGTCACCGATTCTGTTCATAATCCTCATGGACAGAATTTCTAAGCGCAGTCAAGGCGTTGAGGGAGTCGAGCTTGGTGACCTTAGGATCTTGTCTGTGTGGTCCTTATGGCCTCATCAGGCTGTGACCTTCAGCGTTTACTGGAGCGGTTTGCAGCTGAGTGTGAAGCTTCTGGGATGAGACTCAGCACCTCCAAATCCGAGGCCATGGTTTTCAGTCGGAAACGGGTGGACTGTACTCTCCGGGTTGGGAGTGAGGTCTTCCCTCAGGTGGAGGAGTTCAAGTATCTCGGGGTCTTGTTCACGAGTGAGGGACGGTTGGAGCGTGAGGTCGACAGACGGATCGGTGCAGCATCCGCAGTAATGCGGTCGCTGTACCGGACCGTCGTGGTGACGAAAGAGCAAGCCAGAAGGCAAAGCTCTCTGTTTACAGATCGATCTACGTTCCCACCCTCACCTATGGTCATGAGTTATGGGTCATGACTGAAAGAACGAGATCGTGGATACAAGCGGTGGAAATGAGTTTCCTCCGTAGAGTGGCTGGACTCACCCTAAGAGATAGGGTGAGGAGCTCGGCCATCCGGGAGGAGCCGCTTCTCTTTCACACCGAGAGGAGCCAGTTGAGGTGGTTTGGGCATCTCGTCCGGATGCCTCCCGGGCGCCTCCCTGGTGAGGTGTTTCGGGCATGCCCAGCCGGGAGAAGGCCCAGGGGAAGACCTAGGACACGCTGGAGGGACTATGTTTCACAGCTGGCCTGGGAACGCCTTAGTATCCTCCCGGTGGAGCTGGAAGAGGTTGCCGAAGACCGGGAAGTCTGGACTTCCCTACTAAGACTGCTGGCCCCGCGACCCGGACCCGGATAAGCGGAAGAAAATGGACTGGAACGTTAGTTCAATTTGCGTAAAGGATCGGTATCACCAATACCACCCTGACTTTTACTCAGTGTCGGGTCAGACACAAAATCACAAAATTACACAAAATCACTGCTACAAAATCCAGTGTTTCTCTTAAACCAGTGTGCCCCAACCTAAGCCTTGAATACACTGCCTCCTCTGGAAGAGCTCCACCAGACAGTTTACTCATCTTCTGTTCCACGAGTGATGTATATTCTCTTCAAAAACAAAAATATGTTTTTGCCTAAATTAAGATGATTGTATGGTTCCTTTTTTCAGATAAAATAGCCAAGAGCAGGAATTTTGGGCCCCATAAAAAACAAACCACCTTGTGGACACCCAAATATATTAATATTAAACAATATATATAGATAATAAAAAAGCATTGTGTTATTTTAATCAATCTCAGATTTTGAAACATACTACCTTTTCAGTTAGATGAGTGAAAAACCACTGCTATATAGTATTATACGATGTGATCATCAGATTAGCAATATAATTGGTTTCTGGGTCACGGCTTGATGAAGCCAACAGGACATCATCTGCAAAAAGCAGAGACCCAATCCTGCGGCCACCAAACCTGAATCCCTCGACGCCCTGGCTGTGCCTAGAAATTCTGTCCATAAAAATAATGAAAAGACTCGGTGACAAAGACCAGCCCTGGCGGAGTCCAACCTCACTGGAAATGGGTCAAACCTTTTGCCAGCAATGCAAACCAAATTCTGACACCGGTCAAACAGGGAACGAACCACAAGAATTGGTGGTCTGATACCCCATATTCCCACAGTACTCCCCACAGTATTCCCAGAGGAACACGGTCAAATGCCTTCTCCAAGTCCACAAAACACATGTAGACGGGTTGGGGCAAACTTCCATGCACCCTCAAAGACCTCACCGAGAGTATAGAATTGCTCCACAGTTGCATGATCAGGACGAAAACCACACTGCTCGTCCCGCATCTGGGATCCTCCTCTCCAGAACCCCTGAATAAAACTTACCAGGTAAGCTGAGGAGTGTGATCCCACGGTAGTTGGAACACACTCTCCGGTAAGCCTCAGACCCTTATATAGGAAAATCCACCACAGAGTCCCCAGGCACTGCTTCCTAGTTGGAAGATGTGTCGGTGGGATTTAGGGGGTTTTCAAAGGTCTTCAAAGTCCAGTTGACAGTATCCAAAACATGTGGCCGCATGTCCGACGACACGACCACAAAGTCAATCCTCGAACTGCAGCACTGAGCACATGTGGAGACCCTTATGCTTGAACATGGTGTTCGTTATGGACAATTCATAACAGGCACAGAAGTCCAATAACAAAACACCACTTTGGATCAGATCAGGGTGGGCGTTCCTCCTAATCAAGCCTCTCCAGATGTTACTGTCGCTGCTAACATGAGTGTTGAAGTCCCCAGGTATACCAAGGGAATTCCCGGAGGGAGCTCTCTCCCGTACTCCCTATAAGGACTCCAAAAAGAGCCTGTGTTCTGAACTGTTCTGAACAACAGTCAGGACACGTCTCCCCACCCGAAGGGTAAGAGAAACTACTTTCTCGTTCACCAGGTTAAACTCCAACATACTGGCTTGGAGTCGCGGGGCAACAAGAATTGCCACCCCTGCACATCGCCTCTCAGTGCTGGCAACGCCAGAGTGGAATGAAGTCCAGCCCCTCTCAAGAGGACTGGTTCCAGAGCTCTTGCTGTGCGTCAAAGTAAGTCCGACTACATCTAGCCGGAATTTCTCAACGTCGCGCACCAGCTCAGGCTTTGCACCTGACCCGGTTGGCCCCTCCCACAAGTGGTGAGCTCATGGGAGGGGGGACCCACGTTATCTTAATGGGCTGTGCCCGACCGGGCCCCATGGGTGCAGACCTGGCCACCAGACGCTCGGCATCTTGCCCCACCTCCAGGCACCCAAACCTGTTAATCAATTTCCATTCACAAGGTTCAAAATCAGGTAATCACAATTCAATTCGGTTCACTCAGAAATAATAAAAAAATGTCAGAACTCTGCTACAAAATACAACTATAATTTATTTTTTCTCTTCACCTTTAACAACAGGTTTTAAGTGCAAACATGCACAGTAAATTGCTTCTGAGTCTTGTGCTAGCATATTAGCAGTAGTATACTTGGCTGCTTCAGTGTTGGTGTTGCTATTTTTAAAGACACCATTAAATACAGCACCAGTAAAAGCAAGGGTTCTTGTTGTCAAAGATATCAATAATCTTGAAACATAGTAAAGATCATTTTACCATGACAAGGAAAATGGGGGATACAACCCACAAAGAAAGAACCATGAAGTTAGAAGGGTTGCATTCAATAACATTTGATATGTGATATGTTCGGTGGAATGGTCTGCTCAACAAAGGACTGGAATTAGGAACCCATGTATCTGCAATTAAAGCTGCAGTATAGGAAGACCTGTAAGTGGATCCGGACTACAACAAGGGCAAAAAGTATAACCTTTTTGTTAGTTTTGTTTAAAAAAATAATAAGAATTATTATAATCACTGCTGTGAGTGTATGGAAGAATTATGTAAATAGTGAATTAGTGCAAGATGAATGCAGGAAGTGAACGCATGTTGATGTGATATGGAAAGGCATTGTATGGACATGTGGAATTGTAAATTGTAAAATGAAGCATTCAATGTAAACTGTATGAATGTTCGACATAAATTAAACCATTACTAAATTGTTTTGCTCGTGTGTGTGTTGCCATGTGGACTACCACACTAAGTTTGTGAGTGAAGCTTTTACCACAGTCTGAGCAAGTAAAAGGTTTTTCTCCCGTGTGTGTTCTCATGTGTGATACAAGAGTTCCCTTTTGTGCAAAACTTTTAAAACAGTAAGAGCAGGTAAAAGGTTTTTCACCTGTGTGTGTTCTCATGTGGGTTACCATACTTGATTTTCGAATGAAACTTTTACCACATTCTGAGCAAATAAAAGTTTCTCCCGCATGTGTTCTCATGTGTGATACCATACATACTTTGTGAGCGAAACGTTTATCACAGTTTGAGCAACTAAAAGGTTTTTCTCCTGTGTGTATTCTCATGTGTGATACCATATTTCCTTTGTGAGTGAAGCATTTACCACAGTCTGAGCAACTGAATGGTTTTTCTCCTGTGTGTGTTCTCATATGTGATACCAAACTTCTCCTTTGTGTGAAACCTTTAAAACAGTTTGAACATGTAAAAGGTTTTTCTCCTGTGTGTGTTCTCATGTGTCGAGTCAAATTACTCTTACAAGAAAATCGTTTATCACAAACTGAGCAGTTAAAACATATTTTTCCCATCTTCTTTTTAGAGCATTCAGAGTGTTCGTTGTCAGTGTGAGTCGTCATATCACCTTCACAGTCTGTATCACTGCTTAAAGATACTTGGATGTAGTCGCTGTCTTCATCTTCAGGAGAGTGTGACTTTGTGTCGTCACTATCTGACAGTGGAGCTAAGAGGTTGTCTGCTTGTGATCCTCCACAGTGGTCTCCATCAGCTTCTGTTGTCATGTGTTGTGATGAGCTGCTGCTTGAAGGTTCTTCCTCTCTCTTCTCCTGACTTGGGCTATAATGAAGCTGTGGGCACTCAGGTTCTATGACTTCATGGTCTTCGGTCTTCACGGAGACTCCAGTTAATGACAACCTGGTGAGTCCAGCCCTCTCTGGCCCTAGAAGACGTTCTCCTTCCTGACTGATGGAGAGGGGCTCTAGCTTTTCCTGCTCCCAAGTAAAGCCCCACCCCTGTGGCTGAGGGGGATGTTCTTTATGACCAATCAGCTCCTTCATGTCTGCAGGACACAAACAGAAATTATTGTGGAAGGTTACTGTGCACAGTATTTTTTTTAGCTAAAGCTCAGTTGCCAGAATTGTACCTTAAAATATATTTTATATATTATATATAATATATATACATATATATATATAATATATATATATATAATATTTTCCTGTTACATAGCAATATACTTGATTTTGAACATAAAAATACTTGTAGAAACGAAGGTTTTCTCATCAAAATTCACAAAGGTTTACATTGCACTCAATTTGATTTTATTATGAAATACACTTTGTGTGTTCATGTCTCACATAAGTATTGTGGACAAAATTCCAAAAAAGTGCTTTTTTTTTTTTTTTTTTCAAAACATACCTTCAACGTGTAGCACAACTTGAGTCCTGCAAACAGCTTCTAGTTGTTGTCGTAGTCGCTCGTTCTCCTCTCTTGTTGGTGAAAGTTCCTCCTCGTACAATGTTATCTGTAGTCTTTTGTTATCTGCATTACATCCGAGATGTGACGAGGGTGCCCAGTCTGGATGGCTTTTATCCATTTTGTTAGCTGGTCTCCCTGGAAAACACACACTCCCATTATTACAAATATACAAAGCACTTGGAGCACCAACAGCGAAGCTACATCAAGCTAAATGGAGAGCCACTAAAAGCACAAGTGCTTGTCAAAGATATCAATGCTCAAGATAAATATTAAAGATCATATTACCATGACAACAAGGAAAACAGACGACACAACCCAGAAAAAAGATCCATGCAGTTAGACGGATAACATTCAATAACATTTGACATTTGATATTATGGTTGCAAGTGCTCGCTCAACAAAGAACTGGAACTCATACGTCAGCTTTTTCTTTGTTTTTGTTTAAAAATATAACTGCTTTGAGTGTGTGGAAGAATAATGTAAATAGTGAATGAGTGCACGCTGAATACAAGAAGTAAACATATGTATTAGCGATGGATGCAATATGGCGAGGGACTTCTTTCCAGACATGTGGAATTGTGAATTGTATCATGAAGCGTTCAATGATAAATGTATGCATGTTTGAAACAAATTAAATCGTTACCAGTATCATTAATATTTCTTCTTCACCTAATACGCCACCCTGGCCAATAACATTCATCATAATATTACAAAATTACACTTCCTCTATGTACAGTGGTGTGAAAAACTATTTGCCCCCTTCCTGACTTTTATTCTTTTGCATGTTTGTCACACAAAATGTTTCTGATCATGAAACACATTTTAATATTAGTCAAAGATAACACACGCAAACACAAAATGCAGTTTTAAGTGAATGCTTTTATTATTTAGGGAGAAAAAAATCCAAACCCACATAGCCCTGTGTGAAAAAGTAATTGCCCCTGCACCTAATAACTGGTTGGGCCACCCTTAGCATCAATAACTGCAATTATACTTTTGCGATAACTTGCAACAAGTCTTTTACAGCGCTCTGGAGGAATTTTGGCCCACTCATCTTTGCAGAATTGTTGTAATTCAGCTTTATTTGAGGGTTTTCTAGCATAAACCGCCTTCTTAAGGGCATGCCACAGCATCTCAATGGGATTCAGGTCAGGACTTTGACTAGGCCACTCCAAGTCTTTATTTTGTTTTTCTTCAGCCATTCAGAGGTGGATTTGCTGGCGTGTTTTGGGTCATTGTCCTGCTGCAGCACCCAAGATCGCTTTAGCTTAAGTTGACCAACAGATGGCCGGACATTCTCCTTCAGGATTTTTTAGTAGACAGTAGAATTCATGCTTCCATCTATCACAGCAAGCCTTCCAGGTCCTGAAGCAGCAAAACAAGCCCAGACCATCACACTACCACCACCACATTTTACTGTTAGTATGATGTTCTTTTTATGAAATGCTGTGTTACTTTTACGCCAGATGTAACGGGACACGCACATTCCAAAAAGTTCAACTTTTGTCTCATCAGTCCACAAGATATTTGCCCAAAAGTCTCGGCAGTCATCATTTTGTGTTCAATTATGTTATCTTTGACTAATAGTTAACTTTTTTATGAGCAGAAACATTTAAGTGTGACAAAAAGTCAGGACGGGGCAAATAGTTTTTCACACCACTGTTAGTGGTTCCCAAACTTTTTTTTGCCACGCCCCCCATTTGGAGAAAAAATTATTTATGTGAAGTCACATGAATCTAGCAGTGTACACACAGCGCTCTCTACGGACCAAACCAAATAGTGAAGAATAAAACATACATGATACAATTTAGGCTCTAACAGATACATAGGAAAACAATATTCACAGACATCTATTAGGACTGCGAGGCTATTAGGCGACCAGTCCAGGGTGTACCCCGCCTCTCGCCCAAAGTCTGCTGGGATAGGCTCCAGCATCCCCGCGACCCTAATGAGGATAAGCGGTATAGAAAATGATGAATGAATCTATTAAGACAGACACAAAATCTATTAGGTGTTGCATTCAATGTCTACAATAAAATACAGCATCAGACCAAATATATTCGGAGGACTTAGTTTTTAATTTGTCGCCCACATGCAGAGCAATAGACATGGCTGGACCATACTGAACTTTTGGTATCAATCTGATACCAAGTCAGTACAGAGACAGTATTGCTGATATTGATACTTTTTGATGAAACCCGATACTAATTTTTTTATAAAACAAAGTCATTTTGCCTTTAATTTGTTGATTATGAAAATAATCCGACTAAAACACATGACTATTTTTGTAGAGTGATTCCCTTTTATTACAAACAATCTATTGAGCAACAACAAATCAAATCATGCGCTGTGTGACGCGAGTACCCGATTCACTTCAGTGAGTGACTCACAACTAACTAGTCAGTAAAAGGCAATTAAATCCCACCTTCCAGACAGTTTTCTCCCTTGCTGTTAACCGGGAGGACGTACACGGCAGGATCTTTGTTGACAATACCGGAACTCTGAACCATTTTGTGCTTTCTTGACTGCACGACATGAACACCAGATGAGAACTGCTGACTCAAGCACTGGCGAGAGGTACAGATTCCTTGAAATAAACTAGTTACAAGTGCTGATAGCTGCTAGCAAGTCAAGCTAACTGGCAAGCTACTAAGGCTCAAAGTGGTTGCCTAGCAACAATGCCAGCACAACAGCACAGAAAAATCAGAACTAGGGTCAATCAAGTTGTTGGATAAGGATGACGCCTCGACTGATTACAAAGATATTCTCGAGAGCCAAAATGTGATATTAATACAAGCCCCAAAAAAGGAGATGAATGACATACAGAAGCGTACTGCACTACACACAATGCAATACTTTGTGCATCTGCAACCACTAACACAGCAAGACCCTTTTAATTTAAGGAGAGAAATTGTGTATCTGGAATCAAAATCAGTGCAAGATTCTCAAACAATAAGTAAAGATTTTAAGTATCTGGCATCACAGAACAAAAGCCTCATTGAAGTGATCATGGGGATGCATGGAGATGTCAAAAACCTTATGGAGGAAAATATAGCCCTTAAAATACCAAAGCACTAAGGGAACAAACTGAAAAGTAAGATGAAAACGCTGCCTTATGTGCTGCTCCTGAGGAGGTTACCCTATGGAAGAAAAACGAGCATTATGCAATGATATCAAGGTTCTGCAGGATGATATTAAGGCATTATTGGAAGACAAGGCGACCTTGTGCGCTGCTCTTAAAAGAAGTTAAAAACCCTATGGGAAACAATGGAGCATTACGCAAGGATATTAGGATGCTGCAGGATGATATCAATGCTGCCTTGCGCCTCTTAAGGAGGCTATGAACTCTATGAAAGAAAATCGAGCATTATGCAAGGATGTATTAAAGACCATATTACATGACAATAAGAAAAATTGAGGATACAACCCACAAAAAAGAACCATGCAGTTAGGATTACCTTCACATTTGTGTTTGATTCTGTTTGATTCGCATGTTTTGATTTGGCAAAGATTTTATGTTGAATGCCCTTCCTGACACAATCCTCTATATGGGGGCATGAGCTAATAGAGGTAATTTAAAAAAACAGTGTAGTAAAAATAGCTTGCTCACGGGTCATCCTTGTTTTATTTATTTTAAGAATGTTCCTGAGGCTGATAACTCATGACCATGGGTGAGGGTGGGAACGTAGATCGATCGGTAAACAGAGAGCTTTGCCTTCCGGCTCAGCTCTCTCTTCACCACGACGGACCGGTACAGCGCCCGCATTACTGCAGATGCTGCACCGATCCGTCTGTCGATCTCACGCTCCAACCTTCCCTCACTCGTGAACAAGAACCCGAGATACTTGAACTCCTCCACCTGAGGCAAGACCTCACTCCCAACCCCGACTGAAGACCATGGCCTCGGATTTGGAGGTGCTGAGTCTCATAACAGAAGCTTCACCCTCAGCTCCAAACCGCTCCAGTAAACGCTGAAGGTCACAGCCTGATGAGGCCATAAGGACCACATCGTCTGCAAACAGCAGAGACGAGATCCTAAGGTCACCAAGCTGGACTTCCTCAACGCCTTGACTGCGCCTAGAAATTCTGTCCATGAAGATTATGAACCGAATCGGTGACAAAGGGCAGCCTTGGCGGAGGCCAACGTTCACCGGAAACAAGCTCGCCTTACTGCTGGCGTTTACATTACCCAATCATAGAAATAACTGCTACTGCAAAATCACAAGTTAAAGATCCTCCATATGACTGCAGTGCTGAAATCATATTGTTTAAAGAAACATCCCCATTGCTAATAGGTTAAGTGACAACAGGCCCGCACTGCTAATTCTGAAGGCCTTGTGTGTGTATATACTGTATATATAAATATATATATATATACATACATATATACACACACACACACACACACACACACACACATATAGTAATGCAGTGCATATATATATACACAGTATATACATACATACACACACGTATTAGCAACTGATGTGATATGAAGAGGGGATATGATTAAATAAGTTCTGCTTCTTCCTACTCTTTTTCGGACATGTGGAACTGTGAATTACAACATGAAGCACTTAATGTAAACAGTATGCATGTTTGAAATAAATTAAACCATAACCAATCTGAAAGTGATCATCATGATCAACCTTTATTTAACAAGATAAATCTCACGGAGATTAAAACTCTTTTTTTGAGAGTGAATGACGGAAGCATTGACAAGACATTCCTGACATTCACAATGTACAATCAACAGTTTCAACAATTTAAAAACACTTACACTGGCCAAGCCCATTCATTCCACGTTATTGTAAAATTAAATTCCTTAAATTCTCCTAATGTGACAAGTTGAGATAAGCTTAAGTCATTTTGTAGATCACTCCTTGCAAACGGTGCAGAATAGTGGAATGTTCTGTTTCTAGGAACGACCATCAGAGTGCAGCGTGTTACTGTTTTTATAAATGTACAATGGTGCAAAAGCGTGTTTGCCCCCTTCCAGATTTCCAATTTATTTGCATGTTTGTCACACGTAAATGTTTCAGATCATCACAAAAAATAAATAACACTCCCCCCTTTGGGACTCCAGCGAACCACAAGGTGAGCCATAATCCTCAAATGGCGAAAACAAGGAACAGTGGTGACCCTTCCCAGGAGTGGCCGACTAACCAAAAGTACCCCATGAGTGCAATGGCAACACATCCAAGAGGTCACAAAAGATCCCACAACAACATCCAAAGAAATGCAGCCCTCACTTTCCTCAGTTAAGGTCAGTGTTCATGACTCCAGCATAAGAAAGATACTGGGCAAAAATGGCCAGCAAGAAGAAAACCACTGCTGAACAAAGAGAACAATTTTGTCTCAATTTTGCCATTTTGATGATCCCCGAGGCCTTTGGGAAAATACTCTGGTCTGATGAGACAAAATAAAATTTTTTGGAAGTTGTGTGTCGCATTAGATTTTGCGTAAAAGAAAGGCTGCATTTCAGAAAAAGAACATCATAGCAACAGTAAAATATGGTGGTGGTACTGTGATGGTCCAGTTGGAGCAACTAAAAGGTGTTTCTACTGTGTGTTCTCAAGTGTCTTGACATGTCTGACTTCCGAGTGAAGCATTTGCCACAATCTGAGCAACTAAACGGTTTTTCTCCTGTGTGCGTTCTCATGTGTGATACCATATGTACTTTTTGAGTGAAACTTTTACCACATTCGGAGCATCTAAAACGTTTTTCTCCTGTGTGTGTTCTCATGTGTGATTCCATATGTGCCTTCCGAGTAAAACTTTTCCCACAATCTGAGCAACTAAAAGGTTTTTCGCCTGTGTGTGTTCTCATGTGTGATTCAATGTGTGCCTTTCTAGTGAAACTTTTACCACAGTCTGAGCATTTAAAGTATTTTTCTCCTGTGTGTGTTCTCATGTGTGATTCCATATGTGCCTTTCGAGTGAAACGTTTACCACAGTCTGAGCAACCAAAACATTTTTCTCCAGTGTGTGTTTTCATGTGTGATACCATATTTGCTTTGTGGGTGAAACATTTTCGACAGCCTGGGCAACTAAAAGGTCTTTCTCCTGTGTGAGTTTTCATGTGTGATACCATGTTTTCTTTGTGAGTGAAGCGTTTACCACAGCCTGAGCAACTAAAAGGTCTTTCTCCTGTGTGCGTTCTCATGTGTGATTCCATATGTGCCTTTTGAGTGAAGCGTTTACCACAGTCGGAGCAACTAAAACGTTTTTCTCCTGTGTGTGTTCTCATGTGTCGAATCAAATTACTCTTATCAAAAAATATTTTATCACAAACTGAGCAATTAAAACATATTTTACCCGTCGTCTTTTTAGAACATTCAGTGTGTTTGTTGTCAGTGTGAGTCGTCATATCACCTTCACAGTCTGTATCACTGCTCAAAGATACTTGGATGTATTCGCTGCCTTCATCTTCGGTAGAGTGTGACGTTGTGTGGTCACTATCTGACAGTGGAGCTGAGAGGTTGTCTGCTTGTGATCCTCCACAGTGGTCTCCATCAGCTTCTGTTATGAGTTGCGGTGAACTGCTGCTTGAAGGTTCTGCTTCTCTCTTCTCCTCCTTTGGACTATGATGAAGCTGTGAGGACTCAGGTGGTTTGTCTTCATGGTCTTCGGTCTTCACAAAAACACCAGTTAGCGGCAACCTAGTGAGATCAGCCTCCTCTGGCCCTAGAAGAAGCTCTCCCTCCTGGGTGATTGAGACTTCTTCCTCTTCTTCTTTAACAAAGTGGGGATGTGGCTCCTCCTCTTCCTCTTTAATGTGGGTGGACTCTGGCTCCTCTTCTTCTTTTTTAACAGGCTGTGGCTCCTCCTGCTGCCAAGTAGAATTCTCCTCTTGTTGCTCAGAAGTACAATCTTCTTGATGACCAATCAACTGCTGGAATTCTGAAGGACATAAACAGGAGTTTATGTGGAAGCTTATTGTGCGTTATAGGTCAATTTGTGGTGCGATTTAGGATGTATGACTTCTTCTTTGACCAACTCTCTTCAATGCAAAAGTAATTTATTAACGGCCTTTAGTAACTAGAGCGGCACTTCCCATGCGAGCTACCCGGGTGACAGCACGACAGATTAGTCCGGGCAGAGTGACAGGAATTTGAAAGCGTGAAACTAACTTCACCACGGTAGCCCACCAACATGTCTGCATGGTGGTGTTGTGTTTTCTTCTTCAAGTGGGTGGCAACCAGCTTTTAGGCGCTTGTACCGCACCTACTATGTTGGAGCGTGACCCAAAGTTAGGGCAACTAGATCAGCCTGAGCCCACCTTATTTGATTTTCTAAATACAGTGGACCTGGACACCCCTATTCACAGCACAATTATAATTATTTGTAAATGTGACTGAACAAACGTAATGGTAGTTAAGGCGAAGCTCTGTCCTCTGCTGAACCGACTGAACGTTAGACTTTACCAGCAAGCTTCACGGCAAGAGAAAGTTAATTAGAACACGGTCACAAATATTACCAACTTCACTAAGTATGCTAATACAATACAGAACAATACACTAGTTTGTTATGAATTGGCTCACAAAGAAGAGAAGTTTTGTGATGAAGCTCACATGACATGTCTGCACTGGTGCTGGTTGTCTAAGATGTCAGAGGTCAGACTAGAAACTATGTCTGGACTATGCAGGGCGTGACATTTTTTTATATTATATCTGTGCTGCCTCTGCGTTTCAAAGTGCCAGTTTAATAAGCAGTACCCCATTTTGTAAAGCAGATTGTGTTTTTAAAGCGCCAGTAGAAGGTTAGTAAACATGAATCATACCTTCAACGTGTAGCACAACTTGAGTCTTGCAAACAGCTTCCAGTTGCTGTTCTAGTTGCTCGTTCTCCTCTCTTGCTGGAGAAAGTTTCTCCTCGTACGATGTTATCTGAAGTCTCGCGTTATCTGCATTACATCCGAGATGTAATGAGGGTGCCCAGTCTGGATGACTTTCCTCCATTTCTTTAGCTGGTCTCCCTGGAAACACACATTCCCATTATTACTTTTAATATTGTGTACATTTTTCACGGTTATTGTGTTTTATTCCCCCCAAACCCGCTACTTAGTCGGGTGCCCTCGGCTAGCGTGGCTAAGGCTAGCGGCCTACTAAATGCTAGGTGTGGAAGAGCAAACACATGCTTTCATTCCAACTTACCAGTGTGGAAATGCCGTGAACACACCACCATGTGTCGGGTGATGTTTGGTGCTCTCACGGCTGCTATCCAGGCCATTCGGCGTCTCTTTGTTAGCTCACAGATCACAGCTCCTTGGCTTTGCTTCCACGTCGGGAATGGGAAAAATCTCACCCCGTCCTTTTTATCGCGGGGACGACGATTGTGGCACTTCATAACACAACACGTCTGCACCATACTTTTCACTTCTTACCGCTACACAACAACACAAGAGCAGCGTCGGGTATGCTGCTCTCCACAAACGTTTCCCCCAAAACCCACAATGCAGTGCGGTTGCGTCTCCTTCGCTAGGTCTTGTTTGAAGTTGGTGGTTGGCAAGTAACTTATTGTGTGCATTACCGCCACCTTCTGGCAAGGAGTGAAACCCCAAAATCCAAATGAATACAAAATTAATAATAATGGAGAAAAGGAAATCCGAAAAGGTAGCTAGATTTGTCGCTAATGAAAGAAATAGTTTGAGAAAATATGATTTGGAATGTTGCCAGCAGAAATCCAGTCTTTCTAGATATGAACGACATGTTTCCCTAACCCAGTGGTTCGCAAAATTTTTTGCGGCGCTCCCTTTAAGAGATAAAATGAATTTCAGCATCCCCCCGCCCGAAAAAGATGGTAATAATGAAAAGTGTTTGTGGTTGCTCTGCGCCCCACCGTCATAACGCCAGGCTCCCACTACGGGGCGACCTTCAGTTTGAAAACCACAGCCATAACCCAAATATAAATGGACAGTTTTTCTGATTTGACTTTTTAAAATGGACTAACCGTGGTTTTCATGTAATGAAACATAGCTATAACGGAAAGCTTGATGGGCATCCATATCCTGGTAAATACTACACAGTACTGCAGGGCATGGATGGGACACACAAATATATCAAATTAGTTCCTGACACCGGTTTTGCTGACCGGGCCCAAGTCACGGGGGCATCAGTAGGGAAGTCTGGACTTTCTGGTCCCCGGCCACCTCTTCCATTTCCACCAGAAGGACCTCAAGGTCCTCATAATCCACATCATCCCTCCAGCATGTCCTAGGTCTGCCTTAGGGTCTTTTCCTGGCAGGACATGCCAGGAACACCTCACCAGGAGGTTTCCGAAAGGTATCTGTACTAGATGCCTGAGGCACCTCAACTGGCTCCTTTCAATGGAGAAGTGGTCTACTTTGGTGGCTCTACTCTTTTACGAAAAATGAAGACAACCGCATACAGGTGAAAGACCTTTTAGTTGCTCTCAGTGTGGTAAAAGCTTTAGTCACAAAGGAAATATGGTATCACACAGGAAAACACACACTGGAGAAAAATATTTTATTTGCTCAGACTGTTGTAAAAGTTTTACTTGAAAAACAAGAATAGTACTACACATGAGAACACGCAGTGGACCACCACACTACATGCAAAGCAAGGGAACCATAAAATCAACTTTATTTAGACAAGTGTTTCCAAAACTTTTTACAGTGGCGTACCCCTTTCCATTTTACCATTTAACGTGAAGGCATGTACTTAGCCATCTAATTAATTTACCGCCGCGACCCTAATGAGGATAAGCCATATAGAAAATGGATGGATTTTATAGTAATTACAGGTCAAAGTGTGTATTTTGCATGGTGACATTGTGATAAAGTTTCTCATAATCACACAAATAAATACAAGTTATCTTCCCACATATCTTTTATTCCGGTCTGATTTTGGAATTCTTCTGTTTGAATAGCTTGAATTTGAGGCTCACTTTTCTTGTCCACTCACGAGGCTTTTGTTTAAGTCTGTATGTTAACTTAATACCAAATTGAAGGGGAAAGTTTAACAAGCTTTATAAAGCAGTATCCAAAATACAAAAATACATACAACCAAAAGATACAGCCTCATTTTCACATTAATTGCGTGTGTTAGGCAACAAATTGTTTTACATTTTTATGAAGGTACTCCCTACTACAATCGGTGTACCCCACTTTGGGAACCTAGGATTTAGCCAAAAACACACAGTATTTGACTTACTTTATCAAGAGAACATATATCACTTTTTAAAATGGACTAACCTTTGTCTTTATATTAATGAAACAAAGCAATGAAGAAAGGGCGTCCATATCCTGGAAAATACTACACAGTACTGCAGGGCAAAAGTCACATTGCACCTCCCAAAGCCGAGGTTAGACTAACGGTCCCCCGTAGTTGTAACACACCCTCCAGTCACCCTTTTTAAAAAGGGGGACGATTCATGTCCCATGAACCAGATTTGCCTGTCAAAGACCAGTTTGCCCAGGCACCCGCCTTCGACTGCCACCCAAATCACAATTCAGTTATAGACCAAGTGAGGAGAAGAGAGAGCAGGAGCCTTCAAGAAGCAGCACAATACATCACATGACAACAGAAGCTGATGGAGACCACCGTGGAGGATCACAAGCAGACAACCTCTTAGCTCCACTGTCAGAGAGTGATCACACAACGTTGCACTCTCCTGAAGATGAAGACAGCGACTACATCCAAAAATCTTGGAGCAGTGATACAGACAGTGAAGGTGACGACTAACACTAACAACAAACACTCTGATGCTCTAAAAAGAAGACGAGTACAACATTTTTTAACTGTGATAAATGATAATAATAAAATAAATGATAACAGTAATTTGATTTGAAACACAAAACAAGACACAAAAGAGAAAAACCTAGTAGCTGCTCAGACTGTGGTAAAAGTTTCAATCAAAAAGCAAGAATGGTATCACACATCAGAACGCACACAAGAGAAAAACCTTTTAGCTGCTCCGACTGGACCGTCACACTATCACCACCATATTTTAAGGGTTGTATGATGTTATCTTTCTGAATTGCGGTGTTACTTTTACACAATATATATAATGGGACGCACACCTTCCAAAAAGTTTAACTTTTGTCTTGTCATACCACAGAATATTTTCCCAAAGGTCTTGGGTATGGTCAAGATGTTTTCTGGTAAAATTTAGACAAACCTTAATGTTAAGCAATAGTTTTGGTCTTGGAATTATTCTGGAACTGTTTTTGCCCTGTGTCTTTCTTATGGTGGAGTCATGAACGAAACCCTTAACTGAGTCAAGTGAGGCCTGCAGCTTTTTGGATGTTGTTGTGGGTTCTTTTGTGACCCTTTGGATGAGGTGTGGCTGCACCCTTGGGGAAATTTGGCTGGCCGGCCACTCCTAGGAAGGTTCACCTCTCTTCCATGTTTCTGCCTTTTGTGGATAATAGCTTTCTCTGTGGTTCGCTGGAGTCCCAAAGCTTTAGAAATGGCTTTATTACCTTCTTTTTGTTTTCAGAATCAATGATAATAACACAAGCTACTAAGACCAAGAGGGTGTCGGAGAAACCCCTGAGTGAGGCATGGACAGCTTTGATGTCCTTACGACCAAGTTAGTCTCGGCCCCTGTACTTGCTTATGCTGATTTTTCATGCCATTTCATTTTAGAGACAGATGCTAGCTACATTGGGCTAGGTGCAGTGCTTTCCCAGGAAACAGGGGATGTACGTAGCTTCCTCACCCTGTGTGATCTTCACTTTGAGTTACAGGCAGCTGCCTTCCGTTCTGAGAGAGCAAAAGTGCCCTTTGATATGTACCACCTCTCCGGCAAGGCTGGAGCCTGGGCCACCACAGAATGGTCTTGCCGTTCCCCAGTGTGTGAGACCTACCTGTTGTTTACCAAAGTAAAAAAAATATATAATTTCCCTCCTAGTCTTACTATCCCTCGCGCCCTCGCCCCCCCCCCACTCCCTGCAAACAAGCACATAGGATCTTGGAGAGTGCGCGTGCTCCATGGGGGTGTGGCGGGGGGTCACAAACATGACCTCCTTCTGTCATACCCTGGGGGCCGCAAACTCTCCAGTTTTAATTACACTTATTCACTATACATAGACTCACAGACACCTCACATTCATTTTTAGGGGGGCGGGACTTGTGTCACACGGTGGGCAGAGCTACTTAGCCGTGCTCAGCCGGCGGAGTGGTTCTGCCCATGGTGTCACGCAGTCTCGGCTCCTCAATTTTAATTGCCTACACACACACATCTCACACCTCATAACACTTTTAGCTGGGTGGGGGGGCGGGGATTAGAGGGTCCTATTACACCCCTGTTTTCTTGGACGCTCCCTGGGGCGGTGTTCACCACAAACATCCCCTCATTCTTTGTTTCACTCTGATGCAGTTATCCTGTCACTGCAGACTAATGTAGATTTTATGTAGATTTGTTGCACGTGTCATCTGGATGGTCATTGTTCAAGAGGTTCTGTTTCTTTTCTCGTTGTTTTTCTTGTATGTTTATCATTATTAGTAAATATGTATGTATGTGTATACATATATATGCACACTGTATGTGTGTGTATATATGTATGTACTGCATGGATATGTGTATGTGCACAGTATGAGTATGTATATATATATGCATATATATATGTATATATGTGTGTGTGTATGTATATGTATGTGTATATATGTGTGTATGTGTATATATGTATATATGTGTATATTTATATATATGTATATGAATTTGTGTACATGTATATTAGTATTGTCATTATTATTATTATTTATTTATTTATCTTTCCCCTGTATTTTTGCTCCTTTTGCTCTGTGACCGTTCTGGTTGTTGCTGAAATTGTGATTATTACGGTTGTTTATAATATGGTTGAAATATGTTTGTGAGGTTCTTCTGCACCCTTTCTTATATCCCCTAGCCCACCCTCCACCCATCCCTTTTCAGGTCAGGTACGGCATCGAAACGTGGCGCAACAAAATTCATAATAAACGCAGTCAAATGTCAAGGGAGACTCATTTGAATTATGAAATCTCCCTTGGCAAAGAAATTTTGCTCAGCATTTAAAGGCAGCTTGACTCCCATTCAGCTGTTATGATGCTGGACAAGACAAAAAAAAAAAGCAGTTTTTACTGAGGACAACGCCAAGTCTCCTTCTCCGCATCAAACTGTTGCCAGACGCGTGCCTTACCAATTCCAAATTATATATCATTTCTGCTCCGGAGCAGCAGGCACTGGAAGACTGCATCTCTTCGTTCCTCGCGGCCAGTCTCATTCATCCCTCTTCCTCTCTTGTGGCAGCTGGCTTTTTTTGACACTCACTGTTCTTGCATCGACTTTCGTGAGCTTAATGATATAACTATTGTATTCTCTTCTGCTCATGGACTCAACCTTTGCTTCCCTTCACTCTGCCACCATCTTCTCAAAGCTTGATCTGTGCAATGTGTACCAGCTGCAATGCGGACCAGGAAGGGGACGAATGAAAGACAGCTTTCAATCATTCTATGGGACATTTTGAGTATCTTCTAGTCATGCCTTTTGGTTTCACCAATGCTGTTTCAATGCCTTGTTAAGGATGTTTTATGTGACATGGTTAACCGGTTCTGTTTTTTTTACCTGAATGACATTTTGATTTTTTCCAGAGATTTACAACAACACACTCATCATGTCCACTTGGTCCTGCTGAGATATGGGAAAACCACCTTTGTTAAAGCCATGAAGTGCGATTTACACTTCCTTTTCATAGTGGAGAAGGGCCAACCGTGTGCCGATCGGGCCAAGATCCATAAAGTGGTTGAATGGTTCTTGGGCTTTGCCAACTTTTACAGACGATTCATTACAATGGCAAGGCTTCACCTTTCACAAAGTTTACATCTGTTAAGGTCCCGTTCAAATGGACCCTAGAGGCAGAAAGTGGTTTAGAATTTCTCAAAAAGCAATTTACCACTGCTCTGGTCTTTACACATCCCAACCCTTCTCTTCAATTTTTTTTTTTTTTAGCATTTTTGTCATTAGACTATTGAGGATCTACTGTACAGCTCTTTTCACTGCAGAGGTGGTCACTGCATACTTTTACACTGGTTGATTGATTGGAAGACAATTCAGTTAACAAGAAACGGTTACTCCCCGGTTCACAGAGGAAGTCTCAGACAGGCCTTCAAAGAACACCCAAGATGGAGGTCGAGGACTGCAGGAGCTTGGCTTTATTAGCTACAGGCTGAAGGTACAGGACGTCCCCTCGCCATCAAAAACCAAAACACACGCTGTGCTAGCGGGCTACAGTGGTCAGCCTTCATTCAAGGAGGAGAAACCATCTTTCCCGTACAACTCTCTTCATTCATGGAGATGGAGGTTATACTTTCAAGTCTTCTGTCGTAGATCTAGGGTGGTCTTTGTCAGTTGCTTCGCTCTTGCTACAACACTGATGACATATGTTTATGTATGTACCAGCTATTTTTAAGATTTACACGGGTCAGGGTGTTTGCTCTAGAGAGAGAAACCAGGTCTTGGATCAGCAAGAGTTCTTGTTCATGGTTGAGGACTAGTATGGAGGATCAGACATTGAACTAACATCCACAGGTTAGATAGCAGACAAGAACACAATCAAGAGACATCACACGCACACACACACACAGACATTGCAAACATTGCACCATTCCCTGTGGGCGCGTTTGAGTCCAAAACTTAAATAGCTTCCACGTAGTTGGCAGGCAGCATCCCGGTCTTGCCGGTGCGCTGCACAGTGCCGTACATCCAACCCTCGTCGATGGACTGCACGTTCACGATCACGTCACCATCCTTGAAGGACACCTCATCGCTGTCGGCCGCCAAGTAGTCGTACATGGCTTTCACCGTTTTCTGACGAAGGAATGAAAGGACGATGGAGTAAGTTGGGAGACTCCGGATAGGGTGAGCATTTATTTTGCTTTCCCTGCTTTTCTGTCAGTTATTTGTACCCATTTTTTGTCCCTATATGTGTTGTGCCAGTCAATCGCAGGTCAGCCAAATAAGACAATTTTTCCAAAAATCTCATTTTTTCCTTTCTTTTGTTGTTTCTCATGATATTATAATAAAATAAAAATTCCAAAAATAAAAAACAATTCTCAACCTTATGCTAATAAAATTACAATATTTTTCCTGGTAATATTATGATGTTATTCTTGTAAAATAAGAACTTTTTCTCGTAATATTTTGACTTTATTCCTGTAACATTACTGCAGTTTCTCTCCATTTTTGCTATGACCTACTTTTAGTCTCGTGCTTTCTTGATATTTTTACAGTTTGTAAACAATACAGTGTGTGTGAGACAAACCCCGGTGGTAGAGGGGTGTGATGGGATGGAGGACACGGTGGTTTGCTGCGTTGCCACAGATGAGGACCTCTGCTGCACTTCCACAGTCTTAGCGTGCTGGTAGCCTGCAGACAGAGTGAGTCCAAGGTTTTGTTTTACAAGGTGTCCTACATGTGTCTGGGAGATGTTGGCAGAGAGATGGGGGGCATTACCCATGGAGGAAGTTATGAATCCATTGCTGTAGAGGGACATGTGGTGGTCCACGTCCTGGGACATCTCGGATTTCTCGTCCGCCAAGCCGCTCAGGGCGCTGGTGGAGCGCGAGTGCTCCTTGCTGCGGCGCTGAGCTTGCACTGTCACCATAATGTCAGAGAAAACAGAAATGAGGAAAAATTCAAGCCTTTCATATTCCCAGCTCTGGCGCTTTAGTATAAGGAGAACGCGTCCTACTTCAGGATGTGACTCACCTGACATCATGTGCAGACTCCTGGACTGGATGTTGTCCTCAGCGGGGTCGTAGTCAAACACAGAACCAGGGTTTGTACGCCACACTCTCAAATCTAAGCCACAAAGCCACAGCGTCACAAATATGAGCAGTTCTATGAATATATCCTTACACCTTTTTTCATCATTTGGCTGGTGGGGTGGCGGTTGGTTTATGTGGTGACACTTAGTGACCGCAATAATTTATAGAGTTGAGTTTGAGACACAGTTAAGCACATAAATGGAATGATACAAAACATCAGGGTGCTTTTTTTATGGAGTACTTTCCAATATGTCTAAAAGTAATGTGGAAATATACTGTTATGATACCAGTGTGTACTGAGAAAGGGGCCATTTTAGACAGAAGTGTTCTTTCATGAGACTCATTTGGTCTGGCTTAGACACACACACACCATTCTTAATGTATTTTAATTCATTTGTATATATAAAAATGAAGCTTTGGGGTTGAGATCTGGGTGTCTGCAGTGACGTGCACAGACATTTTGCGGTGCAGGTTGAAGAAGAAGTGCACTTTGTGATTTGTCAATCACTGTTTTATTTTTCTGGCAAAAGAAGTGTACAACGTACATGTACAACTAGGGAGTGAAGAGTGCAACATTACCACTCTCTAAAGCAGAATCCGCCATGTCTTTAAAGATTCTGATGACCTCTCAGTCATTTATCATGATGTCTTTCTCTATGGCAAGCAGGAGATGGTCAGAGAGTGGAGACTTTTTAGTTTGTGTTTAATAATTTTTAGCCAATTTTCCAGCATAACCCCGCAAACCAATGAGGACACGTGGCTTAGAAAATGGATGGATGTCAGAAACGTACGCCAAAACTTTGCCTCAGTTTTCGAGTAGAGAGTCTAGCTTGTTAAACCGGTGGGCAGTCGGCTGATTTACAATCAGCTCTGTGGGAGCTGTATGAGACAGCTACTTCACAACTCTTTGGCAACTTAGGTTTAAGGAAGAAACTTATTCATTCACGTGTATTACCTGGCTGTTAGGGCAGAGAGGCGGTGTGTGTGGCAACACGTCACGTCTTTGGAGACCATAGACCGTATATAAAAGACGGAGATGTGCTATGCGGTGTGTGGTGGAGGTGGCGGGGTGAATAAATGATGCTTCATTATGCACTTCTAAACGTCCAATATTTATAGATGATTATGTTGGCATAGGCCACAAACACTATTTAAAAATAAACAACCAAAACAAACTTACAAAATGACAATTACTTGGTCCAGAGGGCAAGGGGCAGGTGCTAGAGCACCATCTGGTGTCTACCTGTGCACTTGACTGGGTGTCTGGTATGTTTCCACACAACAGGCTGCATCCAGGCACCATGTGACGTATTAAAAGTGTCTTTTAGGAGGACATTTCTAAAATAGGCAAATTTTTCTTGTATCCATATACTTGAGGAAAAAATCTGGTTCTGTAGGTTTAGTTTGACTCCAAGAAGGCTGGGTACTCTGTACTGCCGTTCGGCGCCTGTGCACAAACAGTCAGGACTCTTTCCCTAGCCCAAGGGCGTAGGGAAATAACCCTCTTATTCACTGAGGGTGACTTCAACACAGAGGCACCAAGCCAGGGGCTCGCTGCCTCTCCCCTGCAGCAACTCCAGAGCAGAACAAGGTCCAGCCACTCACAAAGAATATGGTTCCAGAGCCCAAACTGTGGGTCGAGGTGAGTCTGACTGTATCTAGTCGGAATGTCTCAATCTCTTCCACGAGCTCGAGCTCCTTCCCCACCAGAGACATTCCATGTCCCAAGAACCTGACTTGGCCGCCGAAGACCTGGTTGCCCGGACACCCGCCCTCAACCGCCGTCCAAATCGCATGGCTCCGAACCCTTATGCTTGCCCCTGCAGGTGAGGAATCTGCAAGGGGGGAGATCCCGTGTGGTTTCTTCGGGCTCCACTGGTGAAGGCCCTGCGAGTCCCTCTCCCAGGCCTGGCTCCAGGGTGAGGCACCGGTGTCTCACGTCCGGGCGAGGTGCAGTCACTCGTCTTGTTTTTTCCATAAGGGTCTTCTGAATCACTCTTAGTCTGGCCTGTCAACTGGAACCTGTTTGCCTTGGGAGACCCTACCAGGGGCATAATGCCCCCGACAACATCGCTCCTAGGATCACTCGGGCACTCAAACCCCTCCACCACGAGAAGGTGGTGACTCATTGAGGAGTACTCTGTGAATCACCATTTTCAGTTGAATATAAACTAATTCAATCCTAAATCTATTTGTAGCGGCCCAAATGCATTTTGGGGGACTCGCCACAAAAAATGTTTGTGGCGACTCAAATTTATCTTTGGTAGCTCGTTTGAAACACTAGTTTAAATCGCTTTGTGTACTATTTGCAATTGAATACAATCTAATTTAATCCTAAATCTATTTGTGGCCATCCAAATGTCTTTTCAGGCGTCCGCCACAAATAAACTAAAGTAGCCTATGTACAACACTGTAGTGTGGGTCTTGTTGAGTCCTATTTTAATTAAAATGCAATTAATCTAATCCTAAATCTATTTATTGAGGTTCACATGTATTTTCGGAGGCCCGCTACATATAAATGAACGTAGGCCACGTGTGTGGAGCAAATCATACTGCAATGCAAGATGTTTGGGCTTGTGTGCGGTCATACCAGTGATGGTTTCCTGGTCATGCTCAATGGCGCGTCTTCTCTCCATCTCAACCACGCGCCTCTGGATCCCTCGGTAGCTGATGTCGCTGAAGTCCTGTGTGTTCTTCTTCACACGCTCCATCACCAGGTCCGAGGTGATGGGAGTGAAGCTGCCCTTGCTCTTCTCAAAGTCCTCATGGTATCGCACCTGTGGGACATTTTTCTTGCATTTCAACAGACAGTCACCTGTCCTGCTGTTGATGGACTATAGATAAAAACTTGTCTTACTCCAGAGATGATGCGCTGGGTTTCCCTGACACGTCTCATCTCAGGTGTGTCCAGAACGAAGGCAGCCTTGCCCTGGACTTGCTTGCGGAAGCTGTCGGAATACAACACCTGGCGGGAAGCAGGGACACCCAAGTTTGGGACCTTCTCAAAAACGAGGCCGTCATAGCTTTGGCGTTAGCATTCATAGCATCATAGAGGGCAACAAGACTCAACAGATACAGATACAAGAGTTTGGGAAACCAGATATATGAATTAGCAGGGAGGAAACTACAGGATTACAAGGAAACAAGATTACAGATCCCAAAGATCACCAGTAGGACAGAAGGGGGACAAGATGTAGTTTGGACGACACAAGAGGTTAGCAGTGTCGGTGTGCACAGATAAGCCTCGGCTGTGGGATTAAATGGTTAAAAAGAGTGCACACTTGGGGAAAATTAATAGCATTATAAGGACCGGTGTGAAGAATTTGCAGGATTTGCCAGTGTTTGCAATATTGTCCTTTGCTTTTTGTATATCAGGTGGTCGTCTGGTTACGTACGAGTTTTGTGCCTAAGACAGGATTTCTAGGTCAAATTTCGAAACTTATACCTTAACATAACACTTAGGTCACTCACATTGTACCAGAGCACACGACTAACACAAAATACAGTCATAAAAACACTAAATATAAGAATTCAACACTGCTTATTTGTTACTGACGCTTTCATGGGCGCCGGTGAAGTAAAAGCAATTCAATCATTACAGAAATCAGTGTTGCAAATAATGGTATAAAATAACACAAAATCTAAAATATTATTATAAAATAACATCATTAAATAACAAAAAATATAATATATGAAATAACAAAAATATACAATAAAAAATAATGTTATGAAAATAAAATATGAATAATGTTTTTAAGTAAAACATTACAGAAATCACTGTGTTAAAAATAATGTTAGAAAATAACACAAAATATCAAATAGCGGAAAAATCAAAAATCTAAATATAAAATAATGTTAGAAAATAACAAAAAATACAAAGTAACAACATGTATAAAATAACATAAAAATAACCAAAACAAATATAAAACATGTAAAATAACAAAAATATAAAATAACATTATACAAATAAAATGCTAAACGTTCTTATGCCAGAGACAATGCAAGCTGTCCTTTCTATATTATCTAAGTCAAAATCTTACGACAAAGAAGAAATGGATAGCTTCAGTATAAAAATGTTAATAAAAGGATAAATCCAGAGACTTGTTACATTCTAAATTGTTGGTCTTGCTTAGAAATGCGGGCATTTACTTGCATTTAGTGTAAAAAAAGAAATGATACGGCGTTCACCGAAATACAGGTTAAAATAGTTGATTTTCATGGCTCTCTTAGCCAAAAAGGTTCCCGACCTCTGAAGTAGCGACATGGCAGCTACACGTACTCTTAAAGGTTTTTGTGATTTCCAACTATGTTGTGAATGTGACATGAGACCTGACTGTGTGTGTTTCGGAGGAAAATGTCTGCTTGCAGAGAAGACATTTTGCTGATGTTGTTTTGGCGTGGTTGTGACTGACCGCAGCCTGCCTTGGTTTTGCACTGAAGATGTTGCTGATCGACCACCTCCTTGTCATCACTGCAACTTCCGGGTAGACGTTAGGTATCTTCATATGTTTACGTCTAAAGTTACATTTTTTGTGCATTTAAAGGTGTGATTTTGTATTTCGAGGACCACCTGTATCACGTTCCGTAGAACAACTCGTTTTCTATGGTGGAACTATTCTTATATCTGTCTACAAAAATGAACGCCAAGTTAAGTTTGTTGTTTTGTAAACAAAGACAAGAACGGGGCCCTAAATCCTTCACACTGGACCTTTGCTTGACCAAGACAAGTTTGTTAGACAATGGTTAAACATTTCTCCAAAAGGAGATATTTTTGCTTGTGGTTCTGCAGATACCGAGCTAATGTTCTCTTGGTTCCGTTTGACTCGCTCCATCTCTGGAGTAAACACCACGGGGGTTCCCTTGGCAGAACTATCCTTATACAAGACCTAAAGGACAGAAGCACAGGACCCCGAGGGGCCAGGTCAGACATCGAGTACCAAATGCACACCGTCACACACCCATAGGACTGCTTTCAACAGAGAAGCTTTCAGAGAGTTTCAGAAAAGGCGTGGCTTGATATTTGTTGAAGTAACATAGTCAAGCAGCGTCTGAGAAACTGGTCCTATAGAGTGGTTGATGAACAGTCAGGCACACTCGTCCTCACTCATCACACATCAGCAGGCTACTACGTTAGCTGCAGAGTGGAATGAACAGAGCAACGCACGGGGCAGGTTAGCTACTACCACACCTAGAAGAGAGCGTGTGTCAGCTTCAGCTTGAGGGGTTGGCGCTTGAAGATTAAGGGGGGGAATGGAGGGCTGCATGAGGGTCAAAGAAGTGAAAGATGGTGGGCGGAGCTCAGGAAGTCTGCGCCTTGGATGAAGATGAGCTACGTGAGCAAGAGCGTGATTAGATGGTGGGAGCGGGAAGAAGCAAACGGTCGTATGGTGGGCGTTGTTAGGAGCACACGTGGGTCGGGTCGTTCCACTACCGAGCTGATGTGCCTCTGGGTTTGCTTGACCCGCTTGACTTCTGGCAGGTCTGGTATAGCCGTTCCACGGTCCAGAGAGTCCCTGTATTTGATCTACCCAGGGCAGGAGGAGACCACGTGTCAGTCATAGACAAACAGAGCATGGATTCTAAAAGACGGCACAGCACAGCACCAAAGACCACACCGGGGCACAGCTCTAAGCTTTTGTTTGTCCTGAGAAATGAAGAAGCATGTTAGGCAAACAGCGGGTTTTACCTGCACCCACTGGTGTTATCACTGACAGGTGACACACAAAACGCAACTCGGGAGCGTTGTTACAGTGGGTTTTGGGGGGGCGGGTGAGGGTGAGCTAAGGGACTGATGGAGGCACAGGTTCAGGGTCACTCTACAGAGTACCGTGCTAATATTTTGCTGATTGCGTCTAACTCGCTCCATCTCTGGCGTCTCTGACACTGACGTGCCGTGTCCCAATTCTTCTTTGTATTGCAGCTTGGAATGAGACAAAAAAAGTCAAAATTGTACTTTTTACCTTCAAAGCATAGAACCCGACCGACACTGGCATTTGGGGATGCAAACTAGGCCTGGGAAGCCATCCACCCCTGCAGAGACGACAGAAGCCAATTTGCTCTACAACAGGGGTGTCCAAACTTTTTCCAGTGAGGGCCATATTCATATTTTGCAAAGCAATTAAATCAATACCTGCTGGTGTTCCCAAACCTTTCGAGGGGAGTGTATATAAAAAAACCTTGCATCTCAGCTATGGTATAGGTGACAAAGCCTATTTTTAGTATGTAATAGTAATCTATTTGTGTTTCTCCGCCACCAATAAATGAATGTCACCTATTTACACTGTGGTGTAAATCAAGCTGAGTCTTGTTTTAAATTGAATCAAATCAAATTTAGTTCTAAATGTAAATGCTAAATATATTTCCGGTGGCCCGCCACAAATAATGAATGTAGTCTATGGGGAACACTGAGTGTTAATCCATGTTGAGTCCTGTTTTAAGTTTAATCTATTTTTGGAGGTCCAAATTTCTTTATTTTAATTCCGTCCCAAATAAATGAATATAGCCATTGAGAAACATTCATTTATTAATTTTCTATACCGCTTATCCTCATTAGGGTCGCGGGTATGCTGGAGCCTATCCCAGCTGACTTTGGGTGGGGGGCAGGGTACACCCTGGCCTTGTCGCCAGTCAATCGCAGGGCACATATAGACAAACAAACATTCACACTCTAATGGACAATTTAGAGTCGCCAATTAACCTAACATGCATGTTTTTGGAATGTGGGAGGAAACCGGAGTACCCGGAGAAAACCCACGCACGCACGGGGAGAACATGCAAACTCCACACAGAGATGCCCAACGGAGATTCGAACCCTTAACCTCCTGACTGTGAGGCCAATGTGCTACCCACTCGATCACCGTGCGGCCAAAAATTGTATTTTTGCTCATAATTTAATTTAGTTGTTTTTGCAAAATGATTACTTTGTTAGATTACATTTTTCTTTTTTTATATTGACTTTATAAAATTTTGCAGATTTTTAAATGTATCCTTTTGAAAAAAAATGCTCTTGTTAAATAATATTTTCAGAAAGTGCGGGAAGCTAATACAAAACAGCTGCGGGTTGCACTTTAGCCATTCTTGCTCTACAAGGATCGTGCCATCCCAACAGATGGTAGTAGTAGTCTAATATTTGTGCTGGGCCACCATCCAACTCCATCGTGCAGCACATAAAAACGTCCAGGCTGACCATTGTCAGTCGACAAAGTGTCAAAGTATGGTCTTGTGGTAAACTGATACTGGTAACAACCCAATAGTATCAACAGTATCGGTCGGGATCTTGCAGAAATACATATATAAAAACTTCAAGCAGGCGGATTATTTGAGGAAATTATCAAGAGATGTCAGCCAACATCGGCAACATGATGGATTTGGGGATCTTAGTCAGGATGGAAGATTGCTAGGACTTTCTAGTTGGAGAGGTCGGAAGGCATTTCGAAAATGTCAGAGGGTCTTGGAGGTAATGACTGTAAGGAGTGCAAGATTCGTGCGGGACATGAGGCTCTAAGGGGTAATGACTGTAAGGAGTGTAAGAGTCGTGGGGGACATGAGGATGACTGGTGTTCTGTCCTCTACCGAGCTGATATTCTTCTGGGTTTCTCGAACCCGCTTGACCTCGGGGAGATCCGGTATGGCTGTGCCTTGACTCAGCGAATCCTTGTATTGTATCTGCCCATTGCAAACATTACAAAAGTGCAAAGTGAGACAAACACAAACTGTCCATCTACTCCAACAACAGTAGACGCGGGATGGATCATTCTCCTTTTAGTGGATTACTTCAGGTTTAGAAGTGAGGAATCGTTAACATCGTAAGGTTGGAAAATGATTTTTGTTCACTTTGGATGACTGCAGAAACCAATATAAAAAGATGGTTAATAGAAAATAGAAGACGTACGGGATTAAAATGATTGTCAGGGGAATAGTAAGAATGTGAAGATAAGATGGGCAGTAAACTGCCAAGGTTGGGAAGATGGAGGGAGGGCTTGATGAGGAAAGGAGGGAGGCAAGGTGGACTATCGTGCTAATGTTGCACTGGTTCCGTTTAACCCTCTCCATCTCGGGGGTTTCGGGCAATGCGGTCCCTCCTCCCAAATCCTCTTTGTACTGAATCTTTATGTAGATGAGGAGGGAAAGCAGAACCAGTTGAGCATGTTTGTCTGCCAAAACAAACTGAAACAGCATGATTTATTCATGAATACTTTTTGGGAAAATTGTGCTGAAATTCCAACTGCAATGTGGTGAGGGACGACCGTGTACGTCCTTTTTCCCACCACAAAAAATATTATTTAGATTCAAGAAATTACAATATAATACATTTTCTGCATGTATGGTGGTTTCTTATCTCCACTGAAAAACCAATTGACAAAAAACATTGCTTGCAAGATATATAAAGGGGGGGCTACGCTTTTTTTATTTGACCTGCAACGTTAAATCAGCTTTGAATTTCGGCCCCCTCTGACTCACCTGGCATTATTTGATTTATTGCCATATCATAACTTTTTCCCAACCTAAATTACCAAAACTGACAACGTTATTTTATAAATTATTTTATTGTAATTTTCAGTTTATTCCCGTAATATTTGGACTTCATTCTTGCAACATTATAACTTATTCCTTAACCTAATTTTCCAAAAATTACAACTTTATTTGTTATTTTCTTTGTTTCTCATAATATTACAACCACGGATGCTCCAATCGATCGGCCACCAATCAGTATTGCCCCATTTCCGTAAAAAAAAATTGCGTGATCTGCGTATGCTTTAGACAGCCTGTGGCCAGCATAGCACTATTGCAGCCCTTTCGTGCAGTGTAGTGTCTTGGCCTACCTAACGTCTTAGGCAATGTCATCCTCCCACTTTTCTTCAGAACAAAAACAATCATGTCCGCCGTGTGGGACCTAACTGCCAACACATGTCATGAAAACTCTCTTGGGAGGGTAGCACGTTAAAAGCTTTAATAAGGTATTTGAAGAACAAACCCTTGACGGTTGGTGATGAGTTTTGTATGCTCACGATGTGATTGTCAGTCAGCCGTGTGGCTAACACACACACGTACGCGTGTGACAGTCAGATGGCTAAGCTAGTAACACGAAAATTAACTGAATTCATCGGACGAAGAGAAACCTTTCTCAACGGTGGGATGTCTCTGGGTTCGCCTTAGTCTCCTTAGGAAAGTCTTCATAAAGTAAGTAAAGTATGTTTTTGTCTAAATTAAGGTGATTTCATGGTTCCTTTTTTCATATTATATAGATAGTAGCAGGGGTGCAGCAAAAAATTCTGGGTTCCAAGGAAAAAAAAAAGATGTTGCCCCCCCCTTTTATTAATGACTTTCTAATTTCATGAGTAATTACCAATACCAATTTTGTGGGTCCCCTGGGATTCAAGGGACTTCGAAATTGTCCTGACTTTCCCCCTTCATATGGCACAGCTGGCCGAGATATACATGAAACTATACTATATATATATAGTGATATAGTAAACTAAACTATATATACTGTAAATACATTGAAAAATGTGTAATTAATCCATGCGATTGGTATCAGACAATTTCCGTCCTGGATGATCTGTATCGGAAACAGCAGCTTGAAACCTCGATCAGAGCATCCCTAATTTTTCTTTACTTTATGCTATTAAAATAAAACTTTCCTTGTGATATTACAACATTATTCTGATTAAATTATGACTTTTTATTGTTGGATTACAATTTTTATCTCTTCATATTTTACTTAAGTCCTGTACAAATTTTGTTTTTTTTCTAATTTTTTAAAATGTTCTTATATTCATCCATCCATCCGCTTATCCGAGGTCAGGTCGCAGGGGCAGCAGCCTTACCAGGGAAGCCCAGACTTCCCTCTCCACGGCCACTTCGTCCAGCTCTTCCCGGCGGATCCCGAGGCGTTCCCAGGCTGAGAGACATAGTCTCTCAAACGTGTCCTGGGTCTTCCCCAAGTCCTCCTACTGGTCGGACGTGCCTTGAACACCTCCCCAGGGAGGCGTCCAGGAGGCATCCTAACCAGATGCCCGAGCCACCTCATCTGGCTCCTCACAATGCGGAGGACCAGCGGTTCTACTCCGAGTCCCTCCCGGATGACACTCCTTCTCACCTTATCTCTAAGGGAGAGCCCAGCCACTCTGCGGAGAAAACTGAGGGTGAGTGTAGGAACGTAGATCGACCGGTAAATTGAAAGCTTTGCCTTTCTGCTCAACTCCCACTTCACCACAACGGACAAATGCAGAGTCCCCATCACTGCAGACGCTGCCCCAATCCATCTGTCCATCTCACGTTCCATTCTTCCCTCACTCGTGAACAAGACCCCGAGATACTTAAACTCCTCCACTTGGGGCAGAATCTCCTCCCCAACCCGGAGATGGCACTCCACCCTTTTTCGGGCGAGGACCATGGACTCGGACTTGGAGGTGTTGATTCTCATCCCGGCCGCTTCACACTCAACTGCAAACCGATCCAGCGGTAGTTGAAGGTCACGGCTTGATGAAGTCAACAGGACTACATCATCCGCAAAAGCAGAGACACAATCCTGCGGCTACAAAAACGGAATCCTTTGACACCCAGGCTGCGCCTAGAAATTCTGTCCATAAAGTAAAAAAACGGAATCGTGACAAAAGGCAGCCCTAGCGGAGTCCAACCCTCACTGCAATTCGGTCCGACTTAATGCCGGCAATGCGAACCGAACCCTGACACCGGACATACAGGGAACAAACCGCCTGAATTAGGTGGTTCAATACCCCAAATTGTCAGAGCACTTTCCACAGTCCTCCCCGAGGGACACGGTCAAATGCCTTCCCACAATAGTTGGAACACACTCCCCAGTCCCCTTTCTTAAAAAGCGGGACCACCACCCCAGTCTGCCAATATAGGGGCACTGCCCCGATGTCCACGCGATGCTGTAGATTTGTGTCAACCAAGACACGCCCGCAGCATCCAGGGCCTTAAGGAACTCCGGGTGGATCTCATCCAACCCCCGGGGGCCTTGCCATGAGGAGCTTTTTGACCACCTCGGTGACCTTAGCCCCAGAGATAGGAGAATCCGCCACGGAGTCCCCAGGTACTGATTCCTCATTGGAAGACGTGTTGGTGGGATTGAGGAGGTCTTCAAAGTATTCCCTCCACCGGTCCACAACATCTTCAGTTGAGGCCAGCAGCACACCATCCCCACCATACACAATGTTGACTGTGCACTGCTTCCTCCTTCTGAGACGGTGGATGGTGGTCCAGAATGTCTTTGAAGCCATCCGGAAGTCATTTTACATGGCCACTCCGAACTCCTCCCATGTTCGAGTTTTTGCCTCAGTGACTTCCGGTACCTGTCAGCTGCCTCCGAAGTCTCATGGGCCAAAAAAGCCTAATAAGACTTTCTTCAGCTTGACAGCATCCCTCACCACTGGTGGTCACCAACAGGTTCTGGTATTACCGCCACGACAGGAACCAACCACCTTACAGCCACAGCTCCGATCAGCCGCCTCGACAACGGAGGCACGAAACGTGGCCCAATCGGACTCAATGTCCGTTGCCTCCCTCGGAACATTGTTGAAGCTATTCCGGAGGTGGGAGTTGAAACTCTTTCTGACAGGAAATTCTGCCAGACGTTCCCAGCAGATCCTCACAATGTGTTTGGGTCTACCACGTCTGATCGGCATTCTCCCCCGCCATCAGAACCAGCTCACCACTAGATGGTGATTGGTTGACAGCTCCGCCCCTCTCTTTACCCGAGTGTCCAAAACATGTGGCCGCAAGTCCGATGACACGACCTCAAAGTGACTCATCGAACTGCGGCCCAGGGTGTCCTGGTGCCAAGTGCACATGGTGTTCGTTATGGACAATCCGTGACGTCCAATAACAAAACACCACTCAAGTTCAGATCAGGGGGGCCGTTCCTCCCAGTCACGCCTTTCCAGGTCTCACTGTCGCAGCCCACATGAGGGTTGTAGTCCCCCAGGAGAACAAGGGAATGCCCTGAGGGAGCAATCTCCAGTACTCCCTCTAGGGATTCCAAAAAGGGCGGGTATTTTGAACTGCTGTTTGGCGCTTTAGCCCAAACAGTCAGAACCCGTTCCCCCACCCGAAGGCGGAGGGAAACCTCTTGTTTACTGAGTTAAACTCCAATGTACAGGCTTGGCGCCCGGGGACAACAAGAATTTCCACCTATGCCCGTCACCTCTCATTACCGGCAACGCCAGAGTGGCATAAAGTCCAGCCCCTCTTGAGAGGACTGTTTCCAGAGCCCTTGCTGTGCATTGAGGTAAGTCCAACTATGTCTAGCCAGAACTTCTCCACCTCAAGCACCAGCTCAGGCTCCTTCCCCACCAGAGAGGTGACATCCACGTACCCAAAGCTAGCTTCTGTACCTGGGGATCGGACCGCCAAGGCTACTGCCTTTGTCCACCACCCAGCTTTCTCTGCACCCGACACTTTGGCACCTCCCATGAGTGGTGAGCTCATGGGAAGGGGGATTATATATTGATTCTTATATTGATTACATTTTTAGAATGTACACGGGGCCAATAAAAAACAGCTGGGTGTCGCATTTCAGACACCTCTGATCTACAACAGCAGATGGTAGTAGTAGTCTGGATCCAACATGTCATTTATTTACTAGTAGTTTCTATTTGGGCTGGGCCCACCGTCCAACTCCACCGTGCAGCACATAAAAACGTCCAGGCTGACCCTCGTCAATGGACAAAGTGCCAAAGTATGGTCTTGTGGTAAACTGATACTGGTAACAACCCAATAGTTTCAACAGTATCGGTCGGGATCTTGCAGAAATACATAAATAAAAACTTCAAGCAGGCGGATTATTCGAGGAAATTATCAAGAGATGTCAGCCAACATCGGCAACAGGATGGATTTGGGGATCTTAGTCAGGATGGAAGATTTCTAGGACTTCCTAGTTAGAGAGGTCGGAAGGCATTTCAAAAATGTCAGAGGGTCTTAGAGGTAATGACTGTAAGGAGTGCAAGATTCGTGCGGGACATGAGGCTCTAAAGGGTAATGACTGTAAGGAGTGTAAGAGTCGTGGGGGACATGAGGATGACTGGTGTTCTGTCCTCTACCGAGCTGATATTCTTCTGGGTTTCTCGAACCCGCTTGACCTCGGGGAGATCCGGTATGGCTGTGCCTTGACTCAGCAAATCCTTGTATTGTATCTGTCCATTGCAAACATTACAAAAGTGCAAAGTGAGACAAACACAAACTGTCCATCTACTCCAACAACAGTAGACGCAGGATGGATCATTCTCCTTTTAGTGGATTACTTCAGGTTTAGAAGTGAGGAATCGTTACCATCGTGAGAATGGAAAATGATTTTTGTTCACTTTGGATGACTGCAGAAACCAATATAAAAAGATGGTTAATAGAAAATAGAAGACGTACGGGATTAAAATGATTGTCAGGGGAATAGTAAGCATGTGAAGATAAGATGGGCAGTAAACTGCCAAGGTTGGGAAGATGGAGGGAATGCTTGATGAGCAAGGGAGGGAGGCAAGGTGACTCTGTGGACTACCGTGCTAATGTTGCGCTGGTTCCGTTTAACCCTCTCCATCTCGGGGGTTTCAGGCAATGCGGTCCCTCCTCCTAAATCCTCTTTGTACTGAATCTTTATGTGGATGAGGAGGGAAAGCAGAACCAGAAAAGTCAAGCATGTTTGTCTGCCAAAATAAACTGAATGCATATTTCTAAATTTTCCTTAACCTTCCCTTACAGTCGTACAGTGATTCTCAACTAGCTTGGCTGCAAAACCCACATAACTCCTTAATGATAAGTGGTGACCCAAATTGCCGACACTTTTCAAATTAAACTTTTGAAATATTTATTATTGAATGAAAAAGGAAAAGTGCAAGTCTAAAAGATGCACAAATATAACTTTTCTTCCAATGAAGTCAGTGGGTACGTTTAATAATAACAGGAGGGACCACCACCGTGCCTGGGCCAACAGTTTGAAATGAGCATGAGACATCTTAAAGTCCGCTGTCCCATCTTCCTGGGAGTCTTAAATCTGGGCAAATTCCCCCATGCAACGCACTCACTACTCCATCAATACACTGTCAAAATACTGGTGAAATACTGTCAAACAGTGACAGTAAATGACTGTAAACTAAAAAACAATCTGAAATACAAAACGTTTTAATTTGAAAAACCGGTAAATCCAATTTTTGCGCATTTTTCTAGTAGAAAACATCAATCACCACTCACTATTGCAAGTGCACCTGAATGCCTCACTGCACGAGAAGTATGGACCGGAAAGGAGATAGCGTGAAGTTGTTCATTGCTGTGTGTGCATCATATGAACAAATATGTACAGTTGATGATTATTTTTTACATTAAGAGTGTTTCATCTTGCCCCTGAAAATTAAGTTTATTGCTGGTTGTATGTATTTTTGTATTGCGAATACTGCTTTTTCATGGTTGTTAAACTTTTCCCTTCAAATTGCTATTAAATGAATATGCAGATTTAAACCATAACCATCGTGAGTTGACAGAAAAGTGAAGCTCAAATTTAAGCCATTCAAACAGAAGGATTCCAACATCAGACTGGAATGGGGTCCAATGATTTACACTTTAACGGAATCCTGGAATTGGCCAATAAATATGGAATTCACTGTTAAATGCCAAATCTGGCAGAAATTGACATAATGTGAATGAAACGCTGTCAGTGTGAGGAGAAGGAACGTTCATGTGTTTAGGTAACTCTCTGTTGGAAGGCTCAATAGTGGCAAATTCTCATTACAAACTCCATATGTGACCTGTATCGGTCGAGGGCCAGGAAGCGGGCAGCGTACATCACTGCAGACCACACACACCCCGGACACAAACTGTTCAAACACTCCCCTCAGGTTGGCACTTTGAGTGTAAATTCTGCTTCTTGTTGGAGTCATCCCTGGTGAACAACATGGTTATTTTTCTACACCTTAGGGCCGGGGAAAGGGTCCTGACTGTTGTTTGTGTGTACGCGCCAAACAACAGTTCAGTGTACCCAGCATTCTTAAAGTCTATCAGAGGGGTTCTGGCGAGCACCCCAGCTGGTGACTCCATAGCTCTACTGGGAGACTTCATCACCCATGTGACAATGACAGTGTGACTTGGAGGGACGTGGTTTGGAGGAACGGTCTCCCTTATTTGAACCTGTGTGGTGTGTTGTTGCTGGACTTCTGTGCGAACCACAGTTTGTCGATAACAAACACCATGTTCGAACATAAGGATGTCCGTAAGTGCACTTGGCATCAGGACATTGTAGGTCGCAGGTCGATGATCGACTTTGTAGTTGCATCATCAGACCTGCGTCTGCATGTTCTGGACGCACGGGTGAAGAGAGTGGGGTGAGCTCTCAACTGATCATCATCTGGTGATGAGTTGGATCAGATGGCAGGGAAAGCTAGACCTGGTAGACCCAAAAGTGTAGTGCGGGTGTGCTGGGAACGTCTGGCGTTGAATCTTCAACTCTCATCTCCGGCAGAGCTTCGACTGCATCCTGGGGGAGGCCCGGGATATTGAGTCCGAATGGGCCGTATTCTATGCCTCCATTGCTGAGGCAGCCAGTCGTAGTTGTGGCCGCAAGGTGGTCTGTGCCAGTCGTGGCGGCAAGACCCAAACTCGATGGTGGACATCGGGGGTTAGGACTGCCGTAAAGCTGAAGAAGGATAGCATGGATGGCTTGCGGGACTCCCGGAGCAGCTGACAGGTACCAGCAGGCGAAGCGGCATGCGGCTTCGGTAGTGGTTGAGGGAAAAACTCGGGTGTGGGAGGAGTTTGGTGAGGCTATGGGACACGAATTTTGGTTGGTCTCGAAGAGGTTCTGGCAAACCGTCCGACACCTCAGAAAGGGGAAGCCGTCGTCAGTTCACGCAGTGAGGACGGGCGCTTGCTGACCTCGAATGAGGATATAGTCGGTCGGTGGAAGGAATACTTTAAGGCCCTTCCCACTGACATACTTTCCCTAAAGGAAGCAGAGTCTAAGGACACGTAGAAGGACAGTTTTATCACCGCGGCTGAGGTATCTGGGTAGTTAAAACACTCCACAATGGCAAGGCTCCCGGGGTGGATGAGTTTCACCCTGAATTCCTCAAGGCTCTGGATGTTGGGGGACTGTCTTGGTTGACACGCCTCTTCAACATTCCATGGAAGTTGGGAACAGTACCTCTGGACTGGCAGACCTGGGTGGTGGTCCCCATTTTTAAAAAGGGCCACTGGAGGGTGTGTTCCTACTATAGGGGGATCACACTCCTCAGCCTCCCTGTCAGAGTCTATTCCAGGGTGCTGAAAAGAAGGGTACGATTGTTAGTCAAACCTCGGTTACAGGAGGTTCAATGTGGTTTTCGCCCCGGTCGCGCAACACTGGACCAGGTCTACACGCTTGCAAGGGTACTGGAGGGTATGTGAGAGTTTTCCCAACTGGTGTACATGTGCTTTGTAGACTTGGAAAAGGCATTTGACCGTGTCCTTAATGGTGTCCTGTGGGGGGTGCTCTGGGAGTACGGGATTGGTAGTGCGCTACTACGTTCCATTTGGTCCTTGTAAAATCAAAGCAGGAGCCTGGTTTGCATTGCCAGCACTAAGTCGAGCTTGTTTCCGGTGAACGTTGGTCTCTGCCAAGGCTGCCCTTTGTCACCAATTCTGTTCATAACCTTTATGGACAGAATTTCTAGGCGCAGCCAAGGCGTTGAGGAAGTCCAGCTTGGTGACCTCAGGATCTCGTCTCTGCTATTTGCAGACAACGTGGTCTTTATGGCCTCCTCAGGCTGTGACTTCAGCGTTTACTGGGGCAATTCGCAGCTGAGTGTGAAGCTTCTGGGGTGAGACTCAGCATCTCCAAAGCCGAGGCCATGGTTGTCAGTCGGAAACAGGTGGATTGTACCCATTCAGGTTGGGAGTGAGGTCTTGCCCCAGGTGGAGGAGCTCAAGTATCTCGGGGTCTTGTTCACGAGTTAGGGTCGGTTGGAGTGTGAGGTCGACAGGCAAATCGGTGCCGGATCTGCAGTCATGCGGTTGCTGTACTGGACCGTCGTGGTGAAGAGAAAGCTGAACCGGAAGGCAAATCTCTCTGTTTACCGATCGATCTATGTTCCCACCCTCAGCTATAGTCATGAGTTATGGGTCATGACCAAAAGAACAAGGTGCCGGATACAAGCAGCGGAAATGAGTTTCCACCGTAGGGTGGCTGGACTCACCCTAAGAGATAGGATGAGGAGCTCGGCCATCCGGGAGGAGCTCAGAGTAGAGAGAGAGAGAGCCACCTTAACTGGCTCCTCTCGGTGTGAAGGAGCAGTTGAGGTGGAATCTAGTCCGGATGCCTATCCTGGTGAGGTGTTCCGGGCATGCATTGTCACTTTGCACATCTTTATAACTATTCAATAGTGTCTGTGTATATGTACAGTGAAAGCTACTCTAACCAAGTCTAATTCCTTGTTTGCGTTACCATACCTGGCCAGTAAAGCTGATTCTGATTACGATTACAAATACAACCCCCAACCTCTTAAAATTTTTGAAATGACGATAAACGTTGGCAGAATCTCCTCTTAGCTTCAATATTCACAGAGCATGAATGGAAGCTTACTGCAAATAAATAAATGTAAGGGTTTTTTTGCTTTTAATTAACAGACCTTTTATTAAGTATCCCAAAAATCACACGCACTATACTGTTAAGAAATAAGTATAAAATGTAAAAAACAGAAAAAATAAAATAAAACAAAAGGGATTTAATAAAGCCCCAGTGGAATTAATTGATATGTAGGATGATTACTTATGTATTTACCAGTGCTCATGAGAAACTTTTTGCAAAATACACATACACAAATGAATTAACCATTTAATTATGTCCAGTATTTCTAGGTAATTAGGATAAAAAAGGTTATGTTTTTTTAAGTCTGCAGGAGTAGGGGTATGTGGCTTCAGGTCAAATGTCTGAAGGGGTACACAGCTGTAAAAAGTTTGGCACACACTGGAATAATGCATTATGGGAAGAAGTTAAAATGGTTATTTGTATATTTCTTAGGTATACATTTTGAGTGTTAAGTTGCTGTGTGATGATTTTAGCCTTTTATTTAAGATGACAGTCAGACGTGTGGCAGCTTTTGTCAGAACAAATCTGTTATTCTCTGTACAGTTAGTGGGTGTGGCAACACCTTATACAACAAAAATGATGGAGTGGAATTACTACAGAAATGCCACTACCATGAAAACTACAGCTGTTGTTTTTCCAGTGTATTACTGTATATAAAAAAGCGGTACGATTTTTTATATACAGTAATACACTGGAAAAGTACGTGTTTTTTTTACGATAAAATTGCTGCCAGTTTTTTACTGTAAAATCTATACTTTTGTATTTTTGTACGATTTTTAAATGTTTTTCCCGTGCTTAGACTGGCAACCCACTGAAAACGGTCCGCGACCCACCAGTTGAGAATCACTGCCTTAGCAAAAATGTTTCTTTTTCTACACATAAACAATACCTGATGATGTTTCAAATCACTTCAACACAAACAAAATGAACTCATCAACACGACACTGGCGACAACACACAACAACAAACAGGCCGAGAAACCGAGGCGGAAATAGCCAAGGGTTAGCAGCGTAAATGGGGTAGTCTAATCTAACAAGATTAAAATGGATGTGTTTGCTTCAAAACACAAGGATGATCTATTAAGGTCTGTTAAAGATGAGGCAAGAAGAAAACGTGTTAAGAGTCAGTAATAAAAAATAATATATGTATGAATATCAATGTATATATATATCACAGAGTAAATACCAAGCTGAAATTCTTTGTATTTTCTTTAACACGAAGCATTTCAGGGGTGTTGATTACAGCAGACCCTTTGCCCTTTATGTATTTAAGGTCAGTCTGGTACTGAAGCTACAAGGAGAAAAACAAAAGTGCAGTTACAAGCTTTACAAAATATTTCAACATCCATATACTGTAAATATAAATTAATACAGCCTATAATTGGCGGGCACATCCCCCACCATCATTCACCCTGTCTACTTACAGTGCTGAAGTTCTTCTGGTTCTCACGGACCCTCTGCATCTCAGGAGTGTCCAGAACGGGCACGTAATGGGACATGGTCTTCTCTGCTTCTTCTTTGTACTTTTTCTGTTGGACAAAAGCAAACGTCAACTCCAGGTTTTAAAACGTCAGCTTGGCTGGGATGGATAAGCCACCTGGCTGACGATGTTCTTCATCTGCTGAGCGTGGATGATGTCCGGCGTGTCAATGACGGTGGTGTAGCTGGCTCGGTCCATCTCGGCTATCTGCTTGTACTTAGACTGTTGGACACAAAGTCAAGGTCAGTGCAGTTGAACAATTTTGGTGATATCAAGGGATGATCATCCCTCGTTTATCACGGCTAACTGGTTCCAGACCCAACCGTAATAAGCAAATTTATGCTAAGAGGTAGCATTCCTTATCTATAAACTGAATTCTTCTTTTTTTCTTTTTGGTTTATCCCTTCAGGGGTCGCTACAGCAAATCAATTGCTTCCATCTAACCCTGTCTTCTGCATCCTCTTCTCTCGCACCAACTACCTTCAGGTCCTCATTCACTACATCCATAAACCTCCTCTTCAGTAAATAAATAGAATATATTTTCAATATATTTTTGTAGTTAGAGCATGTAAAACCCGTTCACCTCATAAATGCATTTTTTAAAAACGTTATTAGAGACCTTAAGACGTGAAATAACACCCCATACAGTCACCTTTACACGCGTATTAAACATTATAGTAAACATACAAAGTGAGTTGTAAGAAACCCTAACATGATATATTGTTTGTAGTTATGTTCTACATTGTTCGATTTTTTAATTCAAATGGTAAATTTGCCAAAAAATACATTCATAGTTTAGCTAAACGCCCACCTCAAGTTCTGTTCTTTGCAGTGATCATTTCACTGATGACTGCTTTGAAAAAGCATAAGGCTGGAAATTGCAGTATAAACACATTTTGAAAAAGGATGCTTTTCGGCCAGTACACAAGAAAAAAAGACAGTAATCTTCATCTCTATGTCTTAAGGTTTAAGTCCATGTTTGAAAATGTTTCTCCCTACTCCACAACTTTTGCCACATCACTCAGACCTTCGCTATAATCACAGTACGTTGCCATGTTTGTTTACCCGTGCAATAGTACACCGATGGCGTCACTTCTGGAAATGAGGTTGAACTGCAAGAGCTAGTTCATCGTGGGTGGTGCCAAGAACTAGTCTGTTAATGTAATTTTTGGGAATTTACCATTCACTAGCTAAAACTGAACAATGTAGAACATAGTTACTAACAATATATAGCATATTTAAGAATAGACAGATATGACATAAATAAGTGTGTATTGCTTTACTGTAAATGTGTTCCATGTGGGAGCAGAGTGAGTGTCGGACAGGAAGTGAAGACGGTTTAGACTTGAGTTTCAATTTACGGCAGTAGCCTGTGTTTTTATTATTATTATTAGGGGATTATCGTGCCTGTTGTGAGATAATTCAAACCTGAAATAAAAGCCGATCAAGTCTGCTGCTTGCATGTCTCACTGAACATTATGGTAACATTACTGACACCTAGTGACCAGCGTACAATACTACATATTATCAATGTCTTTCAATGTGTCTTTTGAAAGACATTGATAATATGTGTCTTTTATTTGTTGTATTTGTGTCTTTTATTTGTATTTTATTTCATGTAGTCATTTTTATGCTTAAAAATAATACATTCTCATATACAGATTTGATTAAATATGCATATGTTTTGACTAATAGGCCATAATTAACCATAAAACAGCATGAAAAACTGTCATTTATTATAGCGATGAAATGGTATTTAGTTACTATGCGGTGGGTAAAACTAAAACAGGAAGGAATAACATCAACCAAAAGCACAGAATGAATACAGAGCCACCATCCATCAGTACAAGACTGGAGTTTGTTTTTCTGAGAGAACTTAACATAACAGGCTAGCATGCGCCAGCATGAATGAACTGGAGGTTGTCAACCAGACAAACATTTACATTAGCATTCAATAAGGTCATCAATTCTTACATTTCTGCATTCCCAGAGTCTCAGCATTTGGGAGGTGGAAGTAAAAGGGTAAAAATACAGCATAGTAGTCTATCTCTGCACGTGCGTTCAAGGACCGTCGAAAATATGGGTCCATATTTTCAAAATTGATATTCATTTGCATAAATTTGATGTTTCAATTTTATTTTCCAAAAATGTAAGCATTTTGTTATCATTGCACCTGAAAGTTTCCCTCTGCCCGGTTAAGCCCCGCCCTTGACCGGTGGTTGGGGGACACCTAACGCATACCATTGAGACAATTTTGGTGTTTACCTCTAATTTTATTAATATTTATAGAGAGGAAAAACAGAAAAAATACTTTGCGCCCTGAAATTTAAAAAAATATGAGTGGAGTTCTGTAAAGTCTGAATTCCCAAACAGATAATGCCAAATTAAACACCAGGTTATATTCTGACCTGGCTGAGGATGTCTGTCGCGTTCCTGGCCCTCATGAAGTCTGGGGTGTCTGTCGCCAAAGCCAACATTCCCTTGCCCTTAATCTCCTGCTCCAGCGCCTTCTTGTACTCTCTCTGCAAAGGTCAAATGTCACACAAAGAGTCACACACAAGAACCACTTTTGTCAAAATGTGTAGCAGGCCAGGAGCGAGGGAATTTCTACTCATTCACACTGAGGAGGGCTGCAAAACCAGAAGTCTTGGAAGGACAGTGGTTAGCAGGTTTACATTCAAAGAGTAAAAGTGGAAATTGGACAGCAGTTGTAAATCTTCTGTTAAAGCTGGAAAAAAGGAGACTGCAGAGGTTATCGGGGAGAGTATGTTAAGGCAGTATTAGTGATTGTAGACACATAACTTGCTGGCAGTTCTTTAAATGTAAATCAAAAACAGTGTCTGGCTGAATTGAACAGGCAAAAAAATCATAAGGAGGAAACTGTTCTCTGTACATGGCTTTTGTTTTTCTTGTACTGCCTGTCTAGTTTTATCTGCTGCCAAGTGAATTAATAAAATGCAATCGGTGGATCCTCACAAATCAAACATAATCCGTTCCACAAGGTTGTTCCACTGTGTATTTGTTTGGATTTCAAAATAGGAGCACAGTAACCCCTTATTTTTTGCAATAGATTGGTTCCAGGCCTGACTGTGAATTTCAGTGAAGTATGATACCTTATTTATAAACTAAATATTTTCATAATTTGAGCAAAGAAAACCAGTTTATGACCTACGAAATATTTTTTTTTACATTATTAGAGTCCTTTAGACATGAAATAACACCCCTATAGTCCCCTTTACATTTAAGACATAAAAAAGATATAATGTAGACTCAAACGTTAGCTTTGAGTCTATTGTATAGTATAAGAGTTCCCTGTGTGTTATTCCTTTTATTTTTTTACTTGCTGCAGTACTTGCTGCAGTGGCTAATGTCTCATTATGTGACTGACCAATGCAGAAAACTACACATATATCCATCCATCCATTTTCTATGCCGCTTATTAGGGTCATGGGTATGCTGGAGTCTATCCCAACTGACTTTAGGCGAGATATACCTACTGTATATACTACATAATACAACATTCGAATGTGCCTTCTGAATGCCTTATATTTGTATATTAGTTCATTTAACATTTTTTATGCTTGAAAACGCTTGATTTTGGCAAAAAATAAATAACCATCCATCCATTTGCTATGTCACATATCTTCATACAATTTGCTTAAATATAAGTTTTTTAACTAATAAGCTATATTCAACCACACAACAGCTATGATTTATTAATACATATATTTTTGAATAACCAAGACAGAGTGAATCTGCTAAATTTCAAGCGTGACATCAATTTCTCTCTCACTCCATCATGGTTTTTCAAAAATTAATTAATATTTTGTATTTAACTATGGCGTTTTATTAGTCCAAAAATATACTCATATGTAGTAGTCTGGTCAATAGGCGTCAATAACATTACATAAACTTACACTGCACATGGAGCCACCCATGGCTGCAGAGTCCAACATGACAGTGAAAAAAGTTCTCCTCCACTTCTGTGTGAAAGTGGTACGTTTTTGAATTCTTACTTTGTCTCTTTTACACACTTATTTTTAAACCCTTTTTTGAGTTTAGAACAGATACATTGGAGGCTAACTAGTTAGCTTGGTAACTTGCTGTGCTGTCTCTTATGTCCCTGCAGAGATCCTGTAGCCTACCCGGAAGAAGTGTACAATATAGTGTAAACAAAGCCAGCAGTAGTACAGTAGTGTGAGTTATGTCTTATCATGTCTACTAATACGATCTATGGTCTACTAATAAAGGTGACTATAGGGGTGTTATTTCATGTCTACAGGGCTCTAATAATGTTAAACCACATTTTTAACCCATAAAAAGAATTTCTATGCTCTAATTACAAAAAATATTCACAGTCAGGTCTGTAACCGATTAACCACGATAAACAAGGGACGACTGTAATTTCTTTATTTGTCTGCATAAAAAACTCATAAGCTTGCCAGGAAATGTAAAATCACAGACCAGGAGGTCTACTGTGAGGTTCAAATCCATTCAGAAGTGGAAACACTCATTTTTAGAAAGAGAAGATGGCTCAAACGTTAGTGATGTCATCAAGCTGGGGCCCTTTTTTTAGTGCGGTGGTGAAGCATAGTTAAGAGATTTCAGCAGGTGGCGGAGCGCCGAGATTGCTAGCAGCCGCCTCGGTCACCCGGCCAGTTGTGGTCATACCTCACACAGGATTTGAGTGGCATTCCTTGCTCTCAAAAGCTCGGGAGTTTCCTCCAGCACAGTTAGCCCTTTACCCTTCACTCCCTCCTCTAGATCCCTCCTGTACTCTTTCTACAGGACGGAAGAAGAACAGAGAGAATGCGGAGAGGCGCAGGCCAGGCAAATGTAGAGTGGCGAGCTCAAAGTCACCAGGCCTCCGAGAAAAAACTCACAGTCAGCTTCCAAAACCAATTTAAAACAAAAGCATTGGCTCTTTTGGTAAGGAGACACTGGTGACTTTGGCAAGAATCCTGATGACAAATACAGTGAACCACATTTCATGGAAACAATCAAATTTACAGGTACGTACAAATACACAAGGCATGCGGCTGCAAAAGAACGGGGATGTGGAAGTTGCAGGAGAATGCAAGTACGCATGGAAACTGTGCTGAGTGTGTCAATATTGCTTTAGGAGAGTCGTGTAGGGAGGCATGCAAACACCAACCAATAGAAATGACAGCTCTTTAGCTTTAAGCTAAAAACATTTTCACACAACTGTACAGGTACAGGTTTTTTTTTTACATATTTTGACCGGTCCTGCCACTTATAGTCAAGTGAGACTTTTATAGAGAAAAAAATGTGCTGCTTTTAAATTAAAAAGGGGCGGTGGTTGTTATTTTGGCGACACCCAGTGACCGCAATAATTCATTGAATTGAGCTTGCGATGCCGTTAGGCACACAAATTCAATGATACTGATCATTTTGTTATACTGAATACCTTTTAATACACTTCTGCCACAAAGGGAAAAATAAAAGATGCTACTTTGCCATTTTGATATTTTGTGAAGCAACACAGGCTAAGCAGTTATATAAATTTCAAATTTTTGATAATTTGTGATAATGGTAGGAAAAGCTCATTATTAATATGTCTTTGATTTACCTGTTGTTTAATTTCAAATATTTCAATTTCTTCTGAAATAATCTTCATAAAACTTTCATTTTGTAAAGTTATTGTCACGCTCTGCGTTGACATACCTTGGCCACTCCTTCTGGCGGAGCTATGAGAAGTCCCACAGCTGTGGTCAATCATCATCATCACCACCTTCTTAAGCTCACCTGCAGCGACCGGATGGCACTCGGCTATTCGCATTCCTTGAAGTCACCTCGACGCTCTGCTCTTGATCCCCCACTAGTGTTTCCAGTACGTTCTTTGAGGTGCCATCCAGTCCAAGCCCGAGGTCCACGGCTGTTCGGCTTATAGCTCCGCCAGGAGGCTTCNTCCCCCACTAGTGTTTCCAGTACGTTCTTTGAGGTGCCATCCAGTCCAAGCCCGAGGTCCACGGCTGTTCGGCTTATAGCTCCGCCAGGAGGCTTCGTGTTCGGTGATTTATTCCTTGTGCCTTTTCCACGGTGTCAATTCTGTTCATCCCCTTACCTGTGACACCGTCGCCTTTTGTTGGACTTTTAGTCATGAATTAATAAAGACTGTTTGGACACAGCCCTTGGTTCCTCTGCATCTTGGGATTCCAGAACACGGTCCGACCGCACCGCGTCACAGTTATGACTTTATTATCATAATATTATAACTTTTTCCCAATTGCAATTTTCTAGAAATGTCAATTTTATTTTGTTTAATATTTTAAGTCTGTGCTACTAAAATGACATTATTTTACTTGATATTGCAAGTTTATTTTTCTAAAATTGCAACTTTGCTTCTCATTAGAAAACAAGTTTCCTGTCTAAATATTTTTGACGTCTCATAAAATTACAGTCGTACACATTACACGTTTGTGATTCATTTGTGAATACAAAAATCGAGTTTGATATGATTTGAGTTATAAAACAGATATGTTTTTATTGTTTCCACATGCTGTTAACCCCCCCCCACTAATTTCAATTCTAAAACGACTCGTAGTGCAGAAAGTACAATATGAAATCTTCTGGTCAATGTAGGGCAGAATAGGGTTGTTTCCCCAGGAAACAGCCGTCACCGTTACTTGCACAACACAAAGGGAACTCAAACCTTTATGTTTTTAGGCTCTAAAACAACTGATATCATGTGAATGAACTACCAAAATGACAGTTTGTTAGTGTCAATGTTTTGCACTGCAGCTTAAAATCCAGTCATGCAGGCATAAGTCATCTGTGAAGTGCACCTTTAACTTCAAACCAAAGAAACACCTTTAGTGCTATTTAGTGTGTGTAGTGTGGCTTCATTCCCCCAAAAAAGGACCGTGGTTGTGAGCTAGTAAGATTACAGGGATGGATGAGATCAGGGTAGGGTTGGTGGGATGATGGGTGGGTGGTTTGGGGACAAATACTCCTTTCTTTACCTCGCTGGCTATTTTGGTGGCGTGTCTGACATGTATCATGGCGGGCGTGACCTCCAAGCCTGAGAGGTTCTTGCCCCTCATAGACTCCTCAAAGTCCTTCTTATAGTCTTTCTAGTGGCCGCAGACAGATAAGACAGGAACACACACATGAACATGCTGCACTGACAGTGTGTTTGTGTGTGTGTGTGTGTGTGTGTGCTGGGAGTGGAACCTCGGTTTTGTTATGTGAAAGGAAAATTATTGCCAAATATATCTGTTGGTTTTAGTTCAGCCAAACATTGTGCCTGACAACCAGGAGAATAGCCACCAAATAGTGGTTCTTTCAGAGCTTCATTACAGTATGTGTGTGCTACTTACATTGCACTCTTTTTTCTCATTTTACTACAACTTTATTCTCATAAAATGGTGACTTTTTCATGTTAAAATACAACTTTCTTTCTATAATATTTTGAAATTTAGTCTCATAAAATGCAGTTGTTTTTCCTTGTTTCCCGTTGTTATTTTCCAACTAAATCAACTTTATTTTTGTAAATTTTCTTCTCGTAATTATGAGTTTATTATTGTGATATTTTGATTTTATTTTCATAACCTTATTACTTTTTCCGCAACCTAATTGTCCAAAAATTTAAACTTTGTTTTTTTTGTTTCTCATATTATAAAGACTTTAAAAAAAAAACTTATTTTTTCTTTAATATTTGAGCTCTATTACTTTTTCTCATTATATTATGACTTTAATCTAGTAAAACCGTTACTTTTCCTGTTAAAATAAAAATTGTTCCATAATATTTTGAAATGTAGTCTTGTAAAATATAGCTGTTTTTTTATGTTTCTGCCGTTGTTATTTTTTTGCAAATATTTAAACTTTGCTTGTGTAAATTTTCTTCTCGTAACTATGACTTTATTCTCATGATATTTTGACTATAACTGATATTACAACTATTGCAACCTAATTTTCCAAAAATTACAATTGTGTTTCTTGTTTTGTTTGTTTTTCATGATATTACCACTTTTAAAAAATAACTAATAGGGTGACATTTTCCTCATAAAATGACGACGTGACGCTTGTAAAAATTACAACTTTTTCGCATTAGATTCAAATTTTCTCGTAATATTTTGAATTTATTCTCGCAGATTAAGGATTTGACCATTTGACATATTAGTGTGTTTTGTTTGTATTTTTCTGTTAAGTACATTTTTAAAACAGCCCCCGGGCCGCACTTTGAACACCCATGAATTAAATGCAATAAACAAGGGATCACTGTAGTTGATTGGGTTGCATGCGTTTTGGTTTCCGTCAGAACCACTGATGCCAAAAACCGAGGTTCCACTGCACAAGTCATGCGTCAGATGTCGGATGGACATCCTTCATTGCGGTTGCCCTCCCGCACGTGTTACAGCTACACGCTATACGTAAACATGCAGAGTGACGAGCGGCCCTGTTACCTGGCTCTGCATGTGCTGCGCCTCCTTGGCTGTCACATACGTGGGAGTCTCAAAGTCCAGCATGGCCTTGCCCTTCTCCTTCTCGTACTTCTCCTTGTACTTCACCTGTCGCAGCCCAAACACTTCACATGTCACTGGCGGTGGTAAACAACTGCGTTTCCATACCCCTCGTGTAGCTTTAGTAAGTACAACAATATATCACACAGTAACGTGTTCATGTGGAAACGGACCCGTGGACACTAGTTCACGTTTGCCGCACTTACGTGGCTCTGCAGCTCAGAAGCCTCCTTGTGATGGAGCTGCTCTGGTGTGTCGGGAATCATGTGGTAGTGACCCTTACTCGCCTCAAACTTCCTCTTGTAGCAGTACTATGACGGAATTCTCAGTCAAGAAAGAGCACAAAAAAAGACTTTCTGGTGTTTTCTCCAACAGTATCAAAAAGGAATTCTTCCCAGGTGAGCTTAGTGGTGTCAAATGAAAATTGCAGGTTAAAAAATTCTCCAAACCATGATGAAAAATGAGGGGGAAAAAATCTGACGTGAAATCTGACGAATTGGTAGTAATGGAGGTGAGAGGTGAAGGGTGAGTGGAGTATGGATCACTACCAGATGAGCTCACAGAGCTGACAGAGATGGATGGAGGTGCCGAGCGTGTTACAGAGGAGACGTATGGAAAGTGGTGTCTTACGTCGCTGGACAGCCTACTGGTGCTCAGGCTGTGCTGCATGGACAGAGACTCGGCCATGTCGGTCACAGGCTTGTGGATCTTCTTCAGGTCACCTTTGTACTTCACCTGTGCCACAACAAATCCCAGTCCCAACAGAGTCCCGAACATGAAAGACTTGAGAAAAGGCGCCTACCTCGCTAGCCAGCGTGTTGGCGTCCTTGTACGTTTGGTAAATCTTACTCTCCTTCAGGTCATACTGCGGCCTCTTTCCCTTCATTTCCTTGTCAAACTTCTCTTTGTACTTCAGCTAGCGGGGACCCAAGCAGAGAAATAGCCAACATTCATTATAGTGTGCACTTTTTGTGCACAAGAGAACACGTATGAATCCTCCATTAGCAAGCAACCAAATTTTCTCGGAATCCACACCAAAATTAACCATCTCATATATAATACAGTAATTAGGGGTGCAACAAGACCCTTCCATACGTTTAACGTGCTAATCTGTTTGTGCCCAACTGCTCTGTTTTGCTGTCCCGTTATAAATTCAAACTTGCCCACATATGACACCTAATATTATCAGGAAAAAAGTCGTAACATTGCAAAAAATAAGTTGTAAATTTACGAGAAAAAAAGTTGTAATCTTACAAGTCAAAAAGTTGTACATATACAAGGAAAAAAAGTCCTAATATTACAAGAAAAAAAGTTGTAAATATGAGAAAAAAGGTGTAATAAAACAGGAAAAAAAGTCTTAATAAAAACCAGATAAAAAGTCATAATATTCCGAGAAAAAAAGTTTATAATATTACGGAAAAAACAGTCGTACATTTACAAGGAAAAAAGTCGTAAAATAGCAAGAAAAAAGTTGTAATTATTACAGAGAACACATAATATTACAAGAAAAAATGTGTAAAAATGGGAGGAAAGAAGTCTTACATTTACAAGAAAAAAGACAGACAAAATGTAATACTCTGTTGTAACAAGTATGGCCTGAGACTGACTTTTCATTCATTCATTTTCTATACCGCTTATCCTCATTAGGGTCGCAGGTATGCTGGAGCCTATCCCATTTTCCTATAAATTTCCGATTTTTATTCTGAAAATCTTTTTTTTTTTTGTGGCCCTAATACTCTGTGGTAGATGCGTTTACATATAACAAAAGTCCTCATTGGATCTGTAGCAGCTAATTTCATGCAAACCTGGGCACCCTGAACTGCATTAAGGAAACGTGTTTTTACTTGTTATTGTTGCTGTGATTTTAATGCAAATTGAAAAATCTTCACATTGTTTAGGTTTTGTTATGTGTTGCTTTGACCTCAGCTATATTGTCATTTCAAATATTATTTTATAATTGTAAGGTTTACTACAAGAACTGTGGAAATGCTGTAATGAACGCTACGTAGTTTGACTGAAATCCTCTCTAAACAGAACTAATGAGGAATTCTGTGTAATTGCCTCTATTTCCATGTTGTATTGAATTGTCAATTATTTATTAATATTTTTTTTTACAAGGCCCAACTTCTTAGTATGCAGAGCAGAAAACGAGGCAGAAGTTACATTTCATTTACAAGTTTCAAAATGCATGAAAACACTCAGGTGTCAAAGCGATCGTTGCTGCACCCCTAACGAGAATGTATATATGGAAGAGAAGTGGGAATATGTTGTGAATCAATTTTATCCAGAGACTAAGTAAGTGGATCAGTGAGCATGCGGAGGTACGATCGGAGGTACAATCTGACCAGAACCTCATTCACAGCCTGCTCCGCACCACTTTGTCTAGCAGGAGAACCATGACAGGAAATGCACACTCAGACGTAACCTGTTCACGTGTCTTTCACATTCAAAGATAGACAGATGGAGGAGAACATAGCGATGAGTAGAATGTGTTAATACATAAAGGCGACAGATGCTCGTCATGCTTGGCCAACACAAAGAAACAGACAAGTGTTAGCCTCTTACATCACTCGCCATTGCACTCATTTTCTTAATGTGGCGCATCTGGGGGGTATCATAGGAGGCAAGTCCGTGGGGGGAGTGCCTGGCCTCCTTCTATGGGATGATGGCATGAGAAGACAGACAATGAAGGCAAGGAGAGAAGGGAGCCACAGACAGGTGGACAAAATGGAAAGTTCTCAGGGTATTGAATCGTTCACCAACTGGATTTTTCCATAGGACAGCTCTTGTCCTATGGAGTCTTTGAGCATGGACTAACCAAGCCTGCCGGGATGAAAGGTGAGATGCCTTCTAACACCAGTGTTGGGAGTAACAGCGTTACCAACACCAATATTGTTTTCTAAATCATTAATATTTCAAACAATGTGTCGTTACTGGCGGTGCGTTATTATGCACTGTCATACAGCTGTCAAAGTGTGGTTTTCAGGCAAGTACAGGCCTCTAACATCACTGACGTAAAAGGCAAGAACATCCATTTCATGTATACTTTTGTCCCATGCCTGTCGTCAGTACAGTAATCCCTCCTTTATCGTAATTACGGATTAAGTAGACTTCCGCAAAGTAGGATTCCTTATTTATAAATTGACTATTTTCGTACTTACAGCATCCAAAACCTTTTTTTAACAAAACAACCTTTTTTAACATTATTAGAGCCCTCTAAACATGAACTAACACCCCTACTGACACCTTTACACTTGTATTGCCCAATAGAGTACACATGATAAGGGTAAATAAAGACATTTATGTGTGTAACTGTAAATGTGGTCCGGTGCTAGTGGAACTGAGAGCAGACAGGAAGCAAAGTCAGGGCTTGAGTTTTATCTTCCGGGTTATTTTATCAGAGATTTCTGGGCCTGTTTTGCCTAATTCAAATCTGCAATAAAAGCCTGTTGTTCCAGTGATCACATCTGGTGTTTCCGTGTCTCACCAAACATTACTGACACCTGGCGGCCAAGGTAGAATATCATCCACAGCGTCTTTAAATATATCTTCTGAATATCTATGCCTAATGCATAAACAGACAGACAGACCGACCGACCGACCGACTGACCGACAGATATTCATCTCCAAGAGAAATTCATAATTAATCTCCAAGGGAAATCCATTGATGGAGTGAAGACTCAAAGTTCAAAGAGCGAGCTGGGGAGATACAACTGTAACTTTAATCTCATCAAACGAAACTAAATTCCATTTCTTTTTCCAAAAAGTAACATGATAAACTTTCCCTGGTTCTGTTACTAATTCAAGGTTTTTATTTCTGCAAAGTAACTACTAACTGACTAATGACTTGCTGCCGTACACAGCCATAGACTGTTGCGATGGATTCAGTACCGTGAGAATACGTAGACCTGCATGACTGAGAATATTCCCAGGCAATATTAACACACATGTAAATGTCCTCTGGTGGAGCCAAAGCTAGTGAAGCATGGATTCAATTAGATGTGGAGATAATGCAGGATGGAGAAGGAAGCGCTTGCAGTAGCTGCCACCAAGCGTTGCTAGCTTCTTGACAGCCTAAAGCCTTAGAGAAGAGGCGCACAGACTCCGATTCTCCGTCAGGAGAAAGCATCAAGAAGGACATGATGACCATCACGCTGGGGGTGACAGGTTTGGCCTACCTGGCTGTTCAGCTTGCACACCTCCGTGGCCAGCTTGATGTCCGGTCGATGGACCAGAGAACCTCCGCGGCTGGCCTCTTCACGAGCCTTGTTACGGTAGCCAATCTGAGGGAAAACAAACGGTGTTCCAGAATGTCAAACATGCATCCCGCTGTGGAACTTGTCATTTACGTTGGTGTGATGTGAAACGGATCTTCAGCCTTGCTGATTACCTCACTGACGAGTTTAGCGGTGTGTGTGGCCTTCCTGATGTCAGGTCGATCTGCCACGGTTGTGTAGTGCAGATTGGCTTTGGCATTCTTCTTGTAGGCCAGCTGAAAGAAGAAGAAGACATCACACATCATCACCATGTACACCTTCTTGAAGGTGCTGGATCGACTCACATTGCTCTGTTTTTTGGCTACTTCCATGGCATGCTCAACGTCAGGTGGGGCGCTCATGTTGTTATACACCGACTTGCCCTTCTCCTTCTCAAACTTGGCTTTGTACACGTTCTGGAGCAGCAGACGAGGCCATCAGGATCACAAAGAGCAGCCAAAGGTTTGGAAGGACCGCTAAGAAGGAAAAGGTACCTTGCTGACAAGCTTGTTGATTTCCTTGCTGTGGGCGGTGTCGCGGGTCTCCGGCAGGGTGGTGAAGGAGCCAGACTGCATTTGCTTCTTGCTGGCTTCCTTGTATTTGGTCTGTGGAGGAACACGATGGGCGCTGAAGGGTAAGCATTCGTAGGAACACTGACTTTCCTCGGAGAGGATGTTACCTCAGACGCAAGGGTGCGCACGGCCTTGGAGTGGAGGATTTGAGGCGTGTCCGCAACGGGCAAATAGTGACCCTTTGCCTTCTCATACTTCTCCTTGTATTTCACCTGAAGGACAAAGGACATGTCCCCTTCTGTTTTTCAACCTAATAGTAGCAGTAAACAATCATCCTGACATATTTTAAAACATTTTTGGCTAAGAGCTGTGGCAGCCACATATTTCAAAATGTATTTCAGTAAGAGCCATATGATTTATTTACACTGAATACAACTAAATGTGTAAATTTTTAAGCAAGACCAACAATTTTAGAATATAATACGTATCTGAAATTATTAGAATTATTTATTATTTATTAGAAAATGGATGAATGGATTAAAACGCTTTCCTATTTACATCATCATTCTCAACACTGTGATTCATGTAATGTTTACCCTCAAAATGTCGGCAAAAAAATAAATAATTTGATGGCATAACTTCTTCTAAATTCTATTCTTGTAATTATGACTTATTACCATACCTTTTCCGCAATGACAACTTTGTTCATTGTTTTGCTTGTTTTTCGTTTTACCACTTTAAAAAAACACCATATGTTTTTTCATATTCCATTCCATATTTTTAGAATGTGTTGTGGGTCAATAAAAAGTACCTGGGTCACACATTGAACACCCCAAATATAGATATTATAAGAAATTATATATATTTCAAGAAAAAAACCACATGAAAATAAATAAATGCTATCGTGTTAAGAAATATCTGAGTGCCAGATGCGGTCATCAAAAAAGCCACAAGTTCCCTACCCCGTTTTAATTTTTTTTAATAATTATTTTTTAATTAATATATATTTTACTTTCAAATATGAAAAAAAAACATATATTAGAGGTGATTGTTTTACGACTCCAAGGGAACCTCAGCTTCCCCTAAAATGTCCAAAAAAGAAAATGTGGTTAAATATGTAGTGCTGTGTGTATATTTCCCTCCGTGAATCACCACCTTATCGTGGTGGAGGGGTTTGAGTGCCCGAATGATCCTAGGAGCTATGTTGTTGGGGGTTTTATGCCCCCGGTAGGGTCTCCCAAGGCAAAAGGTTCTAGGTGACGGGCCAGACTAAAAGTGATTAAAAAGACCCTAATGAAAAAGAGCAAGAGGAGTGACCGCACCTCGCCTGGACGTGGGATACCGGGGCCTCACCCTGGAGCCAGGCCTGGGGGAGGGGCCCGCAGGCGAGCATTTGGTGGCCAGGCCTTCACCCGTGGGGCCTGGGCGGGCCTAGCTCGAACAAGCCACACACGGGAACTCCCCCCCGCAGACCCACCACCGGCAGGGGCAAGCATAAGGGTCCGGTGCATTGCGATTTGGGCAGTGGTCGAGGGCGGGTGTCCGGGCGACCTGGTCCTCGGTGGCCAAATCGGGTTCTTGGGACATGGAAGGTCACTTCTCTGGTGGGGAAGGAGCCCGAGCTTGTGGAAGAGGCGGAGACATTACAACTAGATATAGTCGGACTCACCTCAACCCATAGTTTGGGCTCTGGAACCAAATTCCTCGAGAGGGGCTGGACCTTGTTCTTCTCTGGAGTTGCTGCAGGGGAGAGACGCCGAGCTGGTGTGGGCTTATTATTAGCCCCCCGGCTTGGTGCCTTAGTGCTGGAGTCATCCACAGTGAACGAGAGGGTTATTTCCCTACGCCTTATGGCCGGGGAAAGGGTCATGACTGTGGTTTGTGCGTACGCGCCAAACGGCAGTTCAGAGTACCCAGCCTTCTTGGAGTCTATCAGAGGGGTTTTGGAGAGCACCCCAGCTGGTGACTCCATAGTTCTACTGGGAGACTTCAACGCCCATGTGGGAAATGACAGTGTGACTTGGAAGGGCGTGGTTGGGAGGAACGGCCTTCGTGACCTGAACCCGTGTGGTGTGTTGTTGCTGGACTGCTGTGCGAATCACAGTTTGTCCATAACAAACACCATGTTCGAACATAAGTATGTCCATAAGTGCACTTGGCACCAGGACACCCTAGGTCGCAGGTCTATGATCGACTTTGTGGTCGTATCATCAGACCTGCGTCCGCATGTTTTGGACACGCGGGTGAAAAGAGGGGCTGAGCTGTCAACTGACCACCACCTGGTGATGAGTTGGATTAGATGGCGGGGAAGAATGCCGGACAGACCTGGTAGACCCAAACGCGTAGTGAGGGTGTGCTGGGAACGTCTGGCAGAGTCTCCCGTTCGTCGAGTCTTCAACTCTCATCTCCGGCAGAGCTTCGCCTGCATCTCGTGGGAGGACCAGGCTATTGAGTCCGAATGGGCGGTATTCCGTGCCTCCATTGCTGAAGCAGCCAGTCGTAGTTGCGGCCGCAAGGTGGTCGGTGCCAGTCGTGGTGACAAGCCCCGACCCCGATGGTGGACACCGGGGGTTAGGGCTGCTGTCAAGCTGAAGAAGGAGTCCTATCAAGCATTGGGGTTTTCGTCCCGGTCGTGGAACACTGGACCACCTCTACAACCTTACAAGGGTACTGGAGGGTATGTGGGAGTTTGCCCAACCGGTCTACATGTGCTTTGTGGACTTGGAAAAGGCATTCGACCGTGTCCCTCACGGTGTCCTGTGGTGTCCGAGCTGGTTTCCGGTGAACGTTGGCCTCCGCCAAGGCTGCCCTTTGTCACCGATTCTGTTCATAATCTTTATGGGCAGAATTTCTAGGCGGAGTCAAGGCGTTGAAGGAGTACAGCTTGGCGACCTTAGGATCTCGTCTCTGCTATTTGCAGACGATGTGGTACTTATGGCCTCATCAGGCTGTGACCTTCAGCGTTTACTGGAGCGGTTTGCAGTTGAGTGTGAAGCTTCTGGAATGAGACTTAGCACCTCCAAATCCGAGGCCATGGTTCTCAGCCAGAAACGGGTGGACTGTACCCTCCGAGTTGGGAGTGAGGTCATGCCTCAGGTGGAGAAGTTCAAGTATGCGGTCGTTGTACCGGATCGTTGTGGTAGGGAGAGCTGAGCCGGATGGCAAAGCTCTCTGTTTACCGATCGATCTACGGTCCCACCCTCACCTATGGTCATGAGTTTTGGATCATGACCGAAAGAACAAGATCGCGGATACAAGCGGCGGAAATGAGTTTCCTCCGTAGGGTGGCTGGACTCACCCTAAGAGATAGGGTGAGGAGCTCGGCCCTCCGGGAGGAGCTCAGAGTAGAGCCACTGCTCCTTCACATCGAGAGGAGCCAGTTAAGTTGGCTCGGGCATCTAGTCCGGATGCCTCCCGGGCGCCTCCCTGGTGAGGTGTTTCGGGCATGCCCACCCGGGAGAAGGCCCCGGGGAAGACCTAGGACACGCTGGAGGGACTATGTCTCACAGCTGGCCTGGGAACGTCTTGGTGTCCTCCCGGTGGAGCTGGAAGAGGTCGCCGGAGAACGGGAAGTCTGGACTTCCCTACTGAAACTGCTGCCCCGGCGACCCGAACCCGGATAAGCGGAAGAAAATGGAATGGAATGTGTATATATTTCATTGAATAAATATGTGCTGGAATAGCTGGGCTTTGTCCTGCCCATGAGAAGCTGAACATCTCGGGGGGTTTATGGGGCAGTGGGCTGTCCCGGAGACTGGGCTTCTGCGTGATGCTTGAATGATCTGTCTGAGGTGGAATTCATTTTTGATTGACAGTGAAATGAGCTAATCAGCAATCTTGAAGTGTAAACCTCCACCCAAGCATTTTGCAATTTTTTCATTCCGTTGTGATGCAGAGACTTTAACGATCCCCAGCCACTTTTTCTTTGATAAAAACCACTAGGAACAAAGGGTAGAATTTACATATAAAAAAATAAACACATTTATGATGTAGGCCGGAAAAGAATGAGCTTCCCCTATTATTAATATTTGAAAATATTTGAAAGTTCTCATCCGCGCGCAAATGTAGATTTTTTTCCTTGAAAACAGATATTTTGTAAAACTCTGGCCATAGTGGATATTTTCTATACCTCTGACTTCAGCGTTTGTGTGTGAACGGGTAAAACCGAGTTGTCGGGTTACGTGTTAAGTGTCGGGTTACGGGTTAAGTGTCGGGTTACATTTTGTGCAGTGGCAGATGGCGGGCAGTTAAAAGAAACAAACATGAATAATGTTTATAAGTGTGCACTGATTTTAAACACAATGTAGACGTCATTGCACATCTAATGTTACACCGTATATATGAACAGAGGTGCGACCAGGTCAGCTGTGCTTGCTTTTCAGACTTCTGATTGCCCAAAATGCACGGGACAGCCGGCGATTGCATTTTCATGCGGTCAGACATTTTTTTTAAAACGTGGTTTTGAAACTATCTGATACGTGGTCTGAGACGGTCACTTTGTGTTGAGGTAAAACCTACCTCACTGGCCATTACGGCGTTCTTCAGTGCGAGGACGGTGAGCTTGTCGTCAACGACCGGTATCACACAGCCCTTCATGATCTCCCTGTCATACTTGTACTCCACCTGCAGGGAGACACGTTAGAGCAGGACATCTTGTGTGTTGTCACGACAGTCGGATAAACGAATGCACCAACTCACGTCGCTCTGCTGCACGGAGCTTCTGGCGGCATTGAGAAAGTCCGGCCTGTCAGCCGTCCACATCCACATGTACTTTGTGGCTTCGTATTTCTTCTTGTAATCCAGCTAAAGTCCAGCAAAACATCCATCCTTAGAGATTTGTTTCTTTTTTACAAGTGGGGAAAAAATCACCTACATTGCTGATGTTCTTGTAAGCCTCCTTGGCAGCGCGGATGGAGCGGGCCTCAGGGTCCATGTTGATTTGGGCCTTGCACCTCTCGTACACCTCTCTGTACTTGAGCTGCAGGGATGTGATTGTAAAGTGAACGCACCGTTTTCATGCACGCTGTCTCTATGGTGAGACCACCTACATTGCTGGTGATCTCCTTGACCTTCTTCTTGTGCTGCTGGTCCGGGGTGTCATAAGGCAGGGTGTATCCCTTCGCCTTGGTCTTGTTGTACTCCATCTTGTAAACGATCTGCGGCGCAAGCATCACCGTTTAGTCAGGTACACAAAAACAAAAAAACTGCACCGTTAAAGGAACATACATCACCGATCTTCTTGCTGCGTTTGTGGGTTTCATACACAGGGGTCTCCAGGATGGAGGTGAACTTGTCCTTGGCACGCTCATACTGCTCTCTGTAATGCCACTGGAGTATCACATGCACAAAGTCACTAGAACATTGATCTTTAGCCTTGACCTGAAGATACTAACAGTGTGTCGTACTAACAGTAAAGACATGCTGTACAAAAAATTACCCATACATTACCCATGTTATTTTTTCATTTTTAAGTGATGAAAATGTTATATTACCTCTTAACTTTATTGCCATAACATAACCTTTTCCCCAATCTAATATCCCAAAGATTCCACTTTTATTTTGTTTTTAAAACAACACAAATTGTAATTCTATGTTACTAAAATTACATTATTTGTCCTCATATTATTACAAGTTTATTTTTCCTGTAAAATTGCGACTTTTTTCCTTATATTTTTGATTTCCTACTTGTAAAATTACAGCATTTTTTCAATTTCTGCTGTTTTTTAAATTTTCCACATATTGTAACTTTCCTCTAAATTCTCTGTGTAATTATGACTTTATTCCGGTAACAGTTTATCCTTTACCGCAATAAAATTTTCAAAAAATGACTACTTTATTCATTGTTTTGTTTGTTTCTCGTATTGCCGCTTAAAAAAAAAAAAAAATGTTTTCTTTCATATTTCAATGCTACGCTACTAAAATGATATTATTTCCTCATAATTTTATGAAGTTATTCTTGTAAAATTACACCTTTTTATTAGATTACACTTTTTTTTCTTTAAATATTTTGACTTTTTTCTTGTAAAATTAATTAATTAATTAATTAATTAATAAAGTTTGAGAATTAAAATTGTAAAATTTATTCTTTTTCTGTTTTTCCTAATTTTCTTGTTAAATTGTCTTTTTAGAATGTGTTGTGGGTCAATAAAAAAAAGCACATGAGTCGCACTTTTAACACCCCACATGTAGTTATTCTAAAAAGTTTCATATGTTTCAAGAAAAAAATAACATGAAAATAAATAAAAACGATTGTGTAGAGAAACGTCTGAGAGCCAGATGCGGTCTTCAAAAGAGTCGCATATGGCTTCCCTGGAGTAGGCTAATTATGTTTCTACTGCCATTTCATGGAAGTGCAGTTCATTATTTAAATTGATTCTATTTACATTTAAATATATTATTATGTTATTAAATATGTTATATATATATGTACTTACTTATCTCATCAGGCTGACTGGCCTAGATTTCAATAATCAAAATATGGTCACCTTAATTTGAGAATAATTGACACTATTGATGACTACAAAATGACCAGCTAAATTGTTTTCTTTGAAACAGGAAATCATCGTGCAGTGTTATGACCATGCTTTTGAAACATGCATGCATGACAACAGTGAAGGTTAAAAGTGATGTCTCGTTACCAAATGCGGTGGCTCCCACGCGGTGAGCCGTGTTTTGACACATGCAACGTCTTTCGAGACTCCTGGGAAGCTGCTGCAATGCCTTCTAAGCATTAACTTTCTAAAAAGCATTGGATGAGATGATGAATGGCAGATGAAGGGATTAGCACATTATGCTATGTGTGCTAGCGGTTTTATTTTGGCTGCATGGAACAGGAGCACATGGGACAAGGTCCTGTCCAGAAACAGCAGGAGGGATCAAAGTAAGGTAGTCTTAAGAGAGTCCGTCTGTTCGTGGACAGGGATGAGCGTTACGGGTGCGTTACTCCATAGCTGTTTACCTGACTACCCATAATGGTCTGGAAAAGCGCTGTGAGGATGTCGGGCCGGTGTAGCTCGTTGCAACCACTCCTGAGCAGATCCTTTGCTCTTGATTTATACCTTTTCTGTCACAATCACACACACACCGCATGCCAGTTAAAAACAGATGGAGACAGTAGCGACACTGGAAAAACCGGAAGACGACTCTAAGGATCTGTTCAACCTGATGTGCGTTCTTAAACAAGCTATAGAAAATGGCTTGTTCTTTTTTCTCACTCAAGATGACTTTGCAGTCATTGCTTGAGTTCCCGGGGTTTACCTGTTATGGTCAAAGACACTAACAAAGACATCATAATCCATGCGGACATCAACCACCAGCAGGTCTGTGGATGACCTCATGCAGCGGACGATGCAGGCTGGTCGTACAATGTGACCAGGACTTTTACCTGGCTCATCTTCTCGTTTTCCCTGGCCAGTTGGTATTTAGGATCATCTGTGGTTATGGTGAACTGATTCTTGTTCTTCTCATAACTAGCTTTGTAGGCCCGCTGCTCAGAACGTCAGAAGGTCATTAAAGACAAAAGCCCCAAAAAGACTGGCGATGATGTGTTTTGACAGAAAACACTTTAAAAAACACTAGAACCCACAGGAAGGGGAAGATGCTTCATTAAATCCTTTACCTTGCAGCTGAACGTCCAGTTACAGCCAACTCATTGTATCGTAAAATACCTTGAAGAAAATACTTACCTCGTTGATGAGGGTGGAGGCGTTCTTGGCGGTGTGGAAGAATGGAGAGTCGCATGTGTACTTGAAGTTTCCTCTGTTTTTCTCAAACGAGCTTTTGTAAATTCTCTGTAGACAAAAAGGAAAATGCAAACAATGTTTCATTTGCTGCCCTGCAAAAAACACACGTGTGTATACATATAAATATATTTTAATATGAATTATTAATAAAAGTATATATATTCTATAATCATATCATACAGTGCCTTGCCAAATAAAAGTCGCCACCAAAAAAAAAAAGGTCATACACTCTGTAATATTGTGCTGGACCGTCTTTTGCTTTAATTACAGCTCGCATTCACTGTTTCAAGACTGATGATGGTACAGTCTGATCGCTGCGCAAAGCCTTCTCCAGTACATCCCAAAGATTCTCAATGGGGTTAAGGTCTGGAATCCATTCCATTCCATTTTCCTCCGCAGTTTCAGTAGGGAAGTCCAGACTTCCTGGTCCCCGGTAACCTCTTCCAGCTTCACTGGGAGGACACTGAGGCGTTCCCAGGGCAGCTGTGAGACATAGTCCCTCAAGCGTGTCCTAGGTCTTCCCCGGGGCCTTCTCTGGGCTGGGCATGCCCGAAACACCTTACCAGGGAGGCGCCCGGAAAACATCCGGACTAGATGCCCAAGCCACCTCAACTGGCTCCTCTCGATGTGAAGAAGCAGCGGCTCTACTCTGAGCTCCTCCCAGATGGCTGAGCTCATCACCCTATCTTTTAGGGTGAGTCCAGCCACCCTACGTAGGAAACTCATTTCCGCCGCTTGTATTCCCGATCTTGTTCTTTTCGTCATGACCCATAACTTACGACCATAATCTGTCTGTCAATGAACAAGACCCCGAGATACTTGAACTCCTCCACCTGAGGCAAGACCTCACTCCCAACCCGGAAGGTACAGTCCACCCGTTTCCGACTGAGAACCATGGCCTCGGATTTGGAGGTGCTGAGTCTCATCCCAGAAGCTTCACACTCAGCTGCAAACCGCTCCAGTAAACGCTGAAGGTCACAGCCTGATGAGGCCATAAGGACCACATCGTCTGCAAATAGCAGAGACGAGATCCTAAGGTCACCAAGCTGGACTCCCTCAACACCTTGACTGCGCCTAGAAATTCTGTCCATGAAGATTATGAACAGAATCGGTGACAAAGGGCAGCCTTGGCGGAGGCCAACGTTCACCGGAAACAAGCTCGACTTACTGCTGGCAATGCGAACCAGGCTCCTGCTTCGATTGTACAAGGACCGAATGGCACGTAGAAGCGGACCATCAATCCCGTACTCCCGGAGCACCCCCCACAGGACACCACGAGGGACACGGTCGAATGCCTTTTCCAGGTCCACAAAGCACATGTAGACTGGTTGGGCAAACTCCCACATACCCTCGAGTACCCTTGCAAGGGTGTAGAGCTGGTCCAGTGTTCCGCGACCGGGACGAAAACCACATTGCAGCTCCTCTAACCGAGGTTCGACTAACGGTCGTACCCTTCTCTCCAGCACCCTGGAGTAGACTTTCCCAGGAAGGCTGAGGAGTGTGATCCCCCTATAGTTGGAACACACCCTCCGGTCACCCTTTTTAAAAATGGGGACCACCACCCCGGTCTGCCAGTCCAGAGGTACTGTTCCTGACTTCCATGCAATGTTGTAGAGGCGTGTCAACCAACACAGNTACTTATTTGCTTAGTTAAATCCAGGTGGTGACTTTTTTTGGCCAGGCAGTGTAAGTCTGGTTTGGAGTGGGTATGTGAAAGAAAAGGTTTTAATTCATATAGACATGGCATGAAATCTTTATTACCAGTTTACTGCCATTTTACGCTTCATATTTTTGATTTATTTCATTTTCATGTATACATATTACATAAAAGAGCTCTCAATGGACTAGTACTTAAGTACTTAATGGCAATTAATCACATTTTGTTAACTCATAATTGATCACACTTATCACAAATAAGTGATACTGTAGCTATCAGCCCAATATTGGCATCAAAATGTAATATCTGTAAATATCGGTATCATGTTTTTCCCCACATGGAAAACTATGGGCTCCCGTATTTACCAGCGCACAAATGATGACCTTATCAAACCGCAAAGTGTGTAAGCAAGCAAAACTTCCATTTACCAAGGGCATCAATGCATTAGATAAACAGCCTTTTTCTATAGTGCAAGACTTTTTTCACACACAGACACAAGACAGACAGTGACTTGATTTGACCCCAGCTCTCCTGCTTGTTCTCTATTTCAATTTGTATGATAGTGATTTGGTACACTTGTTTGCTTTGTAACGTAACATAACAATGCATTTGACCTGGTGGAGTTGAAAATAGCTCACGTTGCGTCGGTCACCGCCTATGTTTTTTTCCTGTCTGCTTGCTGCTAATTTGGCTTGTTATAGAAAGTCAGTTGGAAAATTTTGCTTGTAGTACTGAACATGGTGCTTTTGAGACACAGATTATTTCTCTGTTCGCCATTACTGGATGTTTGCACAAATCAATGCCACATAGATCATTCAAAAATAATTTATTAATAAAGACTATCACTTACACACACAATTGAAACTCAAACTGTGTTTCAATTTTGAGGCTGTTCTGTAAATACTTAAAAAAAAAACCAAATAAATATTGCAACTTTTGATCAATTCATGTCAATTTCATACTTATAATATGTTTAATTTAAGCCCCACGCATTCTGGTTAAACCACACCCACTGTCAGTTTTTGCCCCGCCCAATCTAAGTACAGCTATGGATACAGATCATTTACAGATACAGATAGTGATGTACTCGTTTATGTCTAGAAATAACTAAATACTAATGATAATTACATTTCTATCAAATAAAAGAAGAAGCAGCTGACCTCACTGTACAGCGCCTTATTCTTCTCAGCTCGCAACAACTCGGGCGTGTCCCACACATAGCAGCCAATTCCTTTCAGCCAGTCCAGGTCCTCCTTGTACTTCACCTAAAGACACACACATGTGAATTTTGAATCTCGAAGATGGGGGTTGTACAACCTCTCAAGTGGGACTCACTGTGCTGACGTTGTCATTGACTATTCTGCTGAAGAAGAACTCAGGGCGGTCTGGAATGGACTTCCATGTTCCCCGAGAGCTAATGTACTTTTCCCTGTACTTAACCTGTGACAGAAATGGAGGGGGTGAACATCAGGAAAAGAAATGAAAGAAAGAGATGTGATGTTTGAGCTGACGTTGCTGATGTCGTCGGTGACTCTGCGATGGTAGGTGATGTCCAGGGCGTCCTTGACGGTGCGATAGTGTCCTTTTGAAAGCTCAAAGGTCTCTTTGTAGCGCAGCTGTGGGAACGACAGATGGTTACAGAATGTATTTCATCAAATGTTAGCTTTGCCGTGGAAACTTACATCGCTGGACTGGAGATAGGACTTTTTGGAGCGGATCAAGAGTGGCGTGTCAGCGATGGTGGTGTACCTGTGCTTCATCTTTTCATATTGCTCTTTGTACTTGTTCTGCAGAAGGAGACAATCCTTGGTGATAATTTAGGAACCAAGATGTTCACGAGCTAAGATGGCTTGGACTTACACCACTGTACATGACTTTCATCTTCCGGGCATGGCCCATGGTTGGCGTTTCCACTTCAAGGGTGAAGTAGGGTCGTTCTTTAGCGGCGAGGTCGGTGTACAGGTACTGTAGACAAAGAGGTCATCACTGTCAGATGGCCAACAGAGAAAACACTCAGCGTTAGAATGAGGAAGCAAAACTTGCATTGTTAGTCAGCTGCTGGGCCCATTTGGCTCTCTTGATGTCCACAGAGTCGGCGGTGGTGGTGACCTTTGCCATTTCCGCTTTGCTCTGAGCTTTGTAGATCAGCTGAAAAAGTCCAGAACTGAAATGAGATTTGCCATCAAACAGGCCTCCAGGTTTTGATAATGAAATCGAGAAAGACTCACGGTGCTTAAGTGGCTCTTGAGCTCGCTAACACGTTTGTACTCGGGAGTGTCCAGGACCACGGAGAAGTTGGGGAGGCTCTTCTTGGCTTCCACTGGGTAGTCTACCTGTGAGAATTCAAGACCACACAAAGGACTCTTAGTGTTTTCCACTAGAAGAAAATGTACACATGATTGTAGATCTAATATCTTTCTAACTATATTGTATTGTCAAGGGGAGTTGTCCCTGGAGAACCCAGCATGCCTTGTGGACATTTTCTAAACAAGAGTTAAAGTTACGTGTTTGTTGTTTGCACTTGTCACCCACTGAGACTGGTAGTTCATTAATGACGAGTTCATTTCTTTGGTTTCCTTCAGCAAGCTGAAGTGCAGTGATTGTGCATTTATAATTATAATTCCATCTACTGGACGGAATTGCAACAACATTCTACACCAGGGGTGTTTTTCCAAAGTTTTTCCACCAAGGGTCACATAGTGAAAAATGAAAGGATGAAACTTTGCCACTTTGATATTTTGTAAAGCAAAATGTGTGGATATGTTGAGAAATGTTAAATTTTTCAAGAAAATAACTCCCGCAGAAAGTGTATTAACTGTTTTGGTCTTTCCTGTTGAAATTTTCCAAAGATTTCAACTTTCTTCTTAAATAACCTTTGACATTTATTTTAAAATTTTTTGACATTTTTTATTTGATTCCAAAAATATGATATCTTTCCCCTTATGTAATATTCCAAACATGAGAACTTTATTTTAAAGTTATTTAAAAGTTTATTTAAGTTATATAAAGTTTATTTAAAAAGATATATCTTTTTAAAAACATATTTTTTTATTTTATATTAAACCAGATGGTAATCAAATCACATTATTTTTCCCCATATTATGAGTTTGACGTAAAATTGAGCCATTTTTACTCGTTACGATAGGATAGATACTTCAAAGATTTTCCTGATAATCTTTCAATTAACATAACATTCAACCTTTTTTTCTTGTTAGAATACATATTATAACTTTTTCCGCAAACTAATTTTCCAAAATTTACAAGTTCATTTTTTGTTTTGTTCGTGTTTCACAATTTCATTTTTTATGTTACAAAAATAATGTTCATTTTAGTGATTCAAGGGGAGTAATTTTCTTTTTAATCCATAATTTAAAAAAATAACATCTTTCTTTATTATTTCAAGTTTTTGTTGCTAAAGCTGTGTTTTTCTTCCTCATAATAATCCAATGTATTTTTGTATAGTATTCATATTTTTTCTCAGTAGAAAATTTAGATATTTCTATTTTTTGCAGTTTTTTTTTGTTAGTTGTTTTTTCTAGTGAAATTTATTGGAATGTGCTGCGGGCCACAAATGGCAAACAAAATCTTTCTGTGGCGGTCCAAATGTAATCATGGTGTGCCGCCTTAAGAATGTATGGGAACCCTCAAAGTGATACTGGCGCGGCAAGAGGAATGAGCAAAGGTAGCTGCAGACACGTACTCTGAATTTAGTGACGTTGCGGATGCGGACCATCTCCGGGGTGTCATACAGGAAGCAACCGATGCCTCTCAGCCACATCAGATCTTCTTTGTATTTCAACTGCAAACATAGGATGACTTTTTAAAAAGCGTGTCTGACAAAGTGACATTTATGAAGCTTCGCAGCCTTTTTGTCTTCCTACTTCGCTGGTGATATCATTGACGTTGTAGCAGTGCAGCAGCTCCGGCGTCATGGGCATGGAGATCAGCTGGCCTTTGCTGTTGTTGTATTTCTCTTTATACCACAACTACACAAAGATGGAAGCGTTTAAATGTACAAATGCAGGAAAAACGTGGACACAGATGGTGCACGAAGTTGGCGTACGTCGCTGAGATGCTCCTGGTTCATCTTGACTTGTTTAATGTCGGGAGTGTCGTAGGTTGTGTGGATCTTGTCCTTTTGCCTGTGGTAGTCCTCACGATACAGGCGCTAGGAAGGGAAAAAGATTGTGTCGAAATAAGAACGGAAACTAGAGCAGGCTCATCTCATCTCACCTCATTTGAGATTTGGTTAGCTTTCCTGTAGTTGACAAAGTTGACGCCCTCTGGGTGAAGAGTGTAAGCCTTGGCCTTCATCATCTCATAGGCCTCCTTATACTTCACCTGCACAAAGTAAATGACCATGGGGATGGTTGCACATTTGCTGGTTCGCTGGGCGGCGTGACACTTACATCACTGCGAACATGAGTGTTGTGCTTGGCTTGCTTGATGAGGGGTGTGTCATGGGGCAAGGTGTATCCGGTGGCCATTGCATTTTTGTTGGCCTCCTTGTACCAGTTCTGGAAGAAGCCACAAGAAACGGTGTCAACACATTGTCATTTTTTGTTGAGGAGTCTCCCGCAGATACTATCGTGTCTACCTACCTGTTCCTGCGTATTTTAAAATTCCCGCTACCCACAGATATATAATGAATGATATGATATAATGTCACCCAGTTTGAAGTTACAAATGTCCGCCATCTTCTGCCGGACAGTATTAAATACATGAGGCATCATATTGGCAGCAAATTCAGTAATGTTGCGACCTTTGACACTTAAAGAACTAAAAAGTTTTTTATCATAGGGAAAAAAACGGATACCGATATTGACCGATATTACATTTTTATGCCTATATCGGGAATTCCTACTAGAAATGTTAACACAAAACACGTTCTTTTAGTTTACAATTTTGGTAGCGTATAAATACATATATATGTGACGAACAAAAGGTTACTTTTACCTTCACTGAAGATGTGAGTGTTGCCTAAGACACGAGCAGGATTGACCTTTGTGTTTTGACATGGGTCAAGAGTCAGCTCAACTCAATTCTGTGCTTTTCTTATTATCACAGCTGTAAAATAACCCCAAACGGAGCCAAAGAAAGTTGCAAGTGGCAGCATTCTGATAAGTAAGATGAGAAACACAATTGAATTCAAGAAACAACTCCTTGAAAAACACAAAGGTGTTGATTTTTGCTGCCGCATCGTGTCTTTGTCAACAATCGCGTCTTCAAAAAAGGGAAAAGTATATCCCTTTCATCCCTCATTTATATGCATGTGAAACTATAGTTGTAAAACTCTAAAAAAACGTGTTGGGACTTGTGGTGTAACTGCATTAGTTAGCAAAGAGCTACAGCGTCAACCACTGATGACATCATAGATGGGCAACGGAGCCTTCTCCGCTTCTTGTTTCCATGTATTGGTATTTGGTATTTGGTCGACCGAATGGCACGTAGCAGCGCACCACCAATCCCGTACTCCCGGAGCACCCCCCACAGGACACCACGAGGGACACGGTCCAATGCCTTTTCCAAGTCTACAAAGCACATGTAGACCGGTTGGCCAAACTCCCACATACCCTCCAGTACCCTTGCAAGGGTGTAGAGCTGGTCCACTGGTTGCTGATTCCCTTAACCTTAACTTGTATCGGTGAGAAGTACAGATTCCTTGAAATCAACGAGTTACATGTTCTGTAAGTGCTAGGAATCCAAGCTAACCGGCTAATTACTGACGTTTGAAGCAGTTGCCTAGCAACAATGCCAAACAAAAGAAAAAAGAAAAGATAGCAAGCATCTATTACAACTGTAAAGGATGCTGGCCCTGAATACATAGACTCAAAAATCGTCAGTCTTGTTGCCAAATGTGGAGTGGGAGGACAACTACAGCCATGAGTCGAGTACATCAGAAAAACAAGAAGAAGAACAAAATGTGGTGGAGGAGGACAACTACAGCCATGAGTCGAGTACATCAGGACAACAAGAAGAAGAACAAAATGTGGTGGAGGAGGACGACTACAGCCATGAGTCGAGTACATCAGGAAAACAAGAAGAAGAACAAAATGTGGTGGAGGAGGACGACTACAGCCATGAGTCGAGTACATCAGGAAAACAAGAAGAAGAATAAAATTTGGTGGAGGAGGACAACTACACCCATGAATTGAGTACATCAGAAAAAACAGAAGAGGAAAATTTCAGGGAGTTCTGGATGCAAAGCTATAAGAAGCTACGACAGATGGAGATGGAGATTCAATATGTACAATCGCAGAATGGCAGTCTCATCGAAAAGATCCCTGGGGTCCATGGTGATGTCATAAACTTTATGGAGGAAAATAGAGCACTGAGCAATGAATGAACTAGGTTCCTTCCATCTCAGGGGTTCTTCCTCCTACATCAGGCCTCCCTTCATAAACTAGGTTCCTGCCTTCACGAGTCCAAGTCACTCATACCCTCACCTAGTCTGTTAGTTTATATTAGAGCATAAAAACCTTGTCTTACATCGCTCTGAATGTGGTTAGCCAGGCGGGCCCTCACTGTATCCACAGTGACGGCAGGAGCAGTGTTGGTTCCTTTCACGTTGGCGTTGTAATCGGAGCGATAGTGAAGCTGGGAAAAGACCAGATGACGTGTGAGCAAAGGTAACGATGGTGAGCATGCAACAGCGACATGACAGTTGCTTACATCGCTCAGGTTTATCGCGTTCTGCTTGGCAGTCTCATACACTGGAGTGTCCGTCACCAACGAGTATTCCTTGAAAGCCTCTACACCTTTGGCTCTGTACTTGTACTGGAATGAAAATAACAAGACACAACAGAGATATTAGGATCGTGTCAGAGTCAAGTGCATTCTTAAGGTAGACAAACTTCGCTCTGAAGATCGCCGGCATTCTTCACACGCAGGATCTCCGGGGTGTCCCAAGCGTAGCAGCCAATACCCTTCAGCCAGTTCAGGTCGTCTTTGTAGAAGATCTGCAGCAATAAAAAAAAATCATAAACATTATAGCTGGCACCTTTGTTCTTACACGCTGCAGGGGTACTGTACTGTTTTTTTTACTCTTTTTCTTTCACCTCATATTTGGTCCCAAACGCTACATGGGAATGCATTAAGGTAAGATCTGACGACCTTACTGATAACCTAATTTGTATATTTGTGATGCACAACTTCTCTGAAAAATGAACTTCAGGCGGATGGTAGTTTTGTTTTCATTTAGTGCACAATCCCTACTAAATACGATAAATTAGATGGCTATAATGTACATACGACCGCTATAATGCAAGTGTTAACTTTGACAGCACTAATTAAAAAACATTTTTTAGGGTAACTAATGTCTCGCAACATGTGTCGTCTTGGGGACAACACTTCAATCATTCTCAAGGTGCAGCACCTCTCTGTAGAGTTGTGGAGAAAGAATATATTACACAATATAATACATATACAGTATTTCTAACGCCCACAATGGAGACTAAAGAAATACCTCCTGAACTAAGAAGAACGCTACTCACATCACTGAGCTGCTCGTTGACTTTGCGTGCTTGCACATACATCTGCATGTCGGGAAGACATATCCACTGGTGCAGATACTTGCGGTAGTGGATTCCACTAATGGTGGTCTGGGTGTTGCGAGCTGACAGGATCTCCAGCATGTCTGGAGGGATGTGATTCTTGGCCTTGGACTTCTCATAGCTCTCTTTGTACAGGCGCTGGAACGACGGACAACAGATGGTTCTTTTGTGTTATTATCTACATTTGTGTTATTTCTGCAGCTTTCGTCTTACATCCAGGACCAGTTTTCCCGCCTTCAAGCAGCGAGCAGTGGCAGGATCATCCTCGAGTGACTTGGGGAGACTGTAGAGCGACTTGAACTTCTCATAATCCTCCTTGTACTTCACCTGCATAGAAGACAAAAAATGACTGTCCCACCAAGTTCATCAGGGGAGAAAACATCTGCAACTCACGCCACTGAGAATGATCTTCTGGCGTTTGGCGTGTTGCAGGGCATGTGAGTCGTGTGGAATCTGGTAGCTCTTGGCTTTGATTTTATCCCAGGCGCCGGTGTAGTTTTTCTGAAAATCCAGAAGGTTAATGTTACATGAATGAGGTTAAGCTCATTATAAAGATGATCCCACTTACGTTACTGAAGAATTGTTTGAAGTTGTGGCATCTGGCGTAGTCGTAGGTGTCCAGCACTGTGGTGTACAGGTGCTTCTCCTTGTGATAAGCCTCCCTGTAGTTCAGCTGTTTAAGACAACATTTACAGTTCCTACCGACATTTTGGCAAGAGAACATTGCTGGAAAGCACGGCTGTCTTACATCGCTGGCCCAAGTGTGGCCGAGGACGGCCGTCACGTAGACCGGTGTGTCTGTCACAATGGAGTAATTGTTAAATTCTTTCTTGGCCTCATCTCTGTATTTCAGCTAAAAAAAAGGCAAAATAAGGAAACAGATTTTATCTGTGTATGGTTTAGCATAACGAGCCACGTTTGTGACGGTGGGCCGTCAGGTAACTTACGTCACTCTGCAGCTCATAGGACTTCTTGGCACGAATGATCTCTGGCGTGTCCCAAACGTAGCAGCCAATACCCTTCATCCAGGTCAGATCTTCTTTGTAAAACACCTATTTTTAAAAATAGATTTAAAAAACTGCTGAGTTAGTTCTTTTTTTTTGCACAGAAGACCTTAAAGACGTCTCTTTGTGATGTTATGGGAAGTATGGGTGATTTTGCTTGTACCTCAGAATAAGTGATGAGTAAAGGCCATTCTGATTCTGATACAGTAGGTAAATGTGAAAGACTGCAGAAGTAAGACAGGGCCCCTTTCAGGACTTACATCACTCAGAATCTCGTTGGTCTTGCGGGCGCGGATGGCGTCCTCCTGATCAGGATGGCAGGTCCACTGGTGCAGGTAGGTGCGGTAGAGAATGTCGCTCAGCATGTCCTGGCAACGCTTGGCCACCCGGTTGGCAATGACGTCAGATGGGATGTGGGTCTTGGTCTTGGTCGTGTGGTAGTCCTTCTGGTAAAGCCTCTGTAACAAAACCCAGAGAGTCTGAGGAATTCCGGCTCCTTTAAGGAAGGCAGATCTTTCAGCTTAGTTCCCCAAAGTTACGGAGCCAGCTATTTTGAGTCCCCAGATTTTGTTGCCGCTAAACTTAATTTCTTACCAAAATTCTTGCAAAATGAATTTCTAATGTAAAAATGCAATTATATCAAATGTCATTTCATTTCATAGACAAAAAAGGTCAAATCAAGTGTATTGTTTGTAAAGTATTTACAGTGAAACAAGTCAACAAAATACTACACAACAAAACACAACTTCAAATGCACAAAACTAAAAGAAAAATCAGCACCCAGGTGACAGTCTTTGTTAGTCCAGCTTGCTCGTGTGTGTGTGTGTGTGTGTAACCCAGTGGTTCGCAATTATTTTCTGTCTTTCCCCCACTGGGTGACAGAATTGTACACCCCCCTGCCAGTCCCCCAAGATGGAACGTGAGCAATAACACACGTGTCATAGATGGGCTTAACAAGCTGTCGTCAATTGACTACACATATTAATGGCTGTTGTTCATTCTCCTGATAATAAGAAACAAAGTCAAAGTCAACACAACACGTGTCGCGTATCTGTGCCAGCAAGGCAGACAGGCAATTGTGGTGCATGCTTATCAAAATAAAGTTCAGTGAAACATTTTTATGATATTTTAAATAGTTTTCAAACTAATTTTGGTCAATATGTGCATAAATAGGGCCGCACGGTGGATGAATGGGTAGCATGTTGGCCTGACAGTTAGGAGATTCAGGGTTCGAATCTCTGTTGGGCATCTCTGTGTGGAGTTTGCATGTTCTCCCCGTGCGTGTGTGGGTTTTCTCCGGGTACTCCGGTTTCCTCCCACATTGCAAAAACATGCATGTTAGGTTAATTGGCGACTCTAAATTGTCCATTAAAGTGTGAATGTAAGTGTGAATGTTTGTTTGTCTGCCCTGCGATTGGCTGGCGACCAGTCCAGGGTGTACCCTGCCTCCCGCCCAATGTCAGCTGGGATAGGTTCCAGCATACCTGCAACCCTAATGGGGATAGGCGGTAGAGAAAATGGATGGATGGATGAATGTGCATAAATAAACACTATATAAAGCATTATGTCCAGTCATACAATAAAATACAATAGTTTTCAAGTATTAAAAAAAGCTAATTTTAAGGCTTTTATTTTGTAGTTGCGCACCACCATGACTACATGTAACAGAAACCCTGTTGTGTTTATTGTATACAAATGGGGAAAAAAATAACTCTATGTCTAGAATAACAAATGTTATGGCAGGCTGACTAAATGGTGGCTGTGAAAGTGGTGCATTGGCATGCATGTGTGTGCGTGTGTACCCCCGTCACCCTAAATATGCGACACCTCCATAACGCCACGTGTGCTCAACCAATTCCACAATTACCCCAAAACAAACCACATAAACTAAACCTAAGCAAAGCCTTCATGGCTCCTATAAGTAGTGATATTGTCAAATCCAACTCATTTTAGTTGTTCTTACCTCCAGGAATGCTACAGTTAAATCGACATATCAAAAATAAAACTATACAATGAAAATACAGTACAAAATTATCTCACCAGGCCCTTGTTTTTCTCCTGATCGCCACATCGCATCACCTCCGGGAAGTCCACCAGGGTTCCAGCTATGTAATGACCTTTGCCCTTCTCGTGGGCATCTTTGTACTTGACCTACAGGGTGCAAATGTCAAAAAATCCCAATGCAGGATGTGATCGGTGACAACTTTTTCAGGGAAACAGCAGTTAAGTACTCACGTCGCTGACAATCTCCCGGCCCCGCTTGCCGCTGACAAGTGGGATGTACTCGTGGTCCAGGTGGTAGCCTAAAGCCTTGGACTTGTCCCATTGCAGTTTGTAGAGTTTCTGAAATCATGTGATGTGTGCACACCATGCAGGGTTATACTGTATGATGTAGGAATGAAGGAAACATCATGACTGCTGACTGAGTGGTTTCATGTCCCCTACCTCACTGATATTCTTGTTCACCTCCCTGCTATGGGCCAGTTGAGGAGTGTCGTCCGAGCCAATATAGTGACCCTTCTCAGCATTGAAGGTCTCTTTGTACTTCAGCTGTGGAAGGATGTCATGGGGTGTGAATATCCACCTCTTCCTTCTATCACTTTCGCTAATTGTCTGTGCTTGTACTTACATCGCTGAGGTTGGCGGCGTTTATTTTTGCCAAGACAATTTCAGGGCGGTCGACAACCAGGGTGAAATTTCCAAAGTCCTCGATGGCGTTCTTCTTGTAGAGTCTCTGCAGGAAAAATGAGATCATCGGGATGAAAGACGGCATACTCTACAGTGAGCAGTGGTGCAGAATGCAGTCGACTTACATTGTTGAGAATTTTTTGCGCTTTCTTGACCTTGACGTGGTCAACGGATTCGGCTGCCACCCATCCGCAGCCTCGAATCCATTCCATATCCGCCTTGTACACAAACTAAGAACAAGAAGACATTTAGAAAGATTTTTTTTTTCTACAGAGGAGAATCGGAATTTGCTCACGTCACTCTGAAGATCGTAGGCTTTCCTGGCCTGCATGACGTCATTCTGGTCCGGCAGGCAGGTCCACTGGTGCAGGCGCGTCCTGTAGTTGTCATCGTTGACTTGCATCTGGCATTTCTTGGCCAACTCAAACTGCAGCATGTCCACGGGCAGGTTGAACTTGGTCTTGGACTTGTTGAAGTCCTTCTTGTAGAGGGCGTCGCTGGCAATCTTGGCTGAGTTGAGAGCCAGCATGAGGAGGGGGTCGTCCTGGACGCTAAGAGCGCCAATGTGGTGGCCGACCTGCTTGCGGTATGCCTCAAGGTATTTGTGCTGCGAGACAGATGAGAATCATCTCCATGGCAATCCAGAAAAAATTACTGGACTTTTTGGGTAGGAGACTCAAACATCCACTCACGTGGCTTTGCACTTTTGATGTGTTGATGCACTGCTTTATCGACACTGCATCTTCACGCATGAAGTACCCAGTGGCCTTCATCTTGTCCCAGTCTTTGGAGTAAAGTTGCTGCAAGAAATTGATTGGAAATGGAAAAAATGTGTTTTATTCTTGGCAAATTCGATTGCTATGAGAAATAATTTAGTCTCCTCTTACTGGGTGAACGTTCTTAGCCGCTTCCCTGGCTGTGGCCATTGTTGGAGTGTCCACCAGGGTGTAGTTTGTCTTTTCCTGATGCCAAGCCTCACGGTATCTGGCCTAAAAAAAAGGAGTCCAAAGCAAGTTATTGACTGTTTAAAAAAAAAAATCCATTCAATACCAAAGATGTTAATATATGTTTTCATAAACCCAAAGACATGTTTTTTGCACGAGAGGATAAAAAAGTCGGTGACGCAACAGCCCACTAATGAATGATTTCAGAGCAGTTTTAAGCCATAAAAACTGCCACAAGGTGGCAGAAGTGCATTAGATACTGCCTTGACGGCACACACTTTAAAATGTGAAAATTGTACATAGTTGATGGTGTTATATTAGTAAAGAAATTGTTAAGATGTAAAACAACACTTTTTGTGGTATATATATTCTGCCTCAATATCAAGTGAGTTATGCTTAAAAGTTAGGTTCCCTTTTTTAATCGAGAACTGATATTTTCCCTAAACGTACCTATGTTTTACATCTGATTATTAAAAAACAGAAAAAGATAAAAACAAACTCTTTTTTCAGATGAAAGATGAAAATCTTGACTGAAAGATCAGTGAAAATTGTCTAAAATGGCTGGTACTGAAGGGGTGTTTTTTTGAAAAATGGCTCGCATGAAATGGGGGGATTCCAATAAAATTAGGGGGTCTTACTGACCTCATTGAGGACGTCAGCAGCATTCTTGGCACACACCAAGTCGACTCTGTCAGTTGTAACAGCAAATTTCTGCTCGTCCAGCTTGACGCGGTAGCCTCTCTAAAACACAGAGACGACCGTAGCTGAATGTGTGAATTCTGCAGGTCATTTCAAAGTGCGCTTGGTGTGACAGACAGACTTACATCAGCCAGGATCTTCTGTGCGTTCTTCACCTTCAAAACCTCCACAGACTCATGTGGTATCCAACCGCATCCACGTATCCACTCCATGTCAGCTTTGTACACAGCCTGCAAAGTCACAATGGGTTTTGCAACATGGCGTCCACAATAATAAACTAGAATATGACCAACAACCTACATCGCTCTGCAGGTCGTAGGCCTTTCTAGCCTGGACCACGTCATTGGAGTCTGGCAGGCAAGTCCAGTTGTGCAAATGTGTTCTGTAGTTGAAGTCGTTGACTTGAATCTGGCATTTCTTGGCCAATTCCAGGTTCAGCATGTCCACGGGCAGGTTGAACTTGGTCTTGGACTTGTTGAAGTCTTTCTTGTAGAGGGCATCGCTGGCAATCTTGGCTGAGTTGAGAGCCAGCATGATCAAAGGGTCGTCCTGCACACTGCGAGCACCGATGTGGTGGCCGACCTGCTTGCGGTATCCTTCCTTGTACTTGTACTAAAAATGATTTTTTGTTTTTGTTTTAAATATAAGTGAAATCTCACACAGGGCTTATCACTTTAACCCTCATCTTTTCCTTACGTCACTGATAATGTCTCTGGAAGCTTTGGCCTTGAGGACAGAGATGGCATCCTCCTTGATATGGTAGCCTTTGGCTTTCTGATCATCCCACGCCTTTGTGTATATTTTCTGCCAGAACAAGCAGGAATGGTCAAAAAGAGTACTAACTATGCATAATAGCACAAACTTACATTGCTGATGTTGACAGAATTTGCCTTGGACAGCTCAAGACCCGGAGTATCGGCTGGAAGCATAAAGGATGTCTTTTCATTCTCCCAGAGTTCCTTGTATTTCCTCTGTTGAATTGGAAAAAAACATATTTTATGTTGTCCCCTCTTAAAGACATGCATGCATAATACTAGATATAAAGTCCAAACTCAAAACGCAAAGGTATTACTAGTGGCGACACCTTTGTCTATTTAGTGTCAAAATCTTCCAGGCAAAAACAATAATGCGAGTGAAATGTAACCCAAAGCCTCACAGGTAATGACACTCACATCACTGAGGTTGTCTGCATTTTGCTTGGACAGGACAATGGCCGGCAGGTCAACTACACTGGTGAACTTGAACGTGCTCGGAGGTTGCCGGTAGAGCCTGTCGTTGAGAATGTCCTGTGCCTTCCTGGCTTTGATGACGTCCACGGACTCATGGGGTGACCAGCCGCATCCCCTCAGCCACTCCAAGTCGGCTTTGTATACAGCCTGCGAAACACAGTCTTCTTATTTAGAGCTACATTACTGCCTTCACTCTATCACATGTTTCCAAACATATAGGAATAAATAAATAATCTGTTTTGTGGTTGGACGCCTATTATTGGTCAGAAATATGCACATCTATCTAAGACAATGTTACCTAGGTTTTTCCTAAATGAAACATTTTCAAGCATAAACATGTCCAAAATAACTAAAATAAAAATATACAGCATTGAGAAGATGCATTCGAATTGCTGCAATGCGAACCAAACTTTGACATTGATCATGCAGAGAACGAACCCCCTGGATTAGGTGGTCTGATACCCCATTTTCCCGGAGCACTCCCCACAGTATTCCCCAAAGGGACACGGTCAAATGCCTTCTCCAGGTCCACAAAAGACATGTAGACTGGTTGAGCAAACTCCCATGCACCTTCAAGGACCCTGCAGAGACTATAGAGCTGATCTACAGTTCCACGACCAGGACGAAAACCACACTGCTCCTCCTGAATTCGAGATTTGACTATCCGGCGGATCCTTCTCTCCCGAACCCCTGAATTGACCTGAACAGGAAGGCTGAGGAGTATGATTCCACGATAATTGGAACACAACTTTCAGTCCCCTTTCTTAAAAAGCGGACCACCACCCCGGTTTGCCAGTCCAGGGGCACCCCCCCCCCCTCCCTGATGTCCACGCAATGCTGCAGAGTCGTGTCAACCAAGACATGCATACAGTATCCAGGACCTTAAGGAACTCCGGGTGGATTTTGAGGAGCCTTTTGACCACCTTGGTGACCTCAGCCCCAGAGATGGGAGAACCCGCCACGGAGTCCCCAGGTACTGCTTCCTTACTGGAAGACGTGTCGGCGGGATTGAGGAGGTCACAAAGTATTCCTTCCACCTGTCCACAACGTCTCGAGTCGAAGTCAGCAGTACATCGTCCCCACCATACATGCTGTTGACCGTGCACTGCTTCCCCATCCGGAGACAGCAGACGGTGGTCCAGAAACTCTTTGAAGCCGCCCGGAAGTCATTTTCCATAGCCTCTCCGAACTCCTCCCATGTCAGAATCGCAGACCGCTTGGCCTGCCAATACCTGTCAGCTGCTTCCGGAGTCCCATGAGCCAAAAAGGCCCGATAGGATTCCTTCTTCAGCTTGATGGCATCCCTCACCACTGGTGTCCACCAACGGGTTCTGGGATTACCGCCACGACAGGCACCAACCACCTTACGGCCACAGCTTCAATCAGCCGCCTCGATAATGGAGGCACAAAACACGGCCCACACGGACTCAATGTCCGCTGCCTCCCGTGGAACATGGTTGAAGCTGTCCTGGAGGTGGGAGTTGAAATTCCTTCTGACAAGGGACTCTGCCAGACGTTCCCAGCAGATGCGTCTGGGTCTGCCACATATGACCGGGATTGTCCCGTATTTTATAATGTTATTTTATATTTTCTATATTTTAGGTATTTTATAATATTAATTTAATTTTTATACTTTTGTGTTTATTACATTATTTTTAACACTTTGATTTCTGTAATGTTTTATTTTAAAATGTCAGCAAAAAAAATGATTGTGCTTAGAGAGCCAGATACAGGCATCAAAAGAGTCACACCTTCTAAGCCAGATTTATATGTATTATAGATATGATGTTATTTTATATTTTTTATATGAAATTTGTCTGTGATTTTCTATTTTCTGTCATTTTATAACATTTCATATTTTGTATTATTTTGTAATGTTATTTTCAACACTTTAAGTTCTGTGAAATGTCAGCCCCCAAAAAACAACATTTATGCTATTAAGTTATAAAGAAAATGGGAAATCAAGAGAGTCACATCTTGATCCTAAGCCATAGTTTTCCTACCCATGGTCTTATTTTCTCTACTGGGTAGTAGAAGTTTAAAAGTGACTATATGGTGTTTTGCATGTCTGGAGGGCTCTAATAAAGTTAAAAACTGTATTTAGCAGGTCATAAAAAGGTTTTCTATGCTCTAACTACAAAAATATTCAATGTATAAATAAGGAATCCTATTTTGCAGAAATTCACTTATCACAGCCGGTTCTGGAACCAATTGACTGTGATAAAATAGGTGCCTTTTCAGGGTCAAAGAAAAGTAAGAGCAAAGGTCTGCTTACATCACTCTGGAGGTCGTACACCTTTCGGGCCTGTACAACGTCGTTGGAGTCGGGCAGACAAGTCCACTGGTGCAGGTGGGTCCTGTAGTTGAAGTCATTGACCTGCTGCTGGCATTTCTTTGCCAGCTCCAGTGTCAGCATGTCAACGGGCAGGTTGAACTTAGTCTTGGTCTTGTTGAAATCCTTTTTGTAGATGTTGTCGCTGGAGATGCTGGCGGCATGAGCGGCCAGCAAAATCAGCGGGTCGTCGTTCACGCTGCGGGCGCCGATGTGGTGACCACACTGACTGCGGAAGCCAGCCTTGTATTTGTACTGGAATTTAAAGGCAGAGATGGTAGATGTCATCCTGATTCAAATAAACGACAGGAACGGAGGCGCCGACTTACATCACTGACGATGTCTCGAGAAGCCTTGGCTGACACAACAGAAATTGCGTCTTTGGGGAGGAAGTAACCATTTTTGATCGTGTCCATGTAACCTTCGCGGTAATATTTCTACAAGAAGAAAACTGTCAAGTGATTCCTGAAAACAGTAACAGTCATTCATTTATGGAGCAAGGTTGCTTTACCAGACTGGTGTTAAGTTTATTCTGCTTGGCCAGAAGGATCTCGGGCGTGTCGGGCATGATGTGAAGGTTTGTTTTATCGCTCTCCCACGCAGACACATAGGCTTTCTGCAAACGTCAGATAGAACGATTGGCGAACAGGTGAAAAGTTCAAACAGGACAGAACACAGTGTGTGCATCCGTACCCTGTCCATTGTGTGGGCATTGGCTAGAGCGAGGGCAAATGGCATGTCGGACGTCTTGGCCGTGAATTTGAAGGTGCTGGGATGCTGACGGTACTTCCTCTCACTCAGGATCTCCGCCGCTTTCTTAGCTTTCTCCACATCCAGCGAGCCAATGGGGACCCATCCTGACCCCTTGATCCATTCCATGTCTGCTTTGTACACAGCCTACACGCAGGACCGCACACTTACCTGTGACACCGTCACTCAGAAGGACACTTAACAGCGAAGGGCTTACTACTCACATCACTCTGAAGGTCATAGACCTTTCTGGCCTGGACCACATCGTTGGAGTCCGGCAGACAAGTCCAGTTATGGAGATGAGTTCTGTAGTTGAAGTCGTTGACCTGGATCTGGCACTTCTTGGCCAGTTCAAGATTCAGCATGTCCACTGGCAGGTTGAACTTGGTCTTGGACTTGTTGAAGTCCTTCTTGTACAGGACCTCGCTGGCAATCTTCCCGGAGTTCAGGGCCAGCATGATGAGTGGGTCGTCGTTGATGCTAAGAGCGCCAATGTGGTGGCCGACCTGCTTGCGGTATCCGGTCTTGTACTTGTACTGTGCGGAAAGGTAAGAGTAAGCAAATCCAAACGGCACTCAAAATGACACCAAAAGACATACATCGCTGATGATCTCTCGTCCGTGTTTGGCGGCTACAATGGATACTGCATCGGGTTTCATGTCGTAGCCCTGTTTGAACATGTCCTCCACGGCCTGCTTGTACAGTTTCTGGGGGAGGAGAAAACATATTTGAAGGATTGAAAGTAAGCACAAGATGAACCTAAACCTAAACCCAAACCTACCTTGCTGATGTTGTAAGCGTTTGCTTTGGAGAGGAGCAACTCAGGCAGGTCAGCATTTACATGATTCTTAACCTTCTCAGCCTCCCATGAAGCAATATAGTTTTTCTGTAATGGTGAGTATAACACATGAAGAAAAAGCAAAAAACGTGACAGATAAAAGAGTATAAATGACCTACCTTGTTCATGTTATCAGCATTTGTTTTGGCGAGCAGCATGGACATGGAGGTCATGTCTGTTGTGTATTTCAGAGTGTCTGGCTTCTGCTTGTAAAGACGATCGCTTAGAATCCTTGCAGCATTCTTAGCTTTTAGCACGTCCAGTGAGCCGATAGGGACCCAACCCCCGCCCACAATCTCTTCCAGGTCAGCTTTGTACACAGCCTGATGACCAAAGTGTGTGGGCGGACATAAGAACTCTTCTGAACATTCTGAATGACAGTTAAAGTTGTCAGCATCAATTGTCTTACGTCACTCTGAAGGTCGTAGGCTTTCCTGGCCTGGACCACGTCGTTGGAGTCCGGCAGACAGGTCCAGTTGTGGAGATGAGTTCTGTAGTTGAAGTCGTTGACTTGGATCTGGCACTTCTTGGCCAGTTCAAGGCTCAGCATGTCTACCGGCAGGTTGAACTTGGTCTTGGATTTGTTGAAGTCCTTCTTGTAGAGGGCGTCGCTGGCAATCTTGGCTGAGTTCAGAGCCAGCATGATCAGAGGGTCGTCATGGATGCTGCGAGCACCAATGTGGTGGCCAACTTGGTGCCGGTATCCCGTCTTGTATTTGTACTGATAGAATCAGCAACAAAACCAATCAATCAATTGATCAATTAGTCTCCTGCCTTTTGTCAGGGCCTTAATTTTTTTTTTCAGCTGACATTTTAAAGTAAAACATTACAAAAATCAGTGTTAAAAATGATGTTACAAAATAACACAAAATACAAATTTTAAAAAATAAAACAAAATAATGTGAAAAAATAACAATAAATTAAAATATAAAATAATGTTATAACACAATAAAATATAAAATAAAATTATAAAAATAAAATATAATTATAAAAATTACATAATTATACATTATACAATTTTAACCCTTCCATCCATTTACTACCAAAATGGCTGAATGGAAGAAATATACGAGATGTGGTGCAAAACCATGCAGTGCCACCAGAAATCACAATAATGGTAAAAAGTAATCTATTTATTATTGGATAACTACAGTACAACAATGTTAATTCAAAGACTTTTCTACATTTCTAAAAAAAAATAATATCCAATTAAAAATAAATACATCAAATATATCAATAATATGATATAAATACAAAAACACATACATAATAAATTAAAATATATTTATATACTTTTAAAAAATATTCTAAAATTGTTGGTCTTGCTTAAAAATGCACACATTTAGTTGTATTCAGTGTTAAAAAATATAATACGGCTCTCACGGAAATACATTTTAAACTAGGTGGCTTTCATGGCTTTCTTATCTAAAAAGGTTCCCAACCCCTGCAGTAGAGCCTTTAGTAGTATGTTAAATATACTGTATGTCACTTACATCGCTGACAATATCCCTGCAGGCCTTGGCACTCTTCACAGCGACTGCGTCTGGTGGGAGGAAGTAGCCCTTCTTGATGGTGGCCTCAAAGCCTTGTCTGTAGTGTTTCTGCAAAAACATCACATATTTAAAAAATAAGTGACAAAAAGTCCATTATTTTGATATCATCGTATTGTATGGATTTGTGATGCTAACCCTGCTCATGTTGATGGCATTTTGCTGAGAAAGAACGATCTCTGGTGTGTCGGGGTTTATGTGCAGCTTGGTCTTATCCCTCTCCCATGCTTCCGTGTAGAGACGCTGGAACAAACCACAAAGTTTCGCTGAGTGTGAGATTTGCAGGAGAATATCTTGTTTATTTCTTAGAGGTATACCTTGTTTATTGTCAAAGCATTATTCTTTGCCAGTTCCATGTTCATTGCGTCGGTGGTGCTGGTGAAGGGAACAGAGCTGGGAGGCTGACGGTAGTTCCGTTCACTCAAGATCTCTGCAGCCTTCTTGGCCTTCTCCACCTCAAGTGAGCCAATGGGGACCCAGCCGAGACCCTGGAGCCACTTCAGGTCGGCCTTGTAGACAGCCTGTGAAAAGCAGGAATGGACAATTGAGCATGACAGCTGGGAATTTACGTTTTACCACAGCTAATCCTATACTCACATCGCTCTGCAGGTCATACGCTTGTCTGGCTTGGACCACATCGTTGGAATCGGGCAGGCAGGTCCAGTTGTGGAGGCGTGTGATATAGTTGGCGTGGTTGACCTGGATCTGGTTCTTTTTGGCCAGTTCAAAGGATATCATGTCAACTGGAAGGTTGAACTTTGTCTTGGACTTGTTGAAGTCCTTCTTGTAGAGGGCATCGCTGGCGATTTTGGCGGAGTTCAGAGCCAGCATGAGGAGTGGGTCGTCCTGGATGCTGAGGGCCCCGATGTGGTGGCCGACCTGCTTGCGGTATCCTGCCTTGTACTTGTACTGGTGGGGGAGACATCAGTTTCACTGGTTACATGGCAGAACAGATAATTTTTTTTGCTATATAACTAAAAAAACATTTTCAAACATTAAAATGGTTAAAGTAACACACACTACCGGTCTAAAGCGTTACAACATTTTTCATTTATTTACTGAAATTCAAGTAATTCAAGTTCATTCCATAGAAGGAAATGGGTAAAAAAAAAAAAGATTACCAAAAAATGAAAAATAATGTATGTTTCAGAATGATACAGAAAGATCTTTTTCAGGGACCACTAAGCTGTTTTGCAGAAATGCAGGTTGATTAAGCCCATCCCCATCCATTTTCGATGCCGCTTGTCCTCAACTAGGGTCACGGTGTTATGTTGGACCCTATCCCAGCTGACTTTGGGCGAGAGGTCGCAAATACAGTACATACAGTACAAACAGTATAAACAACCATTCACACTCACATTAATGCCTATAGACTATTTAGAGTGTCTCCAATTACCCCTACACCCCTTAACACTTAAAAACGTAGCTTTCCCCCCCCCGAGAAATCGGTTGTTCTAAAACTTTTGAACAATAGTGTACAGTACACATACAAGGCATTCAGAAGACACATTCAAAGATGTTGTGATAATAAGTCATATTCTACACTGGTCACTAGGTGTCAGTAATGTTACATTAATGAGACACTGTGTGCAATGTTACACTGTAGGAAGGACCATGTAGAACAGGAAGTACAAAAAGAACAACAACAAAGAAGTCTCCCAATGCTAACATATGTGAGTCTACATTTTGTCCTTATTTTCGCTTATAATGTCTATTATATTGGGTAATAGAAGTGTAAAGGCGGTGTTAATCCATGTCTACAGGTCTCTAATAATGCTAAACTAAACTGAGGTGGTTCAGGCATTTGGTTAGGATGCCTCCCGGACGCCTCTTTAGGGCACGTCCAACCGATAGGAGGCCTCGGGGAAGACCCAGGACACGCTGGAGAGACTATGTCTCTCAGCTGGCCTGCGAACGCCTCGGCATCCGCCGGGAAGAGCTGGACTAAGTGACCCGGGAGATGGACGTCTGGGCTTCCCTGCTTAGGTTGCTGCCCCTGTGACCCGACCTCGGTTAAGCGGATGAAAATGGATGTATGGATGGAGTCTATATTAAACTTGAGTTTAACTTGAGTGGGAGTCTTTATGTTCAATATTTGTCTTATTTTCTCTTATTCTTATCTACTGTATTGGGAAATGGGAGTGTAAAAGCGGCAATAGCGGTGTTATTTTATGTCTAGAGCGCGTTGATAACATAAAATAACGCATTTAGGTCATAAACAGGTTTTCTATGCTCTAACTACAGAAATTACAAAATTATGATTTGCAAAAATTCACTTATCATGGTTGGGTCTGGAACCAATTAACCGCGATAAATGAAAGATTAATGTAAATCACTACAATATATATATAATAAATATAATTTATTAAAGTTAAAACATACGTATAAAAATAAATAAAATACATTTAATAATTGAAGACAAAAATCTAACTGCTTACATCACTGGCAATGTCCCTGGAAGCCTTCGCTGCAATGATGGAAATGGCGTCGTTGCGCAGGTCGTAACCCTTCTTCTTGGCATCTTCGTTTGCCTGCTTGTATTGTTTCTGTAAGCGAACGCGTTAAGAATATTCAATGTCTGCGTGAGTGTCATCGTAAAGCCGAGTTGTTCTTTTACCAAGCTGTAGTTGACGTTGTTGGCTTTGGCGAGAAGCACATCCATAGCGTCGGGCATGACGTGGATTTTGGTCTTCTCATTTTCCCAGGCTTCAACATAGGCTTTCTGCAATAACAGCAGAAACAAGACAGAAATGTTAAAATGTGGACAAACACAATTAACCAATTCTAATAGAATGACTTTTGTATTACCTGATTCATGACTTGAGCATTGGCCTTGGCCAGCACCATGGGTATGTCCTCTGTAGTGCTCTTAAACTTGTAATTGCTGGGATGCTGACGGTACTTGATCTCACTCAAGATCTCACCGGCTTTCTTCACCTTCTCCACGTCCAGCGAGCCAATCGGCACCCAGCCAATACCCTGAAGTGTCTTCAGCTCCTCTTTGTAAACAACCTGAAAAAACACAATGATCAATGTCCACTTTCCCACCCCATGGGCTTTGATATCAGGGTATTGGCCAGATAATGTAATTGTCTATTTTGCATAACGGGTCATGTGTGGATTGGTAAAATGTTTCATCTTCGCTGCTAATGTTAGCTGTGGCTGCAGTTGCGACTGGGTGATGTGGTGGGCTAAACTTGAGCTGCTTTGGTGGTTCTTACACACTCTACCTTTATCAATTGTGCCGTCACAGCGTGTTTATAATGTAAATTCCCATTCACTGGACCGACACCTTTCACGTCTCCTCCCCACTACTCACCTTGCCCTCCCAATTACAATGGGAGCATATTAGCTGATGCTAAACAAGGCCAAACAGAATGCCAATCAATGTCCACTTCAAGGTGTGACTGACGGACGTTCTCCACCGCCAACAACTCAAGAAGCCCAACACATAAAAACACATTTTATTAAAAGGCAACTCCCATACAGAAACAGAAAAGTTAGAGATTAAAAATTGGGGGAAAAAAACAACTTGATTTTTCAAATTGACATACTAAATATGAGTGTAATTAATTTTAATGTGAGACCCCATATCATATATTAATATATGAGCAGCTATGTCAGTCGTAAATATAATGACACTGAAATGAATGATGGCAGCCAGACTAAACTTTTCAGAGAATTGAGAGCAGCCATTGAACGTGAACGCATGCAAATACCAAAGAAATTGTTTCTTGATTCCATTACTTTGTGCTGTTAACAGTGTCTAGACCAGACCGGAACATGTGGTGACAAAATAATCAAATGATGTTTCTGTTACATATTGAAAATTGAATGAATTGTGATAAACACCTAGCTTACAATGATTTATTATAATTGTAATGAGCGACAGTAACATCAAATTTAAAACAAAACCAAAACAACAACAAAAAAGTTAGTGCCAAATTTACCTGTGGGGGTCCAAATTTTGTTGTGGTGGGCGGACACAAATAAATTAATACATAGGAACAACAAATGTTGTGGAAGAACTTCCAGAACATTAAATATATAACCTATCATGACGAATATCCCAACTCACATCGCTCTGCAGGTCGTATGCGTGTCTGGCCTGAACCACGTCGTTGGAGTCGGGCAGGCAGGTCCAGTTGTGGAGGCGAGTGATGTAGTTGGCGTGGTTGACCTGGATTTGGTTCTTCTTTGCCAGTTCAAAGGACATCATGTCCACTGGCAGGTGGAATCTGGTCTTGGACTTGTTGAAGTCCTTCTTATAGAGGGCATCGCTGGCAATCTTGGCGGAGTTCAAAGCCAGCATGAGGAGGGGGTCGTCCTGGATGCTGAGGGCCCCGATGTGGTGGCCGACCTGCTTGCGGTATCCTGCCTTGTACTTGTACTGGAGACAAAAGGAATATTTCCTTGACATTTTGGAAGCAGGAGTACATGTTATTATATAATTCCTTGTAAAAAAAAAAAATCTAATAATTTACATCACTAGCAATATCCCTGGAAGCCCGAGCGGCTATAATGGAAATGGCATCGTTGCGCAGGTCGTAACCCTTCTTCTTGGCTTCTTCATTTGCCTGCCTGTACAGTTTCTGTTAAAAGAAAAACAGACACAAGATTTGCATACTTCTGCAGCACTAGTAACGATGTTTACATGCATGCTGTTTACTTACCAAGCTATAGTTCACATTGTTGGCTTTTGCAAGAACAACATCCATGGCATCCGGCATGACGTGGATGTTAGTCTTCTCATTTTCCCAGATTTCACAGTATGCTTTCTGCAATGAACACCAGCCATGCTTGTCAATGAAGCAAGTCCATCATAAAAATATTTATCCTATCGGGGTGATGATGCTTGGATACCTTGTTCATGACCTGAGCGTTGGCCTTGGCCAGCACCATGGGCATGTCCTCCGTTGTGCTCATGAACTTGTAGTTGCTCGGGTGCTGACGGTACTTTTTCTCGCTCAGGATCTCACCTGCTTTCTTCACCTTCTCTACATCCAGTGAGCCAATCGGCACCCAGCCAATACCCTGCAGCGACTTCAGCTCCTCTTTGTAAACAACCTTAAGAAGACACAAAAGTTCAGTGAAATAACTTTCCCCAAATTAAAAAATAATAAGCATTTGAGGCTTCATACATCGCTTTGCAGGTTGTACGCGTGTCTGGCCTGGACCACGTCGCTGGAGTCGGGCAAACAAGTCCACTGGTGCAGGCGGGTAATGTAGTTGGCGTGGTTGACCTGCTTTTGGTTTTTCTTGGCCAGTTCAAAGGCCATCATGTCGACTGGAAGGTTGAACTTGGTCTTGGATTTGTTGAAGTCCTTCTTGTAGAGGACGTCGCTGGCAATCTTGGCGGAGTTCAAAGCCAGCATGAGGAGGGGGTCGTCCTGGATGCTGAGGGCCCCAATGTGGTGGCCGACCTGCTTGCGGTATCCTGTCTTGTACTTGTACTATAAAAAAAAAAATTAACAATACCAGTACTGACTTACCATACGTCTGTTAATCTGATCACATGACTCATGGCCTTACATTACTGGCGATGTCCCGGGAAGCCCTTGCTGCAATGATGGAAATGGCGTCATTGCGCAGGTCATAACCCTTCTTTTTCGCGTCTTCATTTGCTTGCTTGTATTGTTTCTAGAAGCCAGAACAAAAATATGGATCTCCTTCAATCATTTTGGGAAACCTTCTGGTGCAAGGATGCAGTACAGCTGCTGTTTGTTTGAAGGACTCACCACACTGTAGTTGACCTTGTTTGCTTTGGCCAGCAATATATCCATGGCGTCAGGCATGACATGGATTATAGTCTTATCTGTCTCCCAGGCTTGAGTGTAGGCTTGCTGCAAATGTGGTTGTTAATGTCACAAAAAAATCAACTTTTTTCCCTTCAATAATGAGTCAGATAAACATAAATACCTTGTTCATGATCTGGGCGTTGGCTTTGGCCAGCACCATGGGCATGTCTTCCGTCGTGCTTATAAACCTGTAGTTGCTCGGGTGCTGACGGTACTTTTTCTCGCTCAAGATCTCTCCAGATTTCTTCACCTTCTCAACATCTAACGACCCAATCGGCACCCAGCCAATACCCTGCAGCATCTTCAGATCCTCTTTGTAAACAGCCTGGACACGACAGGAACATGAAACTAACGCAACAAAAAAAAGTGTTAATTGCACAATCTCTACTCACATCGCTCTGCAGGTCGTATGCGTGTCTGGCCTGGACCACATCGTTGGAGTCGGGCAGGCAGGTCCAGTTGTGGAGGCGAGTGATGTAGTTGGCGTGGTTGACCTGGATTTGGTTCTTCTTTGCCAGTTCAAAGGACATCATGTCCACTGGCAGGTGGAATCTAGTCTTGGACTTGTTGAAGTCCTTCTTGTAGAGGGCATCACTGGCAATTTTGGCAGAGTTCAGAGCCAGCATTAGGAGGGGGTCGTCCTGGATGCTGAGGGCCCCGATGTGGTGACCGACCTGCTTGCGGTATCCTGCCTTGTACTTGTACTGGGCAAAAAAAAACAAAGGTTTTGTGATAAACAAGTCAGTGAGGAGGAACGATGACTGGAAAATGGACTTACATCACTTGCAATAACAGTAGAGGCCTTAGCAGCCTGGACAGGGATAGCGTCAGCACCAAGATTATGACCCTTCTTCTTGGCCAGCTCATTTTCCAGTCTGTACAGTTTCTGAACACAGAAGCGTAAGAGTTTGAGTACTGAAATGAATTGTCAATAAGTATATGTTACCTCGCTGTAGTTTTTCCTATTGTCACGGGCCAGAACAACGTCCATTGCGTCCGGCATGATGTGGATTGTTCTCTTGTCCTTGTCCCAGGCTTTGGTGTAAGATTGCTAGAAGCAGAAGCAGTCTTTAGTCGTCAGACACAAGCAATGCGGGTCATTCTGGTCCAGCTGTGAACACTACCTTATCCATGACCTGGTTGTTAGCAGTGGCCAGGGCCAGGTCCATGGACTGCATGTCCTTGGTGAATTTGTAGTTACTTGGATGTTGACGGTATTGTTTCTCACTGAAGATCTTGCCGGCAGTTTTTGCTTTCTCAACATCCAGCGAACCAATGGGAACCCATCCTATTCCTCTCACGAAGCTTTGATACTCGCTCTTGTATTGGTTCTGTAGAACAAAGTAAATACATTCCAGTCATACGGTGTTAAGGCAATACTCTTCATCTTCACTGAAAAAACTAAGGAAGTCATCTTACGTCACTTGCAATGAACTGCATGTTACGGGCCAGTTCCAGGTTCATGGCATCAGGCAGCACAGTGTAGTGAGGAATAAGTTTCTTGTAGCCCGTCATCGTTTGAACAGCTGAAGCGTGCTTGGCGTGGACCACACTCATCATGTCCACTGGCGTGTGGTACTTCAGCTTGGCCTTGTGGTAGTCCTTCTTGTAGTTCTTGTCGCTCTGCAGTTTGGCCACCTCCATGTAGTGCACCAGCAGGGGGTCGTCCTGCAGGCTGCGGAAGCCCACGTGGTGGCCCCGTGCCTTCTCGTATGCCAACTTGTACTTGTACTGGAATGTAAAGGAGTCTTTATCAATCCACAGTACCAAGCGGCAAAATCTGTACTGGTTTCATTCAGCATGCTTATTGCCCCTCACGTTGCTGGCAATGTTGGTACTGGACTTTGCCGCCACGATGGGGATGGCATCAGCTCTGAGGTCGTAGCCCTTGTTGGCCATTTTCACAATACCAGATTTGTATAGTTTCTGTGAGAGAACGCAACATGATCGTGTGTTTACAATACGAGAATTATCTTGCAACAAATTATTGACAGTTTTGCGTAGTCATCTTACTTCGCTCATGGTGATGGCGTTGGCTTTGGCCAGGACAATCTCAGGAGCATCTGGCATGACGTGGACTTTCAGTTTGTCCTTCTCCCAAGCCTCAGTGTAAGCTTTCTATGAATGAAGATCCCACACAAGAAAGCACGCGTTAGTGACAAAAGTTATTGTTTTTTTTGTCAAGCATCTGATTAGTTGTTCTGCACCTTATTCATGATCTGGTTGTTGGCAGTCGCCAGAGCCATGTCCATGGAGTCCATCAGCTTGCTGTACTTGAAGGAGGACGGGTGAGTGCGGTACTTGTTTTCACTGAGGATCTCACCGCCCACCTTTGCAGTTTCCACTGCAAGCGAGCCGATTGGGACCCAGCCGATACCTTTGATGTAGTTGTTCCATTCCGACTTGTAGTCGCACTGGCGAGTGAAAAAAGACCTTGTCTGCGATTGGACGGCACCGGAACAATGTGCATTTTGAAGAGGAAGAAGAAGCTTACATCGCTGGCCTGGGTGTTCATGGTGCGAGCCAGCACAAAGTTCATAGCGTCGGGGAGGAGAGCATTGGTGTGATGCATCTTCCTGTACCCCGCCATCGTCTGAGCGGCGGAGGCCTGTTTGGCGTGGACCACGCTCAACATGTCCACTGGCGAGTGGTACTTCAGCTTGACCTTGTGGTAGTCCTTCTTGTAGTTCTTGTCGCTCTGCAGCTTGGCCATTTCCATGTAGTGCACCAGCAGGGGGTCGTCCTGCAGGCTGCGGAAGCCCACGTGGTGCCCCCTTTCCTTCTCGTATGCCAGTTTGTACTTGTACTGTCATATTAAGAGAACAAGCAAGTTCATAGCAAGTAATAGCTTCTGGTGAGCGAACATCTCGATGCGGCCTTTCCGACTCACATTACTAGCGATTGCCGTCCCTGACTTGGCGGCTACAATTGGAATGGCGTCCACTTTCAGGTTGTAGCCCTTGTTAGCCATTTCCATCACACCTGATTTGTAAAGTTTCTGAAAGAAAAGATTTTATTCTTAATATGAAAATATTTCAACGGGTTTATTTAAAAATGCACAGAAGGAAAATAGCCATGCATTTGCCATACAGCCTGAGTTCCCAAAGTGGCATACAGATTGTCATAGTGGAATGTAAATAAAAATGAAAAACAATTAGTGGATAACTATCACAATTACGAGCACGCCTGAAACATTGTTGCCAACTTGGTGATTTTATTGTTAAATGTGACAAATCCAAAACCCTCTTGATGACTAGCGACAAATTTAACTATTTCTGGCGTCTTTGGAGAGTATTTGGGAATTTTAAAGTGAAATCACTTATTCATCTGCAGTTTCTGCACACTGAGAGCATAGTGTAGATCCACGCATTCCGGAATGACGCATGCGTGAGGTGAGATCCCACCTAGTGGATCTCACCGTGTTTGTTTGCAAAACGGGATCTAAACCATAAATGTTTTATAAAATATATAAATCTTTAATAATGGAGGCGAGTGCGGGTGCAATTATTACACTAAACGTGGAGAGGCGCTGGCTGAGATAAATTATTTAAGTATATTTATTTTGATAAAGTGACGGCTGATTTTAAATTTAAAAAAAAACCAACAACAATGAATCTCATTTGTAGTTTGTAACATAATCAAGGTGTTTTTGTTCTTCTGTCCAACAAAATTTTGGTGTTTTCCTACAGCATCTATTTGAACATCATATGCAATTCTCCTTCTTTTCCTTTCGGCTTATCCCTTCAGGGGTCGCCACAGCGAATCAATTGCCTCCATCTAACTCTGTCTTCTGTACCCTCTTCTTTTGCGCCAACTACCTTCATGTCCTCTTTCACTACATCCATAAACCTCCTCTTTGGTCTTCCTCTAGGCCTCCTGCCTGGCAATTCAAAACTCAGCATCCTTCTACCAATATATTTACTATGTCTCCTCTGGACATGGCTTAACCATCTCAGTCTGGCCTCTCTGACTTTTTCTCCAAAACCTCTAACATTTGCTGTCCCTCTGATGTGCTCATTCCTAATCCTGTCCATCCTGGTCACACCCCAAGAGAACCTCAACACCTTCATCTTTGCTACCTCCAGCTCTGCCTCCTGTCTTTTCCTCTGCTGCACTGTCTCTAAACCAAACAACATCGCTGGTCTCACCACAGTTTTGTACACCTTTCCTTTCATTTTAGCTGAAACTCTTCTATCACACATCACACCCGACACTTTTCTCCACCCATTCCATCCTTCCTGCACACGCTTTTTTATTTCTTTTCCACACTCTCCATTGCTCTGGACTGTTGACCCTAAGTACTTAAAATCCTCCACCTTCTTTATTTCTTCTCCCTGTAACCTCACTCTTCCACTTGGGTCCCTCTCATTTACACACATGTACACTGTCTTGCTGCAGCTAACCTTCATTCCTCTCCTTTCCAGGGCCAACCTCCACCCCTCAAGCTTCTCCTCCACCTGTTCCCTGCTCTCACTACATATCACAATGTCATCTGCAAACATCATAGTCCATGGAGATTCCTGTCTAACCTCGTCCGTCAGCCGGTCCATCACCATAGCAAACAAGAAGGGGCTCAGAGCTGATCCCTCATGGACTCCCACCTTCACTCGGAACTCCTCTGTTACACCTGCAGCACACCTCATTACTGTCTTACAGTCCTCGTACATGTCCTACACCGCTCTAACATACTTCTCTGCCACTCCAGACTTCCTCATACAATACCACAGTTCCTCTATGGGCACCCTGTCATTAGCTTTCTCCAGATCGACAAAAACACAATGCAGCTCCCTCTGACCTTCCCTGTACGTCTCAATCAACATCCTCAAAGCAAATACTGCATCTGTTGTACTCTTTTTTTTTTGGCATAAAACCGTACTGCTGCTCACAAATGCTTACATTTGCCCTTCGTCTAGCTTCAACTACTCTTTCCCATAACTTCATTGTATGGCTTATCAGCTTTATTCCTCTGTAGTTGCCACATTTCTGCACATCTCCCTTGTTCTTAAAAATGGGCACCAGCACACTTCTCCTCCATTCCTCAGGCATCTTCTCATTATCTAAGATCTTGTTAAACAACCCGGTCAGGAACTCTACGGCCACCTCTTCTAGACACTTCCATACCTTCACAGGTATATCAGGACCGAGTGCCTTTCTACTCTTGATCCTCTTCAATGCCCTCCTCACTTCTTCCTTACTATTTTTGCTACTTCCTGTTCCACAACAGTCACCTCTTCTACTCTTTGTTCTCTCTCATTTTCCTCATTCATCAACTCTTCAAAGTACTCTTTCCATCTTCCCATGAGACTACAGGCACCTGTCAATACCCTTCCATCCCTATCCTTTATCACCCTAACCTGCTGCACGTCCTTCCCATCTCTGTCCCTCTGCCTTGCCAACCTGTATAGATCTTTCTTTCCCTCCTTGCTGTCCAACCTAGAACATCATATGCAATTAATATGCCAATTAGTAGACGAACGTCATGTACAGCAAAAGGGTTATTTCCTTACTGAGGAGTTAACGTCCCCAGCTCCTTCACAGTGCAGAGAGCAGGAAGGTTATAGCGCATTAAGTTGTTGATTGCTCTATGTGTGTGCATTATACCAACAAATAAGTATGTTGATGATCATATTATGCATGTTTAATATTGACTATTTTCTTTATATTGCTGATCCAATCCCCACACTGCGCAGCAGTGAAAACCTGAAACTGTGTGTGTGTGTGTGTGCACGTGACAGAGTGGTGCTTCCCCAAACATTATGCTATATGACTGGTTGTATGTATTTTAATAGTTAAAATATGCGTTTATCATGTTTTGTTCCCTTTTCAACTTGATATCAGATTACCGCACAGACTTATATTCAGAGAATAAAAAAAGTGAAGCTCAAGTTCAATCCATTCAAACAGAAATCCCAACATCAGACAGGAATAAACGATGACCTATGTATTTAACAGTGCTCATGTGAAATCAGATTGAAATTTCACCATGCCAAAAACACATTTTCAACCCAGAATAACTTATCCATTTAATTAACCAATTAATCATGTTCAGTATTTCAAGTTAACTTGAGGTAAGCAATTCCAGAGACTGCCCTGCCCTGCCCTGTTACTCTGTACTTATTCGTGATCAATCACTATACACGCACACCACCCTCTTAGGCGTGGCAGACAGTTTAAGAGGGGAACCTGATTTTTAAATCAAAGGCCCACACCATATGACGCTAGGACGGAGTCCACAAAAGTCGTAATTTTTACGAGAAAAAAAGTCACAATATTACCTTTGACGCAGACCAAAGGTCGCACAAGTCCCCTGTGCTTTTAGCTATTTTCTGGAATGCCTGTTAAATTGGAGTATTAAAATCTGTCGTGAAATTACAACTAATCTCGTAAATTAAAATTTTTTTTCTCACAAAATTACAATTTTTATTCTCGTAAAATGTTGAAGTTTTTCTCATAAAATTACAACTTTTTTTCTTGTAAAATTACGATTTTTATTATTGTAATATTACCACATTTTTCTTGTAATATTACGTGTCACGCTACTCTCTAGTACCCTACCCCTCCACATAAGGCCCCCCATTTCATAGCTGTCTCAGGCAATGCCTATAAGCGAAGTTACTACTTTTATTCTCGTAAAGTTACAAATTTACTCTTGCAATATAACAAGTGGCTGCACGGTGGCTGAGTGGGTAGCATGTTGGCCTCACAGTCAGGAGGTTCAGGGTTCCCTAAAATGCCATCATATGACACAAACCACAATCGTTTGCAAAAAAAAAAAATCCCCAATGATTTGAGCATTCTGTCCAAATCGGGACATGTGAAAAATATGGGGGTTTAAATAATACCCCATTCATTTCCCCCTGTAGGGGGTACAAGGCCTCAGGTCAAATGTCAGTAGGGTTGGTAGAGTATACGACCAATTCCTTAACAAGTTTAGGAGTGTTTTTACTTCGCTCATGGTGATGGCGTTGGCCTTGGCCAGGACAATCTCAGGAGCATCTGGCATGACGTGGACTTTCAGTTTGTCCTTCTCCCAAGCCTCAGTGTAAGCTTTCTATGAATGAAGATCCCACACAAGAAAGCACGCGTTAGTGACAAAAGTTATTGTTTTTTTTGTCAAGCGTTCGATTCATTGTGCTACACCTTATTTATGATCTGGTTGTTGGCAGTCGCCAGAGCCATGTCCATGGAGTCCATCAGCTTGCTGTACTTGAAGGAGGACGGGTGAGTGCGGTACTTGTTCTCGCTGAGGATCTCACCGCCCACCTTTGCAGTTTCCACTGCAAGCGAGCCGATCGGGACCCAGCCGATACCTTTGATGTAGTTGTTCCATTCCGACTTGTAGTCGCACTGGCGAGAGAAAAAAGACCTCGTCAGTGATTGGACGGCACCGGAACAATGTGCATTTTGAAAAGGAGAACAAGCTTACATCGCTGGCCTGGGTGTTCATGGTGCGAGCCAGCACAAAGTTCATAGCGTCGGGGAGGAGAGCATTGGTGTGATGCATCTTCCTGTACCCCGCCATCGTCTGAGCGGCGGAGGCCTGTTTGGCGTGGACCACGCTCAACATGTCCACCGGCGAGTGGTACTTCAGCTTGACCTTGTGGTAGTCCTTCTTGTAGTTCTTGTCGCTCTGCAGCTTGGCCATTTCCATGTAGTGCACCAGCAAGGGGTCGTCCTGCAGGCTGCGGAAGCCCACGTGGTGCCCCCTTTCCTTCTCAAATTCTTTCTTGTATTGCACCTAAAAGAAAGGCCAGTGTGAGTGCATCAAGCAAAAAGACCACCCTGGTAACTGGTTCTTGACCGCTTACGCACATTGCTGGCAATATGTCTGCCCTGCTTGGCATGCTGGATGGGAATGGCATCAAGCCTCAGGTCGTATCCTTTGGCAATATCTTCCAGCCATTTTTGCCTGTATTGACTCTGAAGCAAAAACATGCACAATTTTTGCCATCAGCATTTCAGTCCATAATCATAAAAACGAGTTTTAAACAGGTTCTGTGCTCTAACCTCACTGAGCGTCTGAGCATTAAATTTAGCCTGGATGAACTCTGGACTGTCAGCCGGGAGGTGGTAGGTGTGCATGAACTTCTCACCAGAAGCTTTGTACGCGGCCTGCAGAGAGAAGAGCGTCATCAGAGTTTGAAGAGATTGGAGCGAATGATAACGAAAGTCAGGGGATATACGTTGTCTAGCTGCTTGGAGTTGGCTAGAGCCAGCATCATGTTCATGCTGTCTGTGGTACTGGTGAACTTCAGAGCGCTGGGATGCTGACGGTAGCCCCTTTCATCCAGGGCGGCTTTGGCAGCTTTGGCCTTCTCAACGTCCAGAGAACCAATAGGAACCCACCCTGCTCCTCTGTAGATGTTGGTGTAATCGGATTTGTATACATTCTGTGGAGAAACAGGAGTCAGTCCTGTTGAAACAGTCCAAGATCTTGCTAGAGAAGAATCATTGAAGATTCTTAATACGATATACCAGGGGTTGTGAACCTTTTTGGCTAAGAGAGCCATGAGAGCCACAGTATTTCCATGAGAGCTTTCTCATATTTTTTTAACAGTAGATTGGATGGATGAAAATGCATGAAAAAGTTTCAGATTTTGATCATTATTTTTTAACACTTACTTTAAAATGTTAGTTTACAAGACGCTATTTCTTGCTGAAATATTTGACTTTATTCCCATGATATTACAAATTTTTCCTCAACCTAATTTTCCCAAAAAATTATTTTGTTGTACAGCATTTTTTACAGTTATGCTGATTTTTTTTCTCTTGTAATTCTTGTAATTATGACTTCATTCACGTAATATTTTGACTTTATTCACGTAACATTATAACCTTTCCTGCAACTTGATTTTCCAAAAATTACAACTTTATTTTGTTAAAAAACAATTTCTTCCAATTCTGCTGTTTTTTTTCCAAATATTTCAACTTTCTTGTAAATTCTCTTATCGTAATGGTAATGGCTTTCCCGTACTATTTTGAGGTTATTTCCGGAACGCCATTTTCTAAAAATGATAATTTTTCAATTCAATTCTGTCCCACTAAAATGACAAAATTATTTTTCCTCGTAATATTAGAAGTGTATTCCAATTCATTCTTTTAATATTTTTTACGTTCTACTTGTAAAATTACAGCATGTTTATTTTATTTCAACATTCTTAATTTATTCTTATTAATTTTGTTAATATTTTTTATTTTCTACTACCGTTTTTGTTGTTATTTTTCCAAATAGTGTAACTTTCTTGTAAATTCTTTCCTCGTAATTATGACTTTATTCCCGTAACATCATAACCTTTTTCACAACCTAACTGTCCAAAAATGACGATTTTATTCATTATTTTGTTAGCTATCTTTCATATTTCAACTTTGTGGTACTAAATGGACATTCTTTCTTCATAATTTTACAATGTTATTCTCTTAAACTGTCTTTTTTACCTTAGTATTTTGACTGTATTTTTGTAAAATGATTGCTGTTATAGGTAGATAGGTTCCCCACCCCTGCACTATACAGTATTTATTGCTCATTTACTTCACATGCATATTAACATCCCATTCTTAATCCATTGAGTTAATTATGATGTTGTGCCACACTTTGCAGGTAAAATAGCTTCAATTCCTCTGCGAATTGCTTTTCCACGATATATAGGTGTGTGTTTATGGTTGGGTGACCCTATTTTGAATTCTGAAAACCAGGTTGTGCTGTCCATACATTTAAAGGATGCTTCCTCTCTATGGGGGGAAAATTCCCAAAGGAAGAAAACAAGCACAAAAATAATTCCAAAAATGTAACCAACATTCACAACAAATATGTGCATGCTAAAGTTGCAAGAACCTGGGAATTCGAAGCGCCTTTGAGCATGACATCCCCAATTTTACGAGACTTCAACTCAATGAGTTTCAGAGGATGTTTTGCTTTTAATCGAAATTCCCCCGCATGGCAGATTCTCAGTGATTATAGGGGGCGTATTATACTCATTTCCGGGCCTTTGTATTGCGTTGTGGACTTCTATAGAGCAGCTACACACCATAACCTGCACCGAAAACTTTCCAGATCTTCCAGACTCAGTGCCTCTTCCTACAGCGTTTCCTTGGGTTTCCTGCCTTCTGCTCAGAAGGTCTGTGTAATTTAATCTAGGGACCCCCTCCAGGTACGCCTCCCTCTGAGCCCATGCCACTGTAATTGGTCACACTCCCAAGCGCTCCCGAAGGCTTTCGGGCAGCTGCCAAACTTCACTTCCTAATTCTGGCACTAAAGAAATTTATAGTAAAAGCCGATTTATCTTTTCAGCAACAGCTTGGCAGATAGTCCAGTATTACTAAATCAAATTAGCTTTCCCTCACACCCGAACAAACATTTCCTGGGAGGCATTGCTCAACTTTGCCAAAATAAGGAGGTCCAGTGGAACTCTGTGTTAAAAAAAAACACACTATATATGACAAGTTGGCATCCTTTAACACAAAATACAACGTAACAACATTTTTAGGTCACAAAAGAGGAAAAGCACAATAAGTCCTTTCTAAGAAAACAGGCTATGTACTTGGTCACCCTGTCTTATAGGAATTTTTGTGCAGACGTGCACATTTGCGCGTTTAGACACTGCCCTGGCTCACAATTACCGCTCTAATGCATTCCAAAGGTGAGGAGGTCAGGACTCGGTGTAGGCCAGTCAAGTTCCAAGAAGAGCTGAAGCTGTTATACTGTATACTGTAGCTGTAAAGTGTTGGGCACATTAAGTCATTTTAAATCCTGTGTTATAGCAACACGGGATTACACTACCATGACTATAATGCTACACTGGTCAAAAGTGAGCGCACTTACATCACTCTGAATATCCATCATGGCCCTGCAGAGCTGTAGCTGCATGTTGTCAGGAAGAAGCATGTAGTTGTGAGGGATCTTCCTGTAGCCGATCATTGTCTGAGCAGCAGAGGCCTGCTTGGCATGCGCCACGCTCAACATGTCCACTGGCGAGTGGTACTTCAGCTTGACCTTGTGGTAGTCCTGCTTGTAGATCTTGTCGCTCTGCAGCTTGGCCACCTGCATGTAGTGCACCAGCAGGGGGTCGTCCTGCAGGCTGCGGAAGCCCACATGGTGCCCTTTTGCCTTCTCGTGTGCCAATTTGTACTTGTACTGCAAAGGGAAGAAACCTTGGTAACAAAAGTTGGTAACATTTAGGCCAGGGGTGTCCGAAGTGTGGCCCATTCTCAATGTATAATTTACCAACAAAACTAAAAAAAAATTATATAAATAAAAAATCATCAATGATTTAAATAATGTTGTAATATTATGAGGAAAACTAATGTCATATTAGTAGTATAAAGTTTGAATATTAAAGAAAAAAGACATTCTTTTTTATAAACGCTAACACTGTATTAGGAGAAACAAACAAAACCGTCAATAGAGTTAATTAATTCATTTGGTTGTGGAAAATTTTAATGTTACTAGAATAAAGTGAAAATATTGAGGGATTAGGGTCATCGCTACGAGAAGAAAAGTTGGAATAGTTGGAAAATGTAAAAATAAAGCACTGCAGAAATAGGAAAAATGATTTTACGAGAAACAAAGTCCAAATATTAAGGGGAAAAAAGACGTACGTATTAAGTTTTTGAGAATAAACTTGTTATATTATGAGCAAAAATAGTTAGTAGTAAAGTATAAATACATTATTATATTCCTAAAATCATGAGAAACAAATAATTAACTTCATTAGTTCATTTCTGAAAAATTAGGTTGTGAAAAAGTTACAATGTTAGAAGAACAAAGTGAAAATATTAAGGTCATCATTACAATCGAAAAAGTTTTGAAATTGTTTGAAAAATACAGCACAGCAGAAATGGTAAAAACTATTTCACTAGAATAAAGTCCAAATATTAAGAGCAAAGAAATACGTACTTTAATGAGGAAAAAAATTGATGAGAATAAAATCATAATATTACGAAACAAAATAATTTTAATAGCATAGAGATGATGTAAGAACGAAAAAATATTTTAAAATTAAAATTTCTGGAAAAAATTGTAATATTATGAAAATAAAGTCAAAATAAAGAAATATTCTTTTTTTTTTTTTTCAAAGGTTTGGACACCCCTGGTTGTAGGCTGTCTAGCATCCCTTTCCGCCACTCACATTGCTGGCGATGTCTCTGGAGGTCTTGGCGGCAACGATGGGAATGGCGTCCTCCTTCATGTGATGCCCTTTGAGCAGGTCTCGGCGGTGAGCGTAGGTGTAGTAATTCTGAAGGAGAACATGGGTATGATGTCGGAAAATAAATAAAGTAGCCGGTAAATAAAGTAGACGCTGAACGAAACGCGTAGCTTACCTGGCTGATGTTCACGGCGTTGTATCTAGCTTGCATCAGTTCAGGAGCATCAGCAGGAAGGTGGTAGGTGTGCATGACCTTCTCGCCACTGGCCTTGTAGTCCTTCTGCAGAATCACAAAGTGGAGACAGCTTTGAATCTAAAAGGGTTTGAATCCAAGCAAGGATTCATTGAAGGGGTTCTTTCTGAAGGAGTTTCTCACCACATTAAGAATCTTGGTGTTGGCCTTGGCGAGCTCCATATTCATGGAGTCGGTGACGCTGGAGAATTTGATGGTGTCAGGATGTTGCCTGTACTTCTTCTCATCCAGGGCCCCTGCAGCTGCCTTCGCCTTCTCCACCTCCAGGGAGCCGATGGGAACCCAGCCCATTCCTTTGACCGAGTTCTCGTAATCTTGTTTATACTGATACTGGAAAGGCAAGCGAATGCATTGTTACAACTTTGTCTCGCTCCTCATGACGCCAAAAAGATCTGAACTCACGTTGCTGGCATTGTAGTTCATCGTGCGAGCGAGATCCAGGTTCATGGCGTCCGGCAAGAGGCAGTAGTTGTGATGGTGCTGCTTGTAGCCGGTGAAGGTCTGCACCTTGGATGCGTGTTTGGCGTGCGCGACGCTCATCATGTCCACCGGCGAGTGGAACTTCAGCTTGAGCTTGTGGTAGTCCTTCTTGTAGTTCTTGTCGCTCTGCAGCTTGGCCACATCCATGTAATGCACCAGCAGGGGGTCGTCTCGCAGGCTGCGGAAGCCCACGTGGTGCCCCCGTTCCTTCTCGTACGCCTTCTTGTACTGGACCTAAAGGTGTGTAGCGTTTTGGTAAATGACGGCTTTGTGTGCCCCCAACCGGGCCCTGCAAGCTTACATCACTGGCAGCGTGTCTGGCAGCTTTGGCGGCGACAATGGGGATAGCGTCCGGCTGCAGGTCATAACCTTTGGCGATAATGTCCTGCCAGGCGTACTTGTAGTAGTTCTGAAATAACAGACGACGTTAGTTTGTGAGGGTTAGTCGGATTAATCCGCCTTCTCGTACATTGCTGATGTTGTAGGCATTGCACTTGGCCTGCAGGAACTCTGGGATGTCAGCAGGCAGGGAGTACTTCTGATGGATCTCCTCCAAACCTTGCTTGTAGAAGAGCTGGAAAAACATGGAGAGACCAATAAAGGGCACAAAACTGGCACAAAAAAGAGTAGGAGATCACCAAACAACTCACATCGCTCCTCTGGAGCTGGCTGACTTTGGCCTGCATCATGACGGGGTGGTCATCAATGGACGTGAAGGGAATGGTGTCGGGATGTGTCCGGTATTTTTTCTGCACACCATAAATATGTACATGAAGAAAGGTTTCTCTCACGGGTGACACTTTTTGGACCAAATGACTGTTGAAGGGAACCTCGTTCAGAATTTCTCCAGCGTTTTTGGCCTTCTCGACGTCTAAGGAGCCAAAGCCGACCCACGGGCTTCCCTTGGTGTAGTTGTTGTAGTCCGACTTGTACTCGTTCTGCATTGCACAGAAACACACACGTCACCATTACTACAGAATTTTTTTCCGCATTGTTGTTTAAATTTTTCTAATATTTCAACTCTCAAAATTTTATTGTTGCAATGTTATGATTTTATTCCCATAATGTTTTGACATTATGCCCGTAATATTAGAACTATTTTCTAAAAATTACAACTTTATTTTTGTTTTGTTTATTTCTCATTATATTAGGACTTTGAAAAATAACATTTTTCTTTTATATATTAAACATATGCAACTGAAATTACCTTATTTTTCCTCATAATGTTGTAACTCTATTCTTCTAAAATTGTGACGTTTTTGTCATTCGTATACAACTTTGTTCTCGTAAAATTACAGCAGTGTTTTAAAATTTCTGAGGTTGTCGTTTTTTGTTGAATTTTCCATCTATTTAAAATGTTCTTCTTTTCTTGTCATAATTATGACTTTATTCCCATAATGTTTTGACATTATGCCCATTATATTTGAACTATTTACCAAAAATTACAACTTTATTTTTGTTTTGTTTGTTTCTCATGACATTGTGACGTTTCAAAAACAACATATTTTTCTTTAATATTTGCAACTGAAATGACGTTATCTTTCCTCATAGTATTAGGAGTTTTTTCTCATAAGAATACAACTTTGTTTTGACAGCAATTTTTTAAAAGTTTTTTTGTATTTAAATATTTTCCTCCTTTCTTGTCACAATTATGACTTTATTCACCATAGCGTTTTGACTTTATCCATATAACATATCAAGTTTTTCTGCAATGTAGTTTTTCATTAATTGTGTATGTCTCTCAAAATATTATGACTTTAAAAAATGTCCTTTTTTTTCATATTTTAAATTTTATGCTCGTAAAATTTTATTTTTTCTCCTAATAGTATGACGATATCTGTACAATTATAATTTTTATTGTTAGATTACAACTTTTTTGCAAAAATGTTTTGGTTTTTTTGTTTTCTTGTTAAATTATTTTTAAAATGTACTGCGGGGCTATTAAAAAAAACAGCTGTGGGCCGCATTTGGACACTATTGCAAAAAAAAAACAAAAAAACAACACAGACGAATTGCAATCAAGTGGGTCTGATCTCACATCACTCTGGATGATGTTGGCTTTCTTGGCCAGATCCAGCAGCACGGTGTCGTGTGGAAGGAAGAAGTTGGTGTTGATGGTCCTGTAGCCGGCCATGCTGGCGATGGCCTGCGACTTCTTAGCATGAGTGACTGACATCATATCCAGTGGCGTGTGGTACTTGGTCTTGATCTTCTCGTAGTCTTTTTTGTATTCACGCTGTGAGGATACGCACGAGGCTCAGATACACCAGTCCCGGCCGTGAAAGAATGAATGAAAGTGCAGGTGGTCCTCGGTTTAGGACGTTCCGTGGCTATAAACACCCTCCCATAAATTTACTCAAAACTTAATTTTGGCTGAACAACACGTCATTAAGTCCCACCCACTAATATTGGTCGCTCAACTGTCGTGACTGTCATTAAGGATAAAGACTGCTAATGAATGCTAGAAAGCTCATGGATTCCATGCGCTGTTACTAAAAATCAGAGGAGGTTATCCTTCCTTTAGGTGTTTATAAGGAACGTAGTAACTCCCTCTAAGGACCACCCATAAGGGCTGCTATTTCTTTACATCACTCTGGATTTTGGCCACGTGAACCGAGTGCAAGATTTTGGGATCGTCGTTGATGCTGAGCGCTCCCACCATCTGACCCTTGTTCTTCTCGTAATCCTTCTTGTATTTCACCTTGGAAGCAAACAGAAGATTAGTACCCCGATGAACATCTTCGCATGCGCTACACACGTGCGGCATACGTACGTCGCTAGCAATGTTGGTGTGAGCGCGGGCAGCGAGGATGGAGATAGCATCACCTTTGACCTCAAACTTCTTGGCTTTTGCTCGCTCCCAGTCATACCTGTAACAGCTCTGCAAGAATAAGGTCGGACCATTCATCCGTTTCAGGAACCCATCAATGCGCTGTGATAAAAAGTGGTGTTTGTTCACGAGTGCACGCAGGAACTTACGTCGCTGAGGTTGAAGGCGTTCACTCTTGACTGGACAAAGAAGGGATAATCTGGAGGCAGACTGTTCTTGAACTTGGTTTCCTCGTAGTGTGCCTTGTAGTTGAGCTGCAAAGACAATTACAGTACCTCTTGAGTGTCTTTCTCACTGAGATCAATGTTTTCCAAGACTTTTTCTGAAAAATCAAAACATGCGGCGGCCACTTTTACATTTTTTTCAGCCAACCCATGTAGCTATGCAGAGTATAACATTATCTAGATTTTTAAAATAATATAAGTAACACATTACAAGTAAGACGTATTTAATGTTTTTATTTTATTAGTGGTGCAGCATATTAATTTTATGAACTGTTTCTCCTTACATTACCTTTTTTTGTTTTTTACAACTTTCCAACAATGTCTCATATTTGGCTTTATGATCATAACATTATAGTGTAATAAACGAAAGCAAAAGGAAAAAAAGAGCAGTAACATTACAATACTAATGACAAATTATTAAGAGTAAATTATTGTCTTTATTTATATTAAGAGTAAATAACTTATTTTTATTCTTGTAAGGTTACTGTTCTTTTTTTCCTTTTTTTTTTTTTTTTTCCTGTTTAATTGTATTTTTAAAATGTGCTAAGGGCCAATAAATAAACTGTTGGGAGCCATAAATGGACCCCGGCTAGCTCAGTATGTCCATGATCTGGAATTATTTTGAAGTTTGGCCTAAAGGTTTGGACAAAGCATAGAAAACCTTCTAAATGTGTTTTTTAACATAATTAGAGCACTCTAGACATGAAAATGAAAAACACCCCAAGAGAAAATAAGCCATTTAAGACATAAATAAAAAGAATGCTTGTGTGTGTTGCTATAAATGTTGTTCTGGTGCAAGGAGGGCAGATGGTAGGGGGGCAGGAATGACTGTCAAGGGTTCAGAGTTGAGCTTTAAGGCAGTTACAAATACCATGTGTTTGTATTTCAGTTCATTCAGCCATTTTTATGTTTGAAAATGCTAAATTTAGTCAAAAAAAAAACATACAATTTGCATAAATATGAATACTTTTACTTTTTCTAATAACAGGCCATATTACACCACAAAACAGCTATCATTTATTAATATCCATCCATCTATCCATTTCTATACCACTTATCTTGATTAGGGTTGCAGGTATGCTGGAGCCTATCCCAGCTGACTTTGGGCAAGGGGCGGGGTACACCCTGGAGCGGTCGCCAGTCAACCAACCATTCACACTCACATTCATACCTTTGGCCAATTAACCCAGCATGCATGTTTTGGGATATTTTTGAAAAAGACGTGATAAGAGTGGAGCTGTGAAATACGTACGTGTATCTACGTGGCATCGTGATCATCACTGAACAATTGGCAGTATTTTCACAGGTCAGTGGTTACTGTATGTGTAAGACATGTAAAGGTGACTATAGGGGTGTTATTTCATGTCTACAGGGCACTATTAAAGTTAAAAATCATATTTACATTGTTGTGAACAGGTTTACTTACGCTCTATTTCATTTATAAGTAAGAAAACCTACTTGAGTCTTCTTCTGAACAATGTCTTGAAGGAGCCATTTTCCTCAGGCTTTCAAAGAGAAATGCATGATCGACAAGTGCTGGTTTTGTCTTTAAATAGGGGCCACTCGATTCACACCTGTTATTTCACAAAATTGATCACTGATTGAATGCCACAGTGCTATTTTTTTAACACACCCCTTTCAACTAATTGCCTAATTGCACAGCCTTACGAGCGTGCATATCATGAATGCTGGGTCTTTTTTGTTTTCTTATATTCTACTGCACCTACTGGTAACTTGTTTGCCATAAAAATGCAATAAAAATATACTAATAACAGTTATGGAAAATAATTGTATGTCCAAAAGGGGGAGCGGCAAAAAATGTTTGGGAACCACTGGTATAATCGATTGGTTAATACAAGTGTAAAGGTGATTACAGGGGTGTTATTTCATGTCTAAAGGGCTCTAATAATTTTATAAATCATATTTAGATTGTTGTAAACAGGTTTTCAGTGCTCTAACTATGAAAACATTTTATTTATAACAAAGAAAGCTCGTTTCCTGCCACAGGAGGGTAGCAGTGTGTAAAAAGCCTTAAAATGTGAGTGAGTAGGGTAGTGATGGGGGGCGGGTGAGGGCCCAGGCCCTGCCTCCCTGGAAATACCGGGTCTATTCTGGGCCTGCTGAACACCCATTGCTATATTTACTACAGAAAGATGGCTCTCCAGTTTCCATGGCCACAAGGAGACAGCTGGGCTTCTCGCATGATCTGGCACATTAAAAAAAAAAAGATCTGCACATCTGAAGAATGCAGATGTGGCTCTTCAGTTCGATATTTGCCAGGTCATATCCTTGACAGGGGGAGATTGAGAACCATGACGTACGTCACTCAGCTGTTTGGCGTTGATGGCCGCTTGGACCATCACCGGCGAGTCCGTCACTTGAGTGAATTTCACTTTGTCTGGATGTTGCCGGTAAACTTTCTGCAAACACAGAGAAAACTCGTGTGAAGTCCCCCAACTTTGGAAGGAGCTCTGCGTTTCCATGGCAAAAACGCTCACGTCGTTGCACTGCTGCAGCTTCTTGGTGGCTTCGTACTCGGGTGTGATGGTTTGAGGGAAGAAGCACCTGGTTTTCAGGTCTTCATAGTCGGCTTTGTACAGTTGCTGCCAGAGAAAAAAGATGCAGTGTGAGATTGGGATGAGTCAGTTGCAGATGGGAGTATCCACTATGAATGACCTCCTTCTTCATTTCCTCCACTTGTTGGCAGTGAAGCATGTAGACGTCCTCATAGCTGCCGATGTAGTGACCCTTTACCTCGTTGTCATACTTTTCTTTGTAGCGCGCCTACAAAAAACACAGAGTGTGGAATTGTTACAGAAAAAAAAAACACTTTTTTTTTTCAGGACGTCCGTTTTCCTTTCTTACGTCAGTGAACTGTTTGAGCACAGAGTCCATTTGGAACTTGGGCGTGTCGCAGTAGTTGATGCTGAATCCTCGGGACTTCTCGTAGTTTTCCTTGTAGACTTTCTGCAGAGACGACAAAAAGCCAACATGATCTTTTCACTTTTATCACTTATTATTTATTTTTTCACTTTTATTTATTTATTTTATAATTCCGCATATATTTCCTTTTCATTTTGGCACTTCTGTGATTCCTGTGAATCCTGTGATAGTCCACACTGGTCAGTAGATTTCCGTAATGTAACTGTAACGGTCGGTAAGACAAGCACCAGACTTGATTGCCGCAACAACAGGATTTTGTTGCAGGCTTGATATATGTCACAACATGCACAATAATAATAAATAGGCATGTCCAATAATATCGGCCAACTGATATTGGCATGAAAATATAATACTGGGATTGTTTTTTCTCTATAGTGAAAACGGATATAGCCCTTCATCATTACCATATTTTTCGGGCAGGGGTGCGCTGAAAATCATTAATCTCCAAAAGGGGGGCGCAGCAAAAAGAAATTGGGAACCGTTGCCCTACTTCGGAGTTCAGGAGTTTATAGACTTTGAAACCCCCGTATTGGTGCGGCAGCTAGTCCGCTTGCCATTACAGGGTTGTCAAAACAATGCTAATGGTGGGGGGAGGGTGGGTTGATATCGGTTGATATAGAAATTGGAAATTGAGTGCAAACATCACTACCTGACACTTTAAGAGCTGGCCCATTGGCTAGCGCTGCTCCACTTTAACTCTGGCTATGTGTGGTCATGATGACCACGCAGTCAGCTGATGTGGCTGTGTGATCGTGCGTGTGCAAAGCTCACTCTCTGACACCTTAAGAGCTGGGCTGGGCAATGAGCTGACAGCCCAGGGCTTTTAGCTCTGCTGGACTTGATTTTCAACCAATGGAAAAGTGGGGTTGCAGGGTGAGTGGGTGAGTGGTGCTTCATATTCAAACAAATGGACGTCATGAAAAGAATGTACTGTACTACGTTCTTTGTCGACACCTACGTCACTGAGAATGGTGCCGGCGTATCGGAGCTGCCTGAGCAGAGGATTCTCTGTAGCCGGAAGCGTGTTGTAGTCTGACTGGGCTTTCGTCTTTTCATACTCCTTCTTGTACTTCACCTGGGGACACAAACACGGAAGTTGAATCGAGTCGGGTTCCAACAGGGTGGAGTGTGTTGATCGGTGGACAGAGAAGGATCACTTGCAGGATACGAGGAAGAGCAAATGTCCTCCGTCGTTGATGCTTACCTCACTGGCGGTGGACTGAGCCTTCCTGTGGGTGTCGTAAACGGGCGTGTCTGTTTGCATGAAATACATTTGGTCTTTGTTGTCCTCGTAGTGTTGCGTGTACTTTCTCTGAAAGGGAAATGTGTTTGCAATTGAAGGGACAAAACAACAGCGGTGTGCCGTGTGTGCCTGGCAGCCTGCCTCACATTGCTCAGGTTCTCCATTGCCACCCTGGCTATGGCCACGTCGAAGTAGGGCGTCTCGCACCACTGACCCTTCACGTTCTTATTGTACTCCTCCTTGTACTTGAGCTGAGGGGAAGCACATGAAAACACACATCTTAGTGAATTTGGTGAGCTCTATGAAAGTCCATGTGTCTGACGAATGTCAATGACAGATGGGTGTTATTAGCCCGCCGGCGTTCCTATTGCTGGCCTCATCACGATCACGATGTGTCCATTACCTGACACATTATTTCACAGCTGCTAGAACAAAAAGAATGTAGGTGGACTTATTGCTCAAATAAAAATTGTTTTCTGCATGTTTTTAAAAAACATAAAAGTGTTTTTGGGTGTCCGGAACAGATTCATTGGATTTGCATTGTTATGGGGAAAATAGATCTGGTTAAAGTACGTTTGGGTTTGATTCGGACCTTATGAAATCAATTAATGATGCAAACCAAGGTTCCACCGTATATACTGTATTTGTTGATTCACCGTTGTGATTGTGTCTTATTGGCAAAAGCTTCTGACTGGATAAAACAACCTCATGGTTCATGGTTTTTAGCACCACCTTTTCACCATGGCACAAAGGGTTGGGTATCATTTAAATATAATCTTATAGCAATGCCAAACTGATACTTTTGAATCGGTGCAGGAAGTTCATCGGTGCCCCAACAAGTACTTGAAAAACCAATTCTGTCCACAAACAATGCTTTTTTTGTTTTACGGAATCATACAAGTTAAACAGAATGGTAATTTATGGAATGCCCAGCAACAAAGTCATAAACACACACAGCCGTTACAAACTCGTTGTCACAGCAAAGTGTCATTTCTGGAAGTGATGTCATCAGGGTGTCTCCTGTAAGGTACACAAACATAGCAGGGTACGAGACAGATGATGTTTACTGTGATTATATAAAGATTGAAGTTTTTGAGGCGAAAAAACATTTGAAGATCAAATAAAGAGCTTGAAGACCATGGATTAAGCCTTAGAACATGAAGATGAAGATTGGTCACCTTTAAAACACAGAATGGTAAGTGTAATTTACTTGAGTGGCTCATCCTTCAGTTATTGTTTTAAATCTGCTTCTTAATAATAATGGGTCTTTACAGGCTATTTTATTTCAAATTTATCTCCATCCCCTCCCACCATCAACAGTAAAGCTTGTAAAGCTGTTTCTTCAAAGAAGTCATCTGTGAAATGAATACTGCAACAAAAAAAAGCTCAAGGTGGGCTTCCACCTGCCATTCTTTGCACTCTCTTTGTCCATTTTTGTCATAAAACTTGCTCATTTAGAACAGAAAACAAACTTAGAGTAGCACTCCCATACGTTAACATCCAGCAGCAACACAACATATTGATGAAAACAAAGTCGACAGGCTACCTAGAAAAGCGTTGATTCCACTTCCCAAAATTACACTTTGTTGCAACAACAAATTCGTCGTGGCTGCCAACATAAACTTAAAAAACGAACAATGTAGAAGGTAATTACAAGCAATTTATAAGCTATTAAAGCAAAGATGATCATGTCAAAGATGTCCTTACGTCACTACGCTGATCGTTGACTCGCTTGGCCAGCTCCACCTCAGGAGGGTCGGGCAGAGAGGTGTACTTGGCCTTGCGCTCATCGTGACCTTTCTTGTACTGAACCTGAAGGGGACACACAGAAGATGTGGATACGTGAACATCAGAGCCTGGAAGAACACCCTTAAAGTTTCTGAGGTGGACTTACATCACTGAGCGCCTCCTGAGCCTTGGCCACGCGACGTAACTCGGGGCTGTCGCTGTACGGACAGAACATAGTCTTCTCCTCGTCCCAGTCCTCCGTGTAGAGTTTCTGAGCAAGAAGGATCTCACATCATTTCATCACACATCAAAGTGGACATTTTCCTTTTTTTTACTAGCATGTAGAGACGCTCACTTTGCTGCAGTTAGCGGCATTTTTCACTGCCAAGACCAGCTCAGGAGCATCCGGGGGAAGCAGGTACTTGTCCTTGGTCTCATCCCACTTTTGCCTATACAGGACCTAACAGAGAGGACGTTTCGGGATAAAAGATGTCACTTTTCAAATCCTCGCAATGCCTTAAGTAGCTTGCTCACCTTGCTAATGAGTTCAGACACTTGCTTGACGTGGGCAATTTCCCGTGCCTCCCCGTCGTACATGCTGGAGGTCTTAGACTTGTTGCCCTCCATGCGGTATTTAATCTGAGGACAAGAGGTGCAACTTCAATTTCACTTGGATATTTTCTGAAGGAACATATCCTTATGTTTATATTTTTATGTTGACAGTTTATATTTGATGAAAAAACTGCATCTCACAAGTGAAAAATATCAACTTTGGTCTTTGCTCTTTTCCCCCTATTTTTCTTTTTTTTGAATATTCCAAATATTTCAACTTTCTTCTTAAATAATTTTTTGTAATTTGTATTTCTACAATACTATGACTTTATTCTCATAATATTTCTTTTCCCCTCACCCAATTTTCCAAATTGTCTTGTTTGTCTCTCATATTATGACTTTAAAAATGTATTTTTTTTTGTAACATTTCAACTCTTTGCTCCTAAAATCAATTTCTTCCCCTCATATTATGACTTTATTCTCATCAAATTGCGACTTTTGTCCTTTATTAAGAATATTAATAATATTTTCTCAATATTTTGACATTATTATGCTTTCTTCATTTATTTTTTTTGTAGGTATGACTTTTTTCCAATTAATGTTTGACTTTTTTCTTGTAACAATATAGTTTTGGATGCAACCTAATTTTCCAAAAAATTACAACTTTATTTGTTGTTTTCTAATAATATTTTTCTTTAATATTTCAACTCTACGCCACTAAAACAATGTTATTTTTCTTATAATATTCCAATGTTATTCTAATTTTTCTTTTTTTCGCTAGATTACAGTTTTAATATTTATATATTTATTTAATTTATTCTTTTTATTTTATTCTGTAAAATTGCTGCAGATTTTCTCAATTTTTGGTGGCGTTTTTTTGTTTTGTTTTCTTGTTAAATTGTATATACATTTTTTATTTTTAATAGCTGCGGACACCCCTGATTAATGATGTTTGCAGGACTGTAATCCCTTTGTGGTGGTAGGTTGCGGGGAGGGAAGGGAAGGATAGCTACTGGCTCTCTGCTGCTAAATGAAATGAATGAAATGTATTTGAATAAACGTAATATTTGCATTCATGAATAAATGAATGTATGAGAAACACTGATTCATGCGGAAATTCACTTGCAATTACAGTATTCAAGCTTCCTGCTTACCTCGCTGAGCTGCTCCTGGGCCTTGCGGATGCGAATCATTTCAGGCGTCTCCATGCTGATTGCAGGAGGATTCCCTCTGGAATTGTCATACGCCTGACGATACTTGTTCTGTTGCGGAAACAAAATGTATAGAAGTGCATCAAATGTACTAAACAAGATCCGAACCACCCCTCAACCGCCCTAAATGAGTAACAAGTCACTTGCAGCCAAATTTTGTTCTTTAATCTCCATATACACATCTTTGAGGTAAAAGATTTTTTTAAATCTGTGACTAAGGGCTTCCACTAGTCCACAAAAACAGAAGAAAGACTTTTGTGTCTTACGTGGCTGAACTGCTCCATCATCTTCTGGCTATGAGCCAGGTACGGAGTCATGAACTTGGAAGTGTCCACCTTGACCTTTTTCACCACTTTCCTGGTGGGCAAGCCAGACTGGAGAGGGAAGAGAAGGAAAAGGAGCGAGTCATCCGGTGGCCAAATAACCAGTGATCATTCATCACATTGAAAGCCAGCCATTAAAAGATGTTATGTTCCTCCAGTAGGGGTAGTTCACATCTTACCTCTTTGGTTTAACAGGCTATACAATCTTCACAAAATCTCTACACAACACAAAATTTATTACAAGAGATTAAATGCAAAGCTACTTGGTCCTGTGTGAAAAAGTCATTTTAGCCTAAATCTAATACGTAAGTGGTTGGGCACCCTTAGCAGCAACAACTGCAATCAAGCATTTGCCATTGCTTGCAATGAATCTCTTAAAGTGCTGTAGAGAAGTTTTGCAGAATTGTTGCCATTCATTTACATTGGAGGCTTTTCCAGCATGAAGCGCCTTTTTAAGGTCATGCCACGGCATCTGAAAATCTTCATTTGGTTTTTCTTCAGCCATTCAGAGATGGACTTGCTGGTGTGTTTTGGATCATTGTCCTGCTGCACAACCGAAGTTGCTTTCAACTTGAGGTCACCAACAGCAAGTCTTCCAGGTCCTGTAGCAGCATAACAGCCCCAGACCATCACACTACTACCGCCATATTTTACTGTTGCTATGATGTCCTTTTTCTGAAATGCGGCGTTACTTTTACGCCAGATGGAATGGGACACACACCTTCCAAAAAGTTCAACTTTTGTCTCGTCAGACCACAAGCTATTTTCCTAAAGGTCTTGGCGATCATCAAGATGTTTTCTGGCAAAATTGAGACGAGACTTAATTTTCTTTTTGTTCAGCAGTGGTTTTGGTCTTGGAACTCTGCCATGCAGGCCGTTTTTTTGCCCAGTATCTTTTTTATGTTGGAGTCATGAACACCAACCTTAACTGACACAAGAGAATCCTGCAGTTTTTTGGATGTTGTTGTGGGGTTGCTTGTGACCTCTTGGATGAGTTGTCGCTGCAGTCTTTGGGTCATTTTGGTTGGCTGGCCACTCATGGGAAGGTTTACCACTGTTCCATGTTTTCGACATTTGTGGATAATAGCTCTCACTGTGGTTTGCTGGAGGCCCAAAACTTTAAAAATGGCTTTATAATCCACCCCACGCTGATATACAGTATCTCAATTCATCCTAAATTATGTTTTAGCAGGACAACAATCACTTTTTCACACAGGACCATGTATGTTTGGATTGTTCTTCTCCCTTATTAATAAAAGGTTTCATGTAAAAACTCTGTTTTGTGTTTAGTTGGGTTGTCATTGACTAGTATTTACATTTGTTTGATGATCTACAACATTTGGGTGGGACAAACAGGCAAAAACAATCATAAAGGAGCAAACACTTTTTCACACCACTGTGTGTCACGCAGACACTATAGTCCCACGACTCACCTTAAATCTAAGTGAGAAAAGACTCATTGCTTGAATGAACAATGTTCTCATAGAACAAAACTGCATTCTGACTTGTTATGGCAGCATCATTTAGGATATCAAATACAGAAAAGCAACACAACCGATGAGGCCTATACAATAAGCCCAATGGGTTGGTGTGATTGGATTAATGCATGAGTGGCATCACAGTAAAAGAAGCAGAATCTGCTCATCGCATGTCATTGGTTTGAGTCAAAAGCGGATGTGAATATCGGTATTGGTTGATATCAGTATTGGACCAATATCAGTATACAGTAGTCCCTTGCCATTGCTACAAATTCTGTGGCTTAACGCTCACGTTTTTTCAAAACACATCAAATAATAAATCATTGCTGCTGTTTGTTAGTCCAAAGTATATGCATATTGAAAGAAATTTTACATCAATGTGTGTCCTAAATTGAGAATTTTCAAGCATAAAAATGGCTAAATGAAGTGAAATACAAATAAATTATAAGGCATTCAGAAGGCTCTCTAGGACATGAGGATATGTAGTATTCTACACTGGTCACTAGGTGTCAGTAATGTTACACTGATGAGACAATAGCCATTGCACAGAACAGGAAGTTAAAAAAACAAGGAACTCTCACAATGTAAACATGTGCAAGTCTGTGTTATGACTTACTTATGACTAAGCATGTCTAACATATTGGGTAATCTGAGCATAAAGGTGACTATAGGGGTGTTATTTTGGGTTCTACTAATGTTTAAAAACACTATTCAGAAGGTCCCAGGTTTTCTAATTACAAAACTATGAAATTTTATATAAGAAATTAGAGTTGGGCGATGTGGACTTTAGCATAGATCACGATATCTTTGTGGTGTATCACATTATGATGAAATAATTAAATTCAGTGCCGTCTTGTATAAAAAGCTACAAACCTTAATCCAAACAATTCTATTGTCTAAAATTGTAAAGCATATTTATTGATTTACTTGTATTGAATTGTGCCGTTTATTGTCTACCAGTTTTTAGCAACAAGTTCCTAGTCCCCATTTCTCCTCCACCTTCAGCCGTTCTCATTTTCTTTCATTTCTTGTGCCCACCCTGGGGCCGCTGTGGTACACGTGAGGTGTCGATACAGTGTGAAGTGGTGTGCAGTCTTAGGAAAAAACACATATAAGTCATTTTTTATAACTGGAAGAATGTATACCTGTAAATACTAATTATTGGCCAACCCTATAAGGCGTCGTACTTCACGGAAATTCACTTATAACAGAAGGGACTGGAACTAATTAACAACGATAAACAAGGGATTACTGTGTTGGAGATCAGTAAGGAAGCATCTCTAGAACTACGTTCACACTGCAGGGCATGTTTGCGGAAGTATACATGTCGCCAATTCGTGTTCTGGAGCATTTGTGCAAGATTTTTTGCTGTGACAGTTTGTGTGGAACAGTTTGTGCATGTGTGGTGGGAGACTAGTTTCAAAATATTGTTTTTTGCTCCTGCAGCTGCCATTTCCCTTTGCACATGCCTACTTTGGTGACGAATTCTGACATTGCTTTTCAGTGAAGTACAGGTCAAATATAGGAGATCCAAAAGTTAAGACATATCAGCTTACATGTATCCACTTAAGGATGAGGCCTAGGTTGCATTTGAAAAAAAATCAAAATTGTACTCTTCAGACTGACATGAAAAAATAATCATCGCAATTCAAACATTCTGCTCTCACATAAAAAAAGTAATTAATCAAGTCATTGTTTTGTGGTTGAAAATGGAATATTATTAGTAAAAAAAACCAAACAAATTGTACCTATTGATTCCCTATTTTTTAACAGAAAACGGCAAAATAAACAAAATAATAACTATAAGGCATTTAAACAGGTGATATGACGTGTAAGGCAGTATCTGTGACGTGTGTCACTTGTGACTTGTTTGAGGTCAACTAGCTAGAGTTGACTGTTAGCTGAGTGCTAGCAGCAGGTTAACAGAGAGTGGCAGACAGCAGCTCCTGTGTGAATGTTCACTGTGTATGTGTTCTCCGCTTGCTAATAAAGTGATTGTGGTGCATCATGAGTCTCTCTTTAAATAGTATTCTACACTGGTGTCAATGTGTCAGTAATTTTACATTGATGAGACACCCGCCACCACAAAGTACACTGTCACTGCTAACGTGTGAGTTTGATCTCATTTATATCTTAGATGGCCTTTTTTCTATAATTATGTCTGCGATATTGAGCAATGCAAGTGTAAAGGTGACTATAGGGGTGTTATTCCATGTCTAAGGGGCTGTAATAATGGGACAGTGTATTTAGAAGGTCATAAACAGGTTTTCTATGCTTTAAATATCAAAATATTGAATTTACTCAGAACGTCTGGAACCGAATAATCGCGATAAATGAGGGATGAAGGTACAGGGTAGATGTGAGCAAAAAAATCAGAATGGGCCTGAAGTGTGAACGTAGCTTGGTAAACACATTTTCAAATTGTCTTAATGTTTCTGGGTCTCGAGAGGTGAAGGCAATGTCAAGTTTTAGGGGTCAAGTGAAGTTAAGATTTCTGTAAAAGTGAATGCAGCTTGAAGAATCTTGACCTTGACATCATTGGCGCCTTGTCAAGTTATTTCATGTTCATGACTTATTACTTACAATGGTCCAGCTAATACCAGTGAGCAAGAATGTTACAAAAAGACGACATGCAATGGCAAGTTATGCAACAAGTACAAGAAGCCACAAATTCGCCAAGCAACTCGTATTCCGTGGAAATGTTTGACGCTGCACTTTATCCAGTCCCCCAATTTTACTGTGGAAATGTGCAGAGGCAACTGAAGCTAGCAGCAGTCCGCAGGTTATTCAAAACATCGTATTTTGTCGTGCACACGGGTAAGGGAGTCGCACAAGGCAAGGGAGGGAGCACGTTTGCACACTTTGAGCAGCGATCCATCGGGAGGCGGTGCTTCGGTTACCTGGTGGCTGTGAGAGTGATGATGAGTGCCAGTCGTCGTTGTCATCTGCTACACACAATAAGAGACACTCTTTCCAAACACGTCATGGGAGAAGGTGTGATGGCAGGCGGATTTCTCCTCAGCTCTGGTGTCCTAAAATCGCTGCTTGCTTGCTAGAGTCACTAATGTAACATCGTCATGGCGGCTGTGTATCTAATTAAATCCCCTGACTTTGATTGCAGAATGACTCTATTTTGAAGTGTTGTTTCATAGCTGACTGTCAATGTCTTCAGCTGCTAAATGCACACAAACACACCATTAACCCCCCGCTGGGCTGCTTACCTATGGATCACATTTTCAAAGGGCCTGTTGCTAACGTTGCAAGCAATATGGCAGTGGTGTCCAAACATTTTCTAGCAGAGGCCACATAGTGACAAATAAACGGATGCAACTTTGATATTTTGTAAAGCATATAGATATGCTAAGAAGTTATATATATTTCAAGAAAAAAAGTGGAAAAGTCTATTATTAGTATGGCCTTTTGTCCCCATTTTAGCGTGTCCAAATATTTCTACTTTCTTGTTATTTCATCGTTGTAAATTATCTTTTCAACTATTATTCCTATTATATTATAACATTTAAATTACAACTTTATTTTGTTTATTTGTTTTTCATAATATTACGACTTTTTTAAAAAAGTTCTTTTTTGTTTGATATTTCAACTTCTGTTCAATTCAAATGTATTTGTATGGCGCAAAATCACAACAGCAGCCATCTCATGGAACTTTACACATGCAGGTCACAGAGGGCCAACCTAAACCCCACGTGAGCAGACATTTAGCGACGGAGGCCAGGAAAAACTCCCTCTTGGGAAGACAGATTGGGCTGAGATATAAAAGAATAGATCGAGCCAGAAGTCGTAGTCCTAGACCAAGGAAGAAAGACAAACAAGAGAAATGTCTCTGATACGTATCAGCATATCAAGGGTCAGTTCCAACTGCACAGTATGCTTTAGCAAAGAGGTTGGTTTGGAGTTGACTTTTAAATAAACACAGGGTGTCTGCCCCCCGGATTGAGTCGGCGAGATGGGTCCATAACAGAGGAGTCTGCTAACTAAAGGATAAACCTCCCATTCTACTTCTAAAGATTCTAGGAGTGACAGCTAATTGCAAATTCTGTGAGAGCAGTGTACTGGGTTGTTAGGGGTCTGGGAGCTCTTTAATATATACTGGCGCCTGATCGTGTAGCACTTTATATGTAAGAAGGAGAATTTTAAATTCAGGTCTAAATTGTACTGGTAACCAGTGCAGTGAGGCTAGAATGGGCGGGATATGATCTCTACTTTTGGTTGCAGTTAAGACTCATGCGGCAGAATTTTGGACTAGCTGAAGGGTCTTTAAAGAATTCTTAGGGCAGCCTATTAACAAAGTGCTGCAATAATCTAACCTGCAGGTCACAAAAACATGAACAAGTTTTTCTGCGTCTGGTAGTGGCAGGAAATGCTCTTTATGACACTTGTCTTATTTGGGAACTAAAGGAAAGTTATTGCTAATAAAATGACATTGTATTTCCTCATAAATATTACCAGTTTATTCATTTGATGACTTTTTTTAACATTAGAGTACGACTTTTTTATATTTTGACTTTCCATTTCTGCTGTTGTTTTTTTCTTTATTTGTCAAGTATTTCAATTTTATTCTTGTAAATGTTATTTTTGCATTCATGTCATGTCTATTCCCATTATATTTCTACTTTATTCCCTTAACGGATAACTTTTTCCACAACCTAATTTTCCAAAAGTTGTTCTTTTGTTTGGTTTTCATAATATTATGACTTTTAAAAAAATATCTTTTTACTTTAGTATTTCAACGTTATGGTAATAAAATGATGCTATTTTCATCATAATGCTATTCTCATAAAATTACAAATGTTCTTGTTGGATTACAACTTTTTTCCTTTTTTACATATTTTGAATTTATTTTTGAAAAAATTAATGATGATTTTTCAGTTTTTTCTCCAAAGTAATTTTCCAAAAATTACGACTTTATTTTATGTTTCTTTCTCATAATATTGTGACATTTAAAAAATGATTTTTTTTTCTTTACTATTTAAAGTCTAAGCAATTAAAATTATAATAATATTTTTCCTTTTCATGTTACAAGTTTATTCTCGTAAAATTGTGACTTTTTTTATTAGAATACAGCAATTTTATCAATATTTTGACTTTTTCCCATTTATGCTGTTGTTGTTTTCCCAAGTTTTCTTCTTGTAAACTTTCTTTGTGTATTCATGACTTTGTTCCCATAATATTTTGACTTTATTCTCGCAACAGCACAACATAATTTCCCAAAACGACATTTGTTGTTTTGTTTTTCATAATATTATGACTTTTTTTACAGACATATATTTTTTAATATTTTATGCTAATTAATGATGTTATTTTATCATAATAGTTTACAGTTTATTGTCATAAATTACAGTTTTTTTAAATTTGATTACAACTTTTTTCCCATAATATTTTGACTTTATTCTCATAAAATTACAGACGTTTCTTTAATTTCTACTGTTGTTGTTTTCCCAAGTATTTGAAGTATTTCAACTTTCTTCTCGTAACTGCAAAACTTTTTTTTTTACATAATCTGCCAAAAATGACAAATTAAATTGTTGTTTATATGATACTATGACTTACTTTAATATTTCAACTTTATGCTAATACAATGATGATTACAACTTTATTTTGTACGTTTGTTTCTCATAATGTTATGACAGTATGGTATTAGAATGACAGGCAGTCCCATTATAATGAGTTTGTGAGCGAGGGTAAACGGGTGGCGCAAATGAAAAAAAAAAAAGAGGTTGTGGCGGTCCAAATGTATCATTGGTGGGCCGCCACAAATAAATAAATGCCACAATTAGAGGATATTTTAAAATACAATGCAAAAATACACCAATAATATGGCCATATGAATAATGTCAATTTACTGATATTTTAGGAACAATATAGTTTTCCATGTACTTTCAGGAGTTTATATTTCCCATAGCATGCATAAAAACACAAGTATGTGGTGTTTCTCTCAGCCTTTAACGTAACACAACACGTTTCCTCCTAAAGTGAACAAAGCATTGCATTGATGTTTGACAGTAAAAACACCACAATTCCATGTTCAAGGCTAAATTTCTTTTTTAAATTTCCACTCTATTTCTGCCTGTGGTCGTGACTTTATAAATGAAGTACCCGACTGACGACTGGATCCGTCTTAATGACACCAGAGCTGTGAAGAAAAGAACATCTCTGCACTGCTTTCCTTTATTAACAATTGCATCAGGCCTCGATATCTGAATCGAACAGACAGGGAAGAACCATGGGGACGCTGTTGAGTCATAGATAAAACCAATTCAAAGCAAATGTCCTAAATTTGTCAGAATTCCTCCACCCCCCTAGTTTGACTCAATTGGAATGGACATCACAATGTTTCTCCCCATTCTTTAGATTGACAAAGAGGCCGTCTTCCAAAACAAAAGTGTTGTTCTCCGCAGTGTAGATGGAAGTGCTAATGAAAGCAGAGTGTACTGATGGTCCCCGCCTCCCAAAAAGACATTTAACATCTCTGCTGCAAAGACGCTAAATCCACCACCGGATGGGATGACTGCTTCTTCAGGAGATGAACGCATTTGCCGTCCGCTCTCCTTTAGAAGTTATCAACACGTCAGATACCAGGGCGACTTTAAGCCTATTTCACCAGGAAATAACAGATTAAAACTGAGGCCCTTCTGTTTTCACTCTTCCATTGAACACCGGAGCAGAGTCAAACCACAGACAGTGGCAGAGGCAAAGGACACACTCAAGAAACAAGACAAGGAACAATCTGCTCCATGTATCGGCAGCAGGAGTTTGCATGATGCCGAAACAGACGGTACCGTCATCCTTTGCTACATTGCGGTCCGAACATCTGGATTTTTCACAAACTCATTCATTAATAAATTATGGCTGTTTCATGGTTGAATAGGACATATTATTAACACAAAAATATGGTTATAATATGCTATATAATATATAATATGCTTATTTAAGGAAATTGTACTTACAATATTTGTGGCCCAAATGATGCATTTGCAAGCATAAAAATGGCTAAATGAACTACTAAATAAGGGAAAATACAAATACAGGGCAGAAAAAGCGTTCTAATTTTGAATGTAGTGTTGTGCAGTGGCCACTAGGTGTAGGTTTTGTGTGCTCACCAGAACAAGCATTTCAATTATCCCACAACAGGCAAAATAAAAACAACATGATAATGCCAGGGGCTCCTCTTCATTAATTTATTAATATTGAATCCTACTTTGCCAACATTCACTTATCGCAGTCGGGTCTGTAATGCTTTCCCTCAAAAGTCTTATGCAACAATCGTGTTTTGATCTGACAAATCTTAAGTATTTTTGCTCAAGTGTAGAATTAATACAGCTTGGACCGCGGCGTGTTTTGAGCTCAGATGACAAAAAAGCATATCACATTTCACTGAAGCTAATGAATGACGCTGGGAACACCATGTTCAGGTAGGATTGCAAAGTTTATAGTGTGGAAATATCCCATGTTACCACGTGGACACCGGTGGCATATACAGTATATCTACAAATATACTGTATATACTGTATGTTTTTTCTCTTGGGTGCTGCTTATATTCAGTAGACTGCATTTTATTTATTTATTACTTATTTTTTCAAGAAAAATATTGATATTATTTACTTTAACAGAAAACTATCTGCCGCCTTCCTGATTTCTTTTTTTTGCATGTTTGTCATACTTCAATGTTTCTGATCATCAAACAAATATTAGTCAATGACAACACAACTGAACACAAAATGCAGTTTTCAAATGAAACGTTTTTTATTATTGAAGGAGAAAAAATGCAAAACTACATGGTCTTGTGTGAAAAAGTGATTTTAGCCTAATAATTTAGCTAATAAGTGGTTGGACCACCCTTAGCAGCAACAACGGCAATCAAGCGTTAACCATAATGTCCAACGAATTACAGCGCTGTAGTGGAATTTTGGAGAATTGTTGTCATTCAGCCACATTGAAGGCTTTTCCAGCACAAAGCACCTTTTTAAGGTCATGCCACAACATCTGAAAAGGACTCAGGTCAGACTTCTTCAATGTGTTTTTTTCAGCCAGTCAGACTTGCTAGTGTGTTTTGTCACATCAGTTTCATTGTCCTGCTGCACAACCCAATTTGCTTTCAGCTTGTGGTCACCAACAGCTGGCCAGACATTTTCCTTCAGTATTTTCATGCTTCCATTTATCACAGCAAGTCTTCCAGGTCGTGAGGCAGCAAAACAGCCCCAGACCATCACACTACCACCACCATATTTTACTGTTGGTATGATCTTCTTTTTCTAAAATGCGGCGTTACTTTTACGCCAGATGTAATGGGACACACACCTTCCAAAACGTTTTGTCTTGTCAGACCACAAAGTATTTTCCCAAAGGTCTTGGGGATCAACAAGATGTTTTCTGGCAAAATTGAGACGAGCCTTAATGTTCTTTTCTTTCAGCAGTGGTTTTGGTCTTGGAACTCTGCCATGCAGGCCATTTTTGCCCAGTGTCTTTCTTATGGTGGAGTTATGAACACTGACTCTAAGTGATCCAAGTGAGGCCTGCAGTTCTTTATATGTTGTGTTGTGGGTCTTTTGTGACCTCTTGGATGAATCGTGGCTGTGCTCTTTGGGTCATTTTGGTGGGCCGGCCACACCTGGGAAGGTTCACCACTGTTCCATGTTTACGCCATTTGTGAATAATGGCTCTCATTGTTGTTTGCTGGAGTCCCAAAGCTTTAGAAATGACTGATAGATCTAAATTAATTTGCAGTTATGTTTTAACAGCGGGTGCAATCACTTTTTCACACAGGGCCATGTAGGTTTGGTTTTGTTTCTCCCTTTATACTATTTATATTTATATAAAAAGTTTCATTTCAAAACTGCATTTTGTGTTCAGTTGTGTTGTCACTGACAAATATTTCAATTTCTTTGATGATCTGAAACATTTAAGTGCGACACTTTCATCGTGTTTAAGAATGACTGCCCGATTTGACTTTTGACATGTCTATAATAAAGATATTTCAAAATAACACTTTTTAGGGCTGTTATTATAAGAGTGTGACATTTTTGCTGGAGGATAGGATACGGCCTATCATACGGCCCCATGCCTATTCGCCACCTGTAAATCTCGTCAGCATTTTGGGGCATCTACTTAGAAGTACAACTAATAGTAAACGTGTCTCAATGTAGTTAGAAATGCAGGGACTGTTGCAGTTGTAGCACCAAGATACAGTCGGTCAACTTTTATCGTTTTAGGACGCCATCAACTTCTCAAAGTGCACCTTTTGGCCACCTCCTGAAAATCAATCCTTCAGCGGACTTGGTTCTGTAAGTGCTGACCAGTGGCGTCATTGGGCCTATTTTGGGGGCGGGGGCCCTGAAGCTTCCCTAAAATATGCTTAAGCCTTCCTAAATAATTTGGTGTTAAAACATTTTTTTTTGTTTTTTTAGTCCTGACATATTCAACATAAGGCGGACAGAATATGAGTAAAAAATATTAATAATCACGTCACTGAAATCCTTGCTTGCACTCGGTACCTGCAAGCGCGTGTGAGAAGACAAGTCACTTTCCTTCAAATGGTGTATTTCTCTTACTTTGTAGTGCTCTTTTTATTCTTTCAGTGCTGATTACGGTGCAAATCTGTTTCCTGTTAAACTATATTTAAAAAATAGTCTCCGCTGCTAACACCCAACACTCTGGTCACCTGCGGGCCCGCTGAACGAGACGCCATCAGAACCCAAACGAAGCAGTCCACGATGTCCTCTTACCTCTTCCTCGATCTCCTCTTCCTCCACCTCTTCCTCCTCCTCCTCCTCCTCCTCCATTTCGTCTTCGTATTCCTCCTCCACTACCTCCTCGTACTCCTCATACTCCGTCACGATGGTGGCCATTTTGGGACGGTCTACACAAAGCAGAGAGGAAGGATAATGAGGAGAGCTTGCGGTGAGGGGTGATGCAGTCTGGGAAAGCAAGGCGTACCAGAGAAAGATTCCTGCGGCGTGTCCTGACAGTAGGCGAGCTTCCCTGGCCACCCACTAGGGTCTCAAGTTGTGTAGTGCCGCTTTTTGCTGTAAACAAAGCACCAAGAACAAAGTGAGTGGGGAAGAAGGTGAGTGCATCAATGAGCTCCTTACCTCAGACCCTCCCCCGCCCGCCTGTCACAACAGTGCAAAAAGCAAGTGGGGCCTGCCGGCGTGACGGCTGGTGACAGCTGCCCGGCGAGGCCTCAGCTATTTCACATGTAAACCAATGCCGCTGCCTGATTGGTTGACTGGCTTTAGCTAATGGCGATGCAATGCCTTCTGAGGCTGCAGTTTAAATATAGGATGGCGCACTAACTGCCTTTTTTTAGCGCTCTATTGGCCCTCTAGCTGAAACAAAAGTGTGTTTTCCGAGAGAAAAACCCGTGAAACCAGACGCGACAACAAAATGCTCAGAGCAAATATCCAAAGGTAGGCCTGATCTTGAGACTTGCCGTTCTTCACTGTCACCTCTTTGGACGCGGCTCAGTCTGTCCCACAAGGTCCAAATGGCAGCAGAGGGCGGGCGGGCCGGAAAGCCATGCAAACAGGAAAAAAGTTGGACGGGCGGTTTTTCTCCCCAGTTTTGTGCTTACCGGTTGTTTTAGAGTTTAATGGTCTCCCAAGCCGCCAAAGTCTCCCCAGCTTCCCTCCAGAGAAACGTTGGGCGACAGCACACAGCTGCGGGTTCTACCCAGGTTATCATGTGGTCCGGACAGCCAATCACAAGCCAGCGTTCTCGGATTTCAATCTCTAAATATACCTAAGCGATCTACTTTGGAAATGAGCACCTGTTGGGGCGAATGCATCAGCAGCTCAGCAATGACGGAGGACAGAAGACGCATTTCTGCAGACACACGGCCCGGTTCTTGCTGCGAGTTTGACTTCTGGCTCTTAGCGGCTGCGTGGAGATGTTAAGGCCGAGCCACCGTGATCACCCTTTCATTCTGGAAATAGGTCAGACTGAGAGAGCAGGAGCTAAAAGTATGTCACTCATTGGAATGAAACATAACTGTCCAAAGTGTGGCCTGAGCCATTTTTTCATGATATCAATTTTATCCATCCATCTTCTGTACTGCTTGTCTTCGTTAGGGTCACAGGTAAGCTAGAGCCTATCCCAGCAGACTCTGCGCCCTGAACTGGTTGACAGCCTATACCAGAAATGATCATTTAAAAGAATTGTACAAATATAACACTGTAATATGATGAGGAAAAAAATAACATCACTCTAGCCACACAAAGTTTAATTATTAAAGAAAGAGGACGCTATGTTTATAAAGCCAAAGTCTCTTGAGAAATAAAACAATGAAAAAAGGTTGCACAAATGTATTCTAGGAATACGGTCATTATTACGAAAAGAAAATATATAACATACACAAAAAGAAAATTTCAAAGGATTTCAATGTACTTTGAAAATAAAAATAAAAAAATGGAAAAAACGTCATTTTATGGGATTAAACTCAAAATATTAAGAGCAAAATTTGTATTGAATTTTATAACAAGAAACTTAGAAGAAAAAAATAATGTCATTTTAGTAGCATTGAGTTAAAGTATAAAAAAATGTTTTTAATAAGTCATAACAAAAACAAATTATTTTGAAAATTAGATATGAGAATAAAATCTAAATATTATGAGGATAGTCATAATTACGAGGAGAACCATAAAAAAGAAATGTAAAAGAAAACAGAAGAAATTGGATAAAACATTTATATTTACATAAAAGTCAAAATATTGAGAGAGAAGTCATATTCAACTAGGAAAATAGTTGCAATTTTAGGACATTTTTAGTCATTTTAGTAACAGAGTTAAAAAATTAAATCGGATTATTATGAGAAACAAACAAAACAAAATAATGTCACATTTTTAGATAATTAGGTTTGGGAAAAAAGTTATAATATTATGGAGTCAAGTAAAAATATGATGGTGATAATTAAGAGAAGAAAATACTCCATATGACAATAATATAATGGGACTAAAGAAGAAGACAGTTGAAATGTTTGGAAAATTTTAAAACACATCAAAAATGGGAAAAAAGAGCAAAGTTGGCTTTTTCACCTACAGTATATCTTGAAATATATACAGTATAACTTCTTAGCACCTGCAACCTTTGTTGGAAAAAGGTCCCTGGAATAAGGCTTGATTCAACCTTTCTCAACGTTGATCTGAATGTATAAAAGGAGGTCGACTTGTGCATCCAAGAGAACCTTTTTTATGCAATAAGTACATCATAAATGAATGATTATGGCATGCCTATAATACTGTAGTAAGACAAAAGTAACCCTACAGTATATAAACACAACAAATGTCAAGCTGATCAAGATGTACAATACGTGTCAGAACGTTTAATGTTGTATTTACACTGCTGCCAAATGTGCAATCGGATCAAATCTAGATTCGTGTGACTTTGGGATCGGATCTCGCATGCACACAGGACATTTTCACCCATCAAAACATGGATTGCTAACATTTTCTGCTCCAAAAACATCCTTGGAAAAAGTAGCAGTTCATAAAAATGCAGATTTATGTTTGAAAAACTGGTGCAGTGTGGAGTGTGACTGCAAAGCAATATACCCTCCCTGGTGGAGGTAGTAATATCTAATATCTCCTTTAATCTGGTTATCATTTTATTTCAATGAATTCCACAAGCTAAAGCAGGGGAGTCCAAACTTTTCTCACAGAGGGCCACAGGATGCAAGGTATATCGATCCATTTTCTATACCGCTTATCCTTATTAGGGTCACGGGGATGCTGGAGCCTATCCCAGCAGACATTGGGCGAGAGGCGGGATACACCCTGGACTGGTCGCCAGCCAATCGCAGGGCACATATAGACAAACAAGCATTCACACTCACATTCATACCTATGGACAATTTAGAGCCCCCAATTAACCTAACATGCATGTTTTTGGTATGTAGGAGGAAACCGAAGTACCCGGAGAAAACCCACGCACGCACGGGGAGAACATGCAAACTCCACACAGAAAAGCCCAACGGAGATTTGAACCCAGGTCTTCCAGATCTCCTGACTGTGTGGCCAATGTGCTAACCACTCAGCCACCGTGCAGCCGGCAAGGTATATGTAGTACCTAATTCAGGAAAACAAATGCATCTCAGCTTTTTGATAAAGGTGAAAACCCTCTTTGCTCTTTTATTTTCACATTTCCTGGAGTCCTCAGTTTCCTGGGTCCTGGAGTAAAGGTCTAAGCCTCTACTTGCTCCTCCCTACCTTTTCCACCTGGATGACCTGGATGAAGAAACATCCTGCAGGCAGGAAGCCACACTGTTCACTGCACGTTATGTCTGTGTTGCCTACTATAGTTAGCGGGGGTGCCCTTGGTGTGCTCCATGATGCTTTGTCAGTGGAAACTGGGGGGAGAAAAAACAGTGGCAGATGGGAAAAAACAAAAACAGAGCAGCGTGTTCTTTTTTTCTTCGTGGATGAAGTCAGCCAACCAGAATGAAGCAGATGTGCCAGTCGAGGATTAGGAGGGTGACAACAGGAGGGATTGCTGTTGTGTTACATCAGGAGTGTTTCCAGAGCAACACAGTCATCCTCCTGCATGGTAAACTAATAGGGACCTACTGACAACATAAGTGACCTTTAACTTAGTCACATGACCTGAAAGTAAGCTTCAGTGACATGTTTCTTCAAACTGTGATATGAATCCACATGGACGCGGTTCTAAAACGATGGGGAAGAAGAAAAGGATGATATACGTCTCGCGTCGACCATACAAGCCTGCAAGGGGTGCTGTTGATATCTTCACTTGATCAAGTTCTGTTTTGAGCACAGAGTACATTCACACTGCAGATAAGTGAGTTTCCACAAAGTAGGATTTCATATTCATAAACAGAATATTTTTGTAGTAAGAGCAAAGAAAACCTGTTTATGACTTTCTAGATAAAGGTTTTAACATCTTTAGAGCCCTCTAGACATGAAATAACACCCCCTGTTGTTTACGTCACTGCTATGGGATCGGTGCAGGGACAAAAAATGGCTTCCCCCAGCATAGCAAGCTACCAAGCCAACTAGTTAGCCTCCCCAATGTGCTTATTCTGAACTTAAAGTGTTTCAAATGGAGGCAGCAAGGAAGACAAAGAAGCCTAAAACATACCAATTCCACAAAGAATGAGAGGAGAACCTTTTTTTCATTCAATCTCAGCCCTGGCGTGTCAGCTCTCCATGCGGTGAGAAAGGTGAAGTAATCTAACATCAAATGATGCCTAGTGACCACAATAGTACATATAACTTGTCTTTCAATCATTTTGGATTAATAGTAGGCCATAGTGAATCACAAAACAGCAATCATTTACGTATTTTTTTTAAAAAACACGACAGTGAGGGAGCAATATTTGAAAAGGGAACAACTGTTAGGGAACAACTGTACCAATAAATGGTGTACCCAGGATCAGAAAAGAGTCAGTGGCAAAAAGAATCTTTTTGGGAACAGATCACAGTTGTCCCACATTGTGCTTCATATATTGAAGCTTCAATCTATTACGGTTTTTCGAAATATACTGTACATGTTAATAAATCATTGATGTGTCGTGGCCTATTATTAGTGGAGAATTTTGACATAGATTTGGTCTAAATTATGCATTTTCAAGCACAAAAATGCCTAAATTAGCTAGAATGCAAAAATATGACATTTAGAAAACGGATTAAAATACACATTGATGTGTATTGCACCGTTGGGGATGTCTTCTGGTAAAAAAGTGAAAGCACGTATTGCTCTGCAGTTTGTGTTCTCACTGAGGAGGAGCGGGCACCGTGCCTGAGCACTCACCAGGGAGTGTTGGTGACCAAGTTGAGCAACCTCGGGTTCAGCTGTGCTCCAGGATCCTGGACTTTCTCAGCAATAGACCCCTTAACATTAGAATTAAGCACCACACCTCATCCTGAACACCAGTACTCCACAGGGGTGTGTCCTCAGCCCACTCCTCTACTCTCTCGTCATCCATGACTGTTCTCCTATTCACCCCACTAACACCGACGTCAAGTTCGCGGAGAGCGCCACAATCGTAGTCCTGATCAGCGACCCCCCCGGACAATACAGGACACTGAGAACCACAAACTAATAGACTCAAAAACAGTTTTAATCCTCAAATGTCTCTTCCCTCCCCCTTACATAATTAACACTAATTAACACCCCATCCATCGATTTTCTATGCTGCTTATCCTCATTAGGGTTCCGGGGTATGCTGACTAACAATGTGGTGAACATTGCAGTTTTACACTTTCTTGGATACTTTTATACCGCCACACTTTTCAACTCTGTATTTTATATTTTTACACTGTACTTTATATTTAAATTTATGTTTAGTGATAGTGGCGAGAGTAGACAGATTTTCATTGTACTCTGTGACAATAAAGTTATGTTCTATTCGGAGAAGTCCCTAAAGTAAAAATAAAAAAAAGAATTCTACCAATTAACCGTAATTAACGAGGGACGACATACTCACATGAATAACCCACAACTTTAGGCTCCTCACACAAGACATCACAAGTGCCCCAAATAAACCATAGTCACAATTCTTGTCCTCTAACCTTCTTAATACTTTCGTTATAAAAACGTTGACTCGGGTTGCATAAAAACCTTGAAATTGCCACACAAGTTTGACAGGACTACGATGAGCGACCATGTTTACATCCGCAAACACTTGTGTTCTGTGCGTATGCACGTCATTTACACACACTCGTCTCATTTCAAATAATAAAATAAAATGAAAAAACACAAGTCGCATTTTTGGGGACCAAATTATCTCCAAAGTATGGAAGCCCTTTCCGCCACTGAAAAAATGCCCAAATGGTAATTTAGCATTATGCGATAAAAAGTCATAATTATGAGATAAAAGTCAAAATTATGACTAAAAAGTTCAAATTATGAGGTAAAATGTCATAATTATGAAATAAAAATTCTAATCCTATCCAGGTTACGGCTATCTTCGGCTACCTCTTCCAGCTCCAACTGGCAATGATCCATCCAGACTGGGCACGCCGTGAACACCTCACCAGGGAGTAGGCATCCCACCTCAACTGGCTCCTCTGAATGTGAAGCAGCAGCAACTCCTCTCCCTATCCCCTGGGATGAGTCCAGCAACCCTTAATTCCAGCTGATAGGAAGACATCTATTTCACAAACTGACCAACACAGAGCCAAGACCTGCACACTACTGAGGAGGAAGCAAGTGTGCACAAGTTAGGTGATGTCGAAAGAAAGCACAAACTTGATTGTCAGATAAAAAGCATTTAATAGGTTATGTACAGGGTCTGAAACAAAGGGGGCATGCAGTTGATCTTCCCCAAGACCACAGCCCCCTGTCATAGTTTTCAGCTTCCAACAAGGGTCTTGTCACCACCAAGTTAAAACAATACTGGACCGCACATATCGTCATCTGCAGCCGGTGTGGTGATACTGCAAGGCCACGGGGGTGGGGGGACCATGAAGAGCACATCAGGACTATCTTTATGTTGAAAGGAAAAGCGTGCAAAAAGTTCTCTTTAAATAATGTGCCGTCATCATGAAGGTCACAGTTCTGGTTCAAGTTCTTTGTCCAATAAATTATCACAGGAGACAAAGAAGAGTCCCGCCCTCACAGGATAGAGGGTTGTCCTTTAGAGAAAAAAAAACACCTTACTGCAAGTCCACCTTATCATCATCGTGTCTCTGGGAGGGTCACCAGGGAGCAAGTACCACACACCGGGTGAACTCATCATCTGACACGCAGCCGTGACATCATCCACTCCAGACCTTGACACAAACTGAGGGAAGGCACATAAAGGGGTCGAGCTTTAGAGTTTGTGTCGTTAGCGTGTCGTCAGAGTGTAATAGCGCTCACCCCTCGCCGGTGAGGGCGCAGCAGGCCTGGATGTGCCACTGGTGGTCTTTGACAGAGGTCAGCTGCAGGCTCTGGGAGATCTCGGCCACCGACATGCTGCCTTTCACATCCTGCTTGTTGGCAAAAATGAGAAGGCCTGCCTTCCTCAGGTCCTACACGGAGCAAACATTGGTTACAGCACGTCATTTTATGATGAACCTGGTAGGAGATGTTCTCACTTCATGTGCCAGCATCTTGTAGAGTTCCTCTTTGGTGACAGAGATTCTCTCTCTGTCTGTGCTGTCCACCACCACGATGACAAACTACATAACAGAAACAAAAAAAAACCATCTCGGCAAGCGGACTTATGTAAAATTGAAAATTCTGGTACATTCTTATACCTCCGTGTTAGTGTAATACGTGTTCCATGAGGACCGGAGCGACTCTTGGCCCCCAATGTCCCACATCAGGAAGTGCGTGTTGTTGACCACAATCTCCTCCACGTTGCTCCCGATGGTGGGCGAGGTGTGGACCACCTCGTTCATTGAACTACAGCGCATCATGGGGACACAAAAAAGAATAGACGTCCTAGAGGCAGTTTTTGGGACGTTCAAGAATAAATCCACAAAGTGGCAATACTCACAACTGGTAAAGAATTGTAGTCTTGCCCGCATTGTCCAAACCCACAATGATGACTTTGTGCTCTGGAAGGCAGGAAAGAAGGAAGACACTTACACAGACCTCACTGTCATTGCTAAGTGATTCTATTCTGCTGTGTCCTTCTTGTGCACGACACTGTCATCTAAGCGCCACGGTTTACCATGCATCCAAGTACTTCTGGCAACCCGCCATCAATATACGACGGAGTAGTAGGGCCACACTCAAAAAAATATATCTGAGATTTTGAGATTAAAAGCCGCTATTTTAAAGGAATAAAAGTCGTAATATTACAAATAAAAAAGTCATACTTATACCTTTGACCCAGGCCAAAGGTCACACAAGTCCCCTGTCTTTATAGCTGTTTTAGGCTACACCTGTTACGACAGAGTATTAAAATCATCTGATATTTTGAAAATAATTATAAATAATGTGCCCTGCGATTGACTGGCGACCAGTTCAGGGTGTACCCCGCCTTTCGCCCAAAGTCAGCTGGGATAAGCTCCAGCATACCTGCGACCCTAATGAGGATAAGCGGCATAGAAAATGAATGAATGAATGAATGAATTTTGAACACAAAGTAATACATTTATGACACTAACGTCGTACATTTACAAGGAAAAGCTTGTAATATTATGAGAATAAAGAGATAACTTTACGAGAATAAAAGTTGTAACTTGCCGTTACAGGCATTGCCTGAGACAGCTATGAAACAGGGGACGTCAATGTACCAGTGAGATGATACTACCCGTGCTAATCAGTTTGCGTTCAATTACGATTTTTTACAATTTCCTCAGAAAATTATGACTTTTTTTCTCGTAATATTCTGCTTTTTTTCTTGTAATATTACAACTTTTTTCTCGTAAAATTACGTTTTCTTTTCTTGTAAAATTACTACTTTTTTTCATAATATTATGTCTTTTTTCTCATAATATTACAATATTTTTTCTTGTAAATGTTCCCCCACTTTGTAATAGAATGACTTTTTCTCTCATAAAATGTAAATATTAGATGTCATTGTGCCATACATGTCAGAGGGAAAATATAGCATAGTTCTTAAGGAAGAAAGGAAACTCCTCTCTGGCTTCAGGAAGCTTTTATTTATAACAGGACAGCAAAGCAGAGCAGTTGGGCACAAATAGATTAGCATCATTATTACCATCATCTCACTGGTACCCTCACATACCCTGCCCCCTCCACATAAGGCCCTCGCCTGATAGCTGTCTCAGGCAATGCCTATAAGTTACAACTTTTGTTCTCGTAAAGTTACGACTTTACTAATAATAATATAACAAGGTTTTTTCCTTAAATTTACAACTTTATTCTTGAAATCTCCGATGATTTCAATACTTGTAACAGGCATTGCCTTAAACAGCTATAAACACAGGGGACTTGTGTGACCTTTGGCTTGGGTCAAAGGTAATAAGACTTTTTTTACTCGTAAAATTACTTTTTTCTTGTAAAGTTACAAATTTTAATCTAGATCTCAGATTTTTTTACTTTTGTGGCCCTACTACGCCGTTGTACTATACAAATAGATTTAGCGCCAACTGAAAAAATTTAAAAATACAAAAAATAATTGGTGCTACTTGTTCACCCTTGCTTACAAACACGTTATAACTGGGTCTGTGTAGCTTGTCATTACCATAGACATAAGTACATGCCATACATAGATGCCGCATCGAGCGCTGAGCTGTACATCTACACACACTTCCCACACACATAATGTCATTCATTTAATTCCATTTATTGAACTTGGGTTAGTATATATTTTCATTAAAACATATACAGCCAATAATTAACAAATTAGTTTACACACCCATAGTCGGAAAAGAACAGGAGGAAGAATGATCTTAAATTAACCCGGAACATAAACAATGAATTAGCACACTCAAGCCCGCCTTCAAACTGCATTTTAGTAAGATTGTTGTTATTTGCTTGGCTAACTTTTTGTTTGTTTGTTGTCATTTGCATCACTAGCTGTCACTACTATATTTGATCCCTTTGAAAAACGTGCTTCAGTACTTGGTGGCAAAACCTTTGTTGGAAAACACAGAGGTCAGCCGTTTCTTGTAGTTGGCCACAAGGTTTGCACACATCTCAGGGGGGATTTTGCCCACTCCTCTTTGCAGATCTTCTCCAAGTCATTAATTTTTTCGTGGCTGATGTTTGGCAACTCGAACCTTCAGCTCCCTCCACAGATTTTCTATGGGATTAAGGTCTGGAGACTGACTAGGCCACTCCATGACCTTAATATGCTTCTTCTTGAGCCAATCTTTTGTTCCCTTGGCCGTGTGTTTTGGATCATTGACATGCTGGAATACCCAACCACGACCCATTTTCAATGCCCTGACTGAGGGATGGAGGTTCTCACCCAACACTTGACGGTACATGGCCCCATCCATCCTCCCTTCTGGTGAGGTGCAATTGTCCTGTATCCTTGGCAGAAAAACACCCCCAAAGCATAATGTTTCCACCTCCATATTTGATGGTGGGGACGGTGTTTTTGGAGTCCTAGGCAGCATTCCTCCTCCTCCAAACACGGCAAGTTGAGTTGATGCCAAAGAGCTCAATTTTGGTCTCATCTGACCACAACACTTTCACCCAGTCTTCCTCTGAATCAGTCAGATGTTCAGTGGCAAACTTCAAACGGGCACGTAGATGGACTTTCTTAAACAGGGGGACCTTGCGGGCACAGCAGGATTTCGGTCTTTCACGGCGTAGTGTGTTACCAACTGTTTTTGTGGTGACTATGGTCCCAGCTGCCTTGAGATCATTGACAAGTTTCTCCCGAGTGGTTCTGGGGTGATTCCTCACCGTTCTCATTATCATTGAAACTCCACGAGGTGAGATCTTGCATGGAGCTCCAGACCGAGGGAGATTGGCAGTTAAATTATGTCTCTTCCATTTGCGAATAATTGCACCAACTGTTGTCACCAAATGGGGATGGTCTTGTAGCCCATTCCAGCCTTGTGTAGGTCCACAATCTTGTCCCTGACATCCTTGGAAAGCTCTTTGGTCTTGGCCATGGTGCCATTGATTGATTGCTTCTGTGGACAGATCTCTTTTATACAGGTAACGAGCTGAGAGGGCTGCCAATGATTGAAATTATAGACTGATCAATTTCTTTGTTAGTGGGCAAATTTACAAAAACAGCTGGGGTTCAAATAGTTTTTTCCCCTCACTGTATACATACAGTATATATATATATATTTATATCAAATACTGTACATTGATTTTGGTGCCTGTTTCCCAAGTATGTCTATTTGTGCAGATCAGAAGATATTGAAATTAAAATAATAAATTAAAATAATTTTAAAAAAACAATTAATCAAATACCCTAATTGTTTAGCTAACCACTAAGCAAGCTTGAATGTAAAAGCAGCAAAAACAAAAGAATAATTGTGCAAAACTTATTTCCAAATGCCCACAAGGCATGCTAGGTAGTCCAGCTGCAACAACAATATGAACTTTGAACAATAAAACATTGAATATCAAGAGTACATATGTTAACTTCTCTGACGACCTCAACATATTTTGCAATAAAAAAAAATGTGACAACAAAATGTTGGTAAAAAGAGTAACACAAGCTACCCAGCATCCCTTGCGGCAGGAAAATATGGGTGATTTTTTTTAGCATGGATATTGTGAGTATATTAGTACGCCCACATGGTGCAGGAGATGGGTTACTTTGTGTTGTGTTTTTGGCTCACTTTTTTATATGAGCTACAGATTGCATGTAACAATATTGGCGACTCAAGAGTGCCACAAAAGCACTGCAAGTCATATTGGTGGCTACAATTTTGATGCTAATGATATAAAAAAGAGGAATTTGGAATTTCCTGTGGGCCGATTAAGACGCTTGGCAGGCCTGATGTGGCCATGGGGTCGTAGTTTGCCCACCCCAAGTCTAGAGCAACAATAATCCAATGAGCTAGAGCACCATTGGCAAAAAAATCCTTAAAAATCTGATCTTTTTAAGGTCATGCCGCTGCATCTCAATAAGCTTCAGGTCAGGACTTTGACTTCTCCATTTGGTTTTTCTTCAGGCATTCAGAGGTGGACTTGCTGGTATGTTTTGAATCATTGTCCTGCTGCACAACTTAAGTTGGTTTCAACAGGTCACCAAGAGATGGCCAAACATTCTCCTCCAGGATATTTTGCTACACAGCAGAATTCATGCTTCCATTTATCACACAGCAGGTCTTCCATGTCATGAAGCAGCAAAACAGCCCCAGAATCACACTACCACCACCATATTTCACTGTTCAAATGTGGCATTACTTTTATGGGATGTAATGGGAGACACACTTTCCAAAACATTTTGTCTTGTCAGACCACAGAGGATTTCCCAAAGGTCTTGGGAATCATCAAGACGTTTTCTGTCAAAATTTAGATAAGCCTTAATGTTCTTTTTGTTCAGCAGTGGTTTTTGGTCTTGGAACTATGCCTTGCAGGTCGATTTTGCCCAGTGTTTTGGTGGAGTCATGAACACTGACCTTAACTGAGACAAGTCAAGCCTGCAGTTCTTTGGATGTTGTTGTGGGGTCTCTCTTTGTGGCCCTCTTGGGGTAATGTTGGTTGGCCGGCCACTCCTGGGAAGGTTCATCTCTGTTCGATTGGTTTGGCCATTTTTAGACAATGGCTCTCATTGTAGTTTGCTGGAGTCCCAAAGCTTTAGAAATGGCTTTGTAACCTTTTCCACATAATAGATCTAAATTAATCTCAGTTATGTTTGAACACCGGCGCAATCACTTTTTCCACACAGGGCCATGTAGTTTGGATTGTTTAAATCTCTTACGTTTGATTTAAAAATTGCATTTTGTGTTCAGTTTTGTTGTCACTGACTAATATTTACATTTGTTTGATGATTTGAAACATTTAGGTGTGACAAACACTCTTTCACACCATGGTATAAAGAAGGAATCCTACTTCCCGAATAAGATGAAAAAATAAGGCCGTTATCTTGACGCATTTACTGACCACTCAGCACTCTTGCAGAGGACCAGGATCACTAGACTTATTAATAATCGGTCAGCTACACTGTTACCGATATTACCAATCTAATCACTCCACATACAACAGCTATTTGTTTATCGTTTTCGGCGACAATAAATATAACGAGTGGTGCAATAGTAAAGATACTGTTAAATGAATACCACACTGCCCGTGTTGTTTTCATTCTAAAGGCCGGGTTTTGGAGTTGGCGTGCCTAATGAAGTGGCCAGCGAGTGCGTGGATAATGATGCATTCAGGGGTCATATGACCACAGTGACAAATATGACCTAATATTACGAACGTGTACGCTGTCTTTACGTGTGTGTTATGACAGGTGGAGCTAGCATGAGCCCGTTAGCTCGCCTCTCTCCCGTTCCCCGCGTTTCTTACATGGAAATTAGCAACAATATTCTTACCCTGGTGGTTAAAAAGCCTCCATAGCTTGGTGAAAAGTATTCCCATGGCTGGACGAGAGACGTCGAGGAGCCGGCGGAACGTCCCTTCGCGGCCCTGGATGCTAACCAGCTGTAGCTAGCCAGCCAGCTAGCTAGCCAGCTAGCTAGCTAGAAAAAGCGAGGAGATGCCGACACTTTTCAACGCACCCGCCATGCCCGATTAGGTGTGTGTGTGCACAACCCGCCCCTGGCTGTGTCCGTGATGTTGGAGACCAAATTCGGTCCGAAGATGTGTTTTGTTATGTTAGAGAAGGCCGCTCTGATGCTAGCACCGTGTGGCTAAAAGTTAGCAAGTGTCACCTGAGCAGCACTGCGCTAGAATGCGTTAGCCGTCGGTCACTACGCATGCGCACATTCCAGCCTGCATTGTTTAGCGTTAATTGCATTCTAGCGATGCTGTTAATTTCCTTTACGAACTTTATCTGATACAATACGGTAAAATGCAGAATAACCCAAATTAATTTGACCAATGTTATTTGCCATTTCTATTTTAACTGAAGGGCAGCATGTAGTTTTTGTTGGTCAGCTGGGATAGACTCCACTTGAACTGTGACCCGAAAGAGGACAATCATGGGGGATGGATGGATTGTGCGTACAAGCAAGTAAAAAAAAGCAATTCTCTCACAGGCAGTATTCGTGTTTGCTAAACTCTTCGTACCTTGAAAACCTAAAACCACAAACAAAAAATAACATGAAATGTTTTGAGGTGGTGTCTCGCAGATATCCTCAAGTCTTTCTTTGCATCTCACAATGAAACTGAAGCTGGAAAAAAAGGAAGGACACATGATCACTTTGTGACTCTTTATGCAACATATGTAAAAAAAACAGAAAAACATTGAGAGCGGAGAGCGTTACGTGGACTGCCACTTCCTCCAAGGTTAAAAGTTGTAATATGAGAAGAAAAGGCCAGATTTTAACACATCAAAGACATAAAATTACAACCTTATTCCTGTCACTACATTCTCATAAAGTTATGACTTTACTCTTCTAATATCACAACTTTATTCGCCTAAAGTGATGTTTTTTTTTCTAAATAAAAGTACAGCTTAATTCTTTATAGATGTTAAATTAAATGTGCTCTTGTGGTACTACAACTTCACTTTACTTTTGTACTATTGCAACTATATTCTCTTAAAATTGTTTATTGTTTTCTCATTCGAATTAGATTATTGAAAGAATGATGTGTGTTATGTATAGAGCAAGCTGGCCAAGTAGGCAATACCATTTAACCAAATTGACTGGTTCCAGACATGACTATGAAGTGGGATTGCTTCTTTATAATTTAACATTTTCATAGAGTGTAGAAAACCCATTTACAACCTTCTAAATACTTTTTTTTACATCATCAAAGCACTCTAAACATGAAATAATGCCCCTATAGCCATCTTTACACTCCTATCACCCAATATAGTGGACAAAATAAGAGAAAATAAAACATATAAGACAGAAACTCACAGATCTCAGCACTGGGAGAGTTCCTTCTTCATTTTTTACTTCCTGTTCCTGCACAGTACTTCAGAATGCAATCTGGTTCTGGTCTCATTCTCCTACAACGTGCTGAGTTCCAAGAACACCAACAGGGTGCTGCTATGTCCTTCAATTTGGGGTGATTTTTGGAGTGTTCGGAGGTCATGGACGCCCCTTGAGCCCACTAGAAACAGACAAAATCTTTATTGATTGTAGAAGCGTAGCAGCGCGGAGAACCGTGCCACCACTCAGAATTGGCGTCTGGAGTCTCGGTTCCGGTGAGGCTTGTAAGAGTCCTGGTAGGGGTCTTCCTCCATCAAAGGCGAGTGGTCCCGGCAGTGCTGCGAGCTGGACGACAGGCAGTTGCGATTCTTTCTCGTTCGCTCGTTGTGGAAGTTCTCATCTGCTGGCATCAGGCTGCGACGCTCCACGGGGGAAAGTTCTAGAGTGGGGTGGTTGCTGTTTCGGTTCCTTTGGGCCTGTTGGAGACATAGGGGCGCCTTTACTCTGATGATATTTGAGGGCAAAGAGTCTTTGTCAGAGGTATCGTCCCAGTTCACCATTAAATTGTGGAGATCAGATCATCCTCACCTGAATAACGGTGGGATACGGCGAAAGCGCAGTGGAGCCCAGATTGTGTCCCAGCACGGGGTTGAGCGGTGCCCCAAGCGAGGCATGTGTGGCCCGCCAGTACGCCTCCAAGTACTCAGCTAGGTGCTCACAGGCATCCTCCAGCTGGTTCTCGTCCAGGATGATGTCAAACATCTCCTGTGGGGGTGGGAGCGAGAGGAGCGTCACAGGAGCTGCTGCTTGTCCTGGAAAAAAAGATTCGACACACCGAGGCTACTCACAGACGGACACTGGGAAAGCTTCTCGGCTGCCACAAGCTGAACATTCAGGTGTTTGCTCTGAGATTTGCCCCGAGACTTGATCAGACGCTGTAGGACCTGAACAGGTTTCAGATGCAGTATTAGTGACATTAGGCAAGCCGGTCAGATCAGTTGGTTAGAGCGTGGTGCTAATACCGCTAAGGTCGCGGGTTCGATCCCCTTACGGGCCATATCTATAGCTAGTAAGAAAGACAATAGGCGCCATGACTTATTTCACTTGTAGCAAAAGAAAAATGTGTTGATCTTGCCGCCACATCGTGTCTATGGGAACAATCATGTCAAGAATCACATCTTCAATGACTGTAAAAGTGACCTTAAATGTTAATTTATCCATTCCATACATTATTTATAAAAACTTTAGAGTTGTTTTCTGCATGTCACTAATTATGAAACTCCAAAAGTGTTTTATGTTTACATTATTGGCTGTTGACTTGGTTAGCATTTGTTTTGGTTAAAGTCACCTTCTGGAACAAATAAATGACACTACCCAAGGTTCCAGTGAACACCTACACGGCGCGAACATGTGCCATTTTACTCATAATCTTGAGGTTCAGTCCAATCTCCTCTTTTAAGTGCACTTCAATGTAGACCATTTAGCTCAGTTGGTTAGAGCATTGCACTAATAACGCCAAGGCTTTGGGTTTGATTACTGTACGGACCACTTGTTTAAGCTATTGAAGGTGTGATGGGAAATTTTATAGTCTACCTATAACTTAAGTAAAACAATATCTTATTTCATTAATTACTTTTTACAGAGCTTCAATTCTCATATATAAGCACATTCTGCATTGCATTTTAACTTTGGTTGTCCCCCTCAGCAGGAGGATGCTATGTAGCATAGGTGTTACATCAATCAATCAACTTTCCCCCATAGACAAAATAGCATCAGGTGTCACGTTTCGCTCGGCGCGGCATGGTGTAACGACCCCGAGGATGCAGAGAGCTGGACATCAGGCAGGTAGGTTGGAAGAATCTTTTAATAATAATGCTGCAAAGCAGCGGCAGGAACAAAACAAAGATATGGAAGGAGGGGGGAAAAAAGTAACAATGAACCGACAACTAAGGATGCGCACACCTGAACTTAAATAGCAAGACAGTAACGAGGGGCAGGTGTGTGTAATTAAACTAGGGAGACAACTCAAAGGAGGCAAGAAAAAACATGAAACTTAAACAACTGTCACGAATAAAACGCCAATCGTGACATCAGGAAAACTATTCTGTTGTTCCTTTACAATGTAAATACACACAGTGGGTTTAGTCAGGAAGTCATTGTATTGATGTAAGTTCTGTCTCTACAAATGGCGTTTTAATCACCATAAGAGCATTGTTTTATCAGGCTCTTTCTAATGCTTCCTCTCCAGGAAGTACCAGTAGTGGGTTCTTGAAACATCTGTTGATGTCCTTGTATTACCTTGTGGTGCAACCTTTCCCGCAGACGAACTGGCACCGAGAATGGCTCATTGCTTTTACATAGTAAATCACTTGCATCCAGTGAAGTATAAGAGTTGCAGTCAGAAAGGCACTCTTTGCCAGACATCTGCAGACTGCCATGCACACCGTATGCCTTTGTATGATCTCTGACCTCTATTGCAAAAGAAATAAACTGCGCAAACTCCCTGTCTTTATTTCAGGCATTCTCTTTTCTTGAGAATTATATTTTTTCCACAACAATTGGTACTCCCACATTAAGTCGCGGGGTATGTTTTGAGCCAGCTGTATAGACAAGACTAATCCCCAGTTTATCTATATTGATTAGTTCCAGACTTTTCGACTTTCTAAATATGCTTTTTAACATAACTAGAGACCTCTAGACATGAAATATCAGTTTATCCAAGTTGACTGGCTCCAGACCCGACTGTGATATGTGAATTTCTGTGAAGTAGGATTTGTTCTTTATAATTTGAATATTTTCATAGTCATAACATAGAAAACCTGTTTACAACAATCTAAATACGTTTTTTAACATTGTAAGAGCCATCTGGACATGAAATAACACCCCTATAGTTACCTTTACACTCCTATATATAATATAGTAGACATAATAAGAGAAAAAAGACATATATAGACAGAAATAAGACATAACATAACTTGTCTTTAATGAAGGTAAACGTACCCCTGAATGTTCATGTATTCATTTGATATATTATTTTTATGCATTTATAAGCATTTAGAATTGTTTTCTGTACATCAAACTATAATTGTGAAACTTTACATACGTCTTTTCTGTTAACAATGTTGGAATCATTAGATTTACATTATTTCTTGTGGGAAAAATTTACTTGGTTAGCATCTGACCTTCTGGGAAAAAATAAATGACACTAACCAAGCCTCCACTGAACACCAACAAGGTGTTCATGTCCTGCCATTTCATTGCCCTTTCTGGATCAAATTAACAACGTCTCCAGGGCTGTTTCAGTCCAGTCTCCCTTTTCAAGTGCAATTCCATGCGATGAAAAAAATTAAGACGTGTATGTTTAGACCCGGCTGTATGGGCAAGACTGCAATCCCCCGTTTATCCAAGTTGCTTGGTTCCAGACCTGACTGTGATAATTGAATTTCTGTTAAGTAGGATTCCTTATTAATAGAACATTTATATATTTATATTTTATTTATAAAGTCAGAGCATAGAAAATGCGTGAACAACCTTCTAAATACGTTTTTTGACATTATTAGAGCCCTCTAGACATAAAATAACACACCTATAGTCACATTTACATTTGTATTACCCAATATAGTAGCCAAAATAAGAGAAATCAGATATAAAATACAGAAATAAGACATAACATAAACTCACACATCTTAGGATTGGGGGAGTTCCTTATTTTTTTACTTTTATAAAATAGCCTACAGACTACCTGTGTGCCTTAAAGCATAGGTTTTTTCATGTTTTAATGTACAGTGAAACCCACATTGAGGACTGAAACCCAAACACTCCAAACACAGAAATGATCCAAAAACCTGCACACCCCATAAAACACATGAAAAAGAAAAAGGAGGGAATCACATAATGTAAGCCGGCTCAACCCAGGGTCCAACGAATGAGAGTTGAGAGCACCGGATGTTCAGTACGACTCTTAAGGTGTGAGGAAGTACTGTTCACGACGCAAAGTTGCACCAGCTGGCTTCCGTTACACTTACAGTCATCCCTCCTTTATCACCGTTACTTGGCTCCAGACCCGACCAAGATGAGTGATTTTTGCAAAGTAGGATTCCTTCTTTATATATTGAATATTTTTGTAGTTAGAGAGTGAAGAATCTGTTTGGCACTTCTAAATTATTAGAGGTGTAGGACCCAATGTAGTAGACAGACACATCAAGAGCAGCATCTTCTGTATGCATGAAGGCCGGTTAGCTCAGTTGGTTAGGATGTGGGGCTAATAACACCAAGGTCGCAGATTTGATCCCCATACGGGCCACTTCTGTAGTCTAACTTATTGAAGATTGACATGGGCTCTTGGGACATTGAATGGATTGCAACTGGTTTTAGATTTTCTCAGCAGACATTTTGCCTACCTCCTGTCAGACTTGATAGGACTGCTCTAGTCTGAGAGCTTGGTGTAAGGTCCAGTTTATTTAACCTCTAAAGTAGGAGGCAGGTCCAGACAGGAATGGTTTGGCTCTTTAGTGGTGTCAAATGACAATTGTTAGGATATGAATGAATGAATAATGGATTGGGGACTCTGCCCGCCAACGTTGGTCATATGGGTGGTATCACCTTCAATAGCATCACATTCAGATGTAATGATGGTCTTGGAGCCACCAGAAACCAAGATGGCTGTGCAGAGGATTCCTTATTTAGAAACTTTCTCAATACAGTTTTTAATATTATTAGAGCCCTCTAGACATGAACTAGCACGCTAGTCACCCTTACAGTCGCACTGAGTGACCAGATCCAGCAGATGGAGCCGTATTAATGGGACAGTAATTGATGGATGTTTAAAATGATGTAGCATCCGTCTTACCTTGGCTGAGGACACTTTGACGTGGACTATGATGGGCGCTAAGGAGGTCTTTAGAAGCTGTGCAGGGTGGTTAATGGTGTCGGCGTCTAATACCACCAGCTGCAAGGAGCGGGCCAGCTCAAAGATGCGCTCTATTTCACTCTGCACCTCCGCTACATGGACACATACACACTCACAACATTTTCAAGGTTGGTTGTGTGCACGGTCAACAATTACGCATCATTTCGCGACTGTTACCAAGGCTGGCGCGGGCGCTTGTCCTCTCAATGATGGCTCTCTTACTGGGGTTGTTCAGTACTGACCTCTTGGCCAATGATATGTCCGCCGTCACCCTGGTGATGGAGATCCTGCAAGCACCAGAGGACGCGTCACGTGTCAGTGTGACCCTTGGCGGCTGTGTATCACTCACCTGCCATCGAAGCGGTGCTTGAGGAAGTCGAACAGCGCTTTCTGCATCATGTCTGTCACCTGGTGGGGCGAAGCGGATGGCACCATGTTGAAAGGAGAGGGCGCCATTTGACAAAAACAGCAATGGTTAACTACACGTGTTGTTTTGTTTTTCCCTTGGATTTTTATGTGATGTCTCGACAGTGGGGTACCAGTCACAGCAAGAAGAAGGACACGTGATCACTATACGGAATAGTTTTACATTACTGTATTATTAAATTTGGGTCCACAACCCTGGTCTGCCAGTCCTGAGGTACTGTTCCAAACTTCAAAACAATGTTGAAGAGATGTGTCAGCCAAGACAGTCCCTGAACATCCAGAGCCTTGAGAAACTCGGGGTGAAACTCATCCACCCCCGGAGCCTTACCACTGGGAAGTGTTTTGACTACCCCCGATACCTCCGCCACAGTGATAGTATTGTCTGCGTTCGTGTTCTCTGACTCTGCTGAAGGTATGTCAGTGTGATTGAGAAAGGCCTAAAAATATTCCTTCCACCGACCGACTGTATCCTCAGTCGAGGTCAGCAGGCACATATCCCCACTGTAAACAGTCTGACCCTGGGACTGCTTCCCCTTTTTGAAGGCAGAGTGGTGGTCCCCATTTTCCAGAAGGATGACTGAGGGTGGGGGCGGGGCTGGGGGTTCCAGCTATAGGGGGATCACACTCCTCGGCCTCTCTGGGAAAGTCTATTCCAGGGTGCTGTAGAGAAGGGTACGACCGTTAGTCGAACCTCATATATTCATTGTAGTGTGTGGTTTCATCATTTATTCAAGATAGATGGGTAGGTAGAATGCACACTTTAAATATTATTATATTATAGTTTGAAATAGTAATATTTATTTAATTCAAGTGTTGCTGTGTTGCTGTAACGTGGATTACAAAAGTTCCCTTCAGGTGTGCGGCCACACACATGTTGGGAAGGTACTGTGAGGTACTGTGAGCCAGAAAGTAAGTGGAAGCTTTTGACTGCTGTGGAGGCACACTTTTTTTTTACTATGTCTAGTCAAGTAAGTTATAGTTTTTTGGCACAATTAACTATTTGATTATGTTGTCACACTCTGTGCGTCTTGCAGAAAAAGCAAAAGGCTGCCCTTCTAGCAAAAGCAGCAGTTCTGAAGAAAAAACAAGCTTTGGAGGAACAAACGAATGACAATCGGTTAGATAATCAGCCAACTGTGGAAAGCAAACATTTTGAAGCAAGAACCCCTTGGAGTAACTACTCGACATCAAGAAAATAAAAGTAAGAAAACACCATAAAAGTGACAATAGATCCTCTTCAGGCAGCAGCAGTGGTGGAAGCTCAACAGGCTTTGAAGCTTTGCTCAATATACTGTAATGCAATGCCAAAATGACATTACTGAATTTCTGGTAAAGCAACTTTCTACTTTACCGTCACAACTCATTCCCATCTTCAAAGGTGGTCCATTGGACTATAGATTCTTTACAAGAGCATTTGAACATGGTGTAGACAGCAAAACAGAGAGTAGCAAGGATTGTTGTATTTCATGGAACAATACACCAGTGGACAGCCTCGGGAGTTAATACGGAGTTGTCTACACATGGATCCAGATGAAAGCTACATTGAGGCAAAAAGGCTTTTAAAGGAACATTTTGGAAATTAATATAGAATCTCTGCAGCACATATAAACAACGCTTTGAGTTGGTCTGCAATCAAGGCAGATGATGGTGCGGCTCTCAACGCACTTGCTCTCTTCCTCACTAGCTGTGGCAATGCAACATGCGTGCCATCGTTAATAAGCTTCCATATAAGCTGAGGGAGAGGTGGAGAAAATTCAGGAGAAACAAGCTAAAAGACCCAAGTTTAAAGACCTTGTAAAGTTCATTAACACACAAGCTAAAATGGCACTACATCCTTTGTTTGGAGATATAAATGACAACAGCAAAGTGAAGACTTCAGTCAAACAGCAGATAGAAATGGTGCTAAAACAAGTTTCGTCACAACAGCAACACTGGTGAACAAACCAACCAAGTACCAGTCCGGACCTAAAGTCAAGTAAAAGGAGTTATCCTGGTCATGCTCACACCAAGCCACGTCTCTTTTGTCAAGGTCAACACGGTACGGTGTAATGTAAAAAAATGAGAAAGGCTCTGCACAAATAGAAGATAGACTTTGTTCGTGGGAAAGGTCTGTGCTTGAGCTGTTTGAAACAAGGACACATGAGCATGTTCTGTGAAGACAAATGAAATTCTGAAGTGTGCTCCATGACTCATCCCACTGTGTTGCACATTAAGGGGAAAGACAAGATTACACAGACAGAAGGATCATCAGATTCTGGAGAGAAGCAGTCTGTGATCAGTGGAGTTGTGGACACTACAAACAAAATATGTTCTGGCACTGAGGCCGCGAAAACGAACAGTATTCTTGCTATTGTACCAGTCCATGTAAAGGCAAAGAACGGCAGCAAAATTGGAAAATTGTAATTCCTTCTTGGATCCAGGCAGCACGGCAACATTTTGCACCGAAAGGCTGATGAATTAGCTCAACCTGAATGGAAAGAAGATTAACATCTTATTAACAACTATGGGAGAACAAAAGTCTGTTCCCAGCCATGTTGTAACAAACTTGGAGGTGAGCGGTGTTGAAGGTTTCAACTTCATTGAACTACAGCAAGTGTTTTTTCAAAGGACCATTCCAGCAAACAAAAGGAACATTCCTCTGCAAGAGGACATAAACAGGTGGTCTCATATGACGCAATTGAGGATTCCCCACATTGACGGAGAAATAGGTCTGCTGATTGGGACCAATGTGCCAAAGGCTATGGAACCAGAAGAGGTAATGAGGAGTGTGAATGATGAACCTTATGCAGTCAAACTGTACTTGGATGGACAGTTAATGGACCATTGAGAGAAGGCAACTGTGAAACAATTAGAGATGTAACATGTATTATGTGAAACAGAATAACTGTGGCCAAACTGGATGAGCTATGGAACCAACAGTTCAAATACAACTTCTCTGAAGGTAGTAGCCAGAGGAGCAGAGAGAAATGTCCCAAGAAGACCTCCAATTCATAGAAAGTGTGTCACAGTCTACCCAATTGAAACAGGGGCGTTATTGTGTTGGTTTGTTACTAAGAAATAAAGAGTTTAAAATGCCTAACATGCTATTGCAGAACAGTGAGCATTGAAATTGAAAAAAAGGTTTCTCAAGAATCCCATATTTAAAGAGGAGTAAATCCCTTTTATGAGACTTATAATTACCAAAGGGTATGCAACAAAGGTTGCTGAAGAAGACTTTAGCTGCAACGATGGAAAGGTTTGGTACATTCCACACCGTGGGGTGTATCATCCCAAAAAACACAAGCTTTATGTGGTATTTGAATGTGGTGCCTCTTATCAAGGAACTTTCCTGAATGCACAGCATCATCAGGGGCCAGACTTCTCAAGTACCGGGCCGTTAAATGACCAGGCTCCCACTGAACAAAATGGATTAGCAACAGTAGAGTGGTGCTGGCAGCCATACCTGAAAAGGAAAGGGCATGTGAAGTGAAAAACTTTGACTTGGATCAAGATTTATTCCTATTGAGAGAGCTTTGGGAGTACAATTGTGTGTTAAATCTGATCAATTCAAATTCAGAATTGTCATCCCACACAGACCACCCACCAGAAGAAACAGTCTTTCCATGGTGAGCTCCATTTACGATCCGTTGGGGATCTTGGCTGCGGTGGTGTTGTCAGGAAAGAGGATCTTGCAAGACCTGTGCAGGATAAAGCTCGGATGGGATGATGTAAATCCAAATTACCTTGCACAGCGGTGGCTAGCCTGGATTAAAGAGCTGCAGCGACTTTGGAGCAGGCCAATGCTACAAGCCAGCAAATTTTGAAGAGTCTACATTCAATTAACTGCATCACTTCTGTGATACTAGCAAAGGTGGCTACGGAACAGTTATCTACTTCAGCAAGCAGAACAACAAAAATCAAGTCCATTGCAGCTTTGTCATGGGAAAGGCAGGAGTTACTCCACTTGAGACAACCACCATCCCACGCCTAGAATGGACAGCAGCAACTTTGGCAGAGCGCATGGACAGAATGTTGAAGAAGAAACTGGACCTGCAGGCTGTGGACTCAATGTTTTGGACAGATAGCATGGCTGTGCTTAAGTACATTGACAATGAACAGAAATTCGAAAAATGTCTATAGTGAGTCAGTGGAGATACTGTATGTCAGCTCACGTTTAAATACAGCTGATTATGCATCATGAGGACAAAAAGTGGATTCCTTTGTACAAAATAAGGCCTGGATCGCTGGACACAGCTTTTGCACCTTATCAACCGACAAATGGCCAAAGAACCCTAATCATTTAAAAGACCTCGCTAGTGGAGATGCTGAGATGAAGACAACTGTCATCATTAATGCTCTTACAATGGAGACAGTAGATGCAATGCAGCAAATGATCAACTCCTCCTCCTTGTGGATGCGCATTAAAAGGGCAGTGGCATGGATTCGTAAAGTTAGGAACACTTTGCCGAGTCTGCTTAAACATAGAAGGCAAAGTACAAGGTCTGGTGCTGATGAGAATCAACAGAAAAGACTGCTACACAAACTTAGGTTGAAAGACAAAACAAGCCTGAGCAAGAGAACCCTCACAGTAGATGACCTAAAAGAGAAATCATACGCCACTGCCAGTGAAAATTCCAAACTAAGATTAACTGTATACAAAAGGGAGAGACCATCAAAAGAAGCAGCCACATATACATACTCAACCCAGTCCTGCAAGATGCAGCCGAAGCCAAACACCCTGCTATTCTGGACAAGGACCTACGGGTTTCAGACCTCATTCTACAGAAAATCCATCAAGACACAGGGCACAGCAGCTGCAACCATATTCTATCCAAACTGCGTATAAAACACCTGATCGCCAATGCCAGTGCAATGATCAGGATAGTCCTGTCCAAATGCGTAATTTGTCTATGACTACATGGCGTTGTTGGACAACAACAGATGGCAGACCTGCCACGGAATAGAGTCATACCTTATGAACCACACTTCACTAGAACTGGCTTAGACTATTTCGGTCCCTTTGATGTTAAACGTGGAATATCCACTATAGAGATATGGTGTTATCTTCACTAGAGCAGTGGCTGGTGGTAAGCCACTTATGTAGCCACAGCTGCACTGCGGCAGACTGACGGACGCGACGAGGCTGCCAGTGTGGTCCATCGGCTCCTCCGACCACCACTTTCATGGTATTTACTTTTACTTCTACAACTTAATTCTGGGGTAATTACAACTACATTTAGCAACTGGATAATTAATAATAAAATACTAAATATATATATATGCATATTTTTCCCTTATAGTACTGCGGCTTGATTCTCAGAAAATTGCAACTTTATTCATGCAAAACGACAACTTTTTGTCTTGTAATTCTACAACTTTATGTATCATAAAATGACACATTTTTGTATCATACAATGTTATGAAAAAGTGTTTGCCCCCTTCCTGGCTTTTTATTTTTTGCATGCTTGTCACACTTAAATATTTCACATCATCAAAGAAATGTACATATTAGTCAATGACAACACAACTGAAATGCACTTTTAAAATAAAACGTTTTATTTTGAAGGGAGAAAAAAAATGCAAAGCTACATGGTCCTGTGAGAAAAAGTGACTTTATCCTAAAGCTAATAAGTGGTTGGGCACCCTCAGCAGCAACAACTGCAATCAAGCGTTTGCCATAACTTGCAATAAGTCCCTTACAGCGCTGTGGAGGAATTTTGCAGCATTTTTGACATTGGATGCTTTTCCAGCATGAAGCGCCCTTTTAAGTTCATACCACAACATCTTAATAGGATTCAGGTCAGAGTCTAATTGGTTTTTAGTTCCATATATCAGTTTTCCAGGTCCTGAAGCAGCAAAACAGTCCCAGTCCATCACACCACCGCCACCATATTTTACTGTGCTATGATGCTCTTTTTCTGGAATACGCCAAATTGAATGGGACACACACCTTATAAGAAGTCAGAACACATTTTTTTTTCCAAAGGCCATGAGGATCATTAAGATGTTTTCTGGCAAAATTGAGACGAGCTTTAATGTTCTTTTTGTTCAGCAGTGGTTTTGGTCTTGAAATTCTGCCATGCAGGCCGTTTTTCTTTTTGTCTTTCTTATGGTGGCTTCATGAACACTGACCTGAATTGAGGCAAGTGAGGCCTGCAGTTCTTTGGATGTTGTTGTGGGGTCTTTTGTGACCTCTTGGATGTTTGCCTCTATTCTTTTATTTCTCTGCACAACAGGTCGAGACAGACGGCCGCCCCACAGACCCTGGTTCTGTCCAAGGTTTCTTCCCCAGAGGGAGTTTTTCCTTGCCTCCATTGCTAAATGCTTGCTCATGTGGAGTTTCCGTTGGCTCTTTGTGACATGTGATGTGTAAAGTGCCTTGAGATGACTGATGTTGTGATCTGGCGCTGTACAAATAAATTTGAATTAAATTGAATTTTATTGAATTGGATGTGTCGTCGCTGAACTCTTGGGGCCACGGGAATGTTCACCACTGCTCCATGTTTAGGCTACTTGTGGATAATGGCTCTCACTGTGGTTTGCTTGAGTCTCAAAACTTTAGAAATGACGTTATAACCTTCATACACATAGATTTCCATTCATCACAATTAAGTTATGTTTTAACAGTGGGGCAATTGCTTTTTCACCATAGAAGTTTGGATTTTTTTCTCCATTTGTACTAAAAAGTTCGATTTAGTGCATTTTGTGTTCAGTTGCGATGTCATTGACAAATGTTTCAGATCATCAAAGAGCTGTAAATATTAAAGTGTGGCAATCATGCAAAAAAAAAAGAAATCAGGAAGGGTGAAAATATTTTTTCACCCCACTGTAGTACTTTGTTCTTTTAATATTACAACTTTTTTTTTGACAATTTCACTTCATTGACTTGACTGATCAAATTACAACTTCAATGTGATAATAGTACACCAATATATTTTTAATTTTACTACTTTGCTCTGCTAGCATTACAAATTAATTTATCAATGTCATTCCTGTAACCTTTTCCCTCAACTATTTTTCTCCTCCTTTTTACAAAATGGCATTTTTACTGCTTTGTTGTTGAAATTATGCTATTTACTGCCAACTTTTTAAGCACACGCTCCTATTATCTTTGTTGTTCTACATTTTTATGGTTCTAAAAAAAATCATGCCGCTTTTTTTCCTTCTCCCCACCAGGATGCATGTCACCCGGACAGCTGTTTCCACGGCAACAGCAGCAGGTGGCGGCGAGGACTTGTGACTCCATGACAACTGACTTAGGCTCGCACCTCCGGCTGCCCCGTCGCCTCCGATAATCACTTTGAATTTTGGACTAATCACGCCTCCTCCTGGTCTAAGTGTCCTACCTCGTATCCTTTCAAGGAGGGGCCCACCAGGACCACGGGCCTCATGGAGGGCACCACGTCATACGGGGGGATGTGTTCCATCTGGACACAGGAGGGAGACTTTAGTATTTCATCAACCAACCAGTGCCCCTGCTCATCCAAGGCTGTCCAAAGTGCGGCCCGAGGGACATTGGTGTGTTTTTTACAATTTTTGTATTTTTATTTATTTTTTTACAAATTCAATTTTTTTTATTTTTTTTTTTACAATTTTAGAGTAATTTTACAAGAATAAAGTCCAAATTTTAGGAGAAAAAAAAGTTGTAATCTAACAAGAAAAAAATGATAATTTTACAAGAATAACATTGTGATAATATGAGAAAAAAAACATCATTTTAGTGCTTTGAATGTTCAAAAATCTGTATTTTTTACAGGCATAACAGTATGAGAAACAAGCATAAGAACAAATAAAACAGACAAATAAACGTTTGGAAAATTAGGTTCTGCAAAGAGTTATCATTTTATAAGAATAAAGTCAAAATATTATGGGAGTAAAGTCATAATATTACAACAAGAACATTTATAAAAAAAAGTTGACATAGCTGAAAAAAAAAGCTGTAGTTTTACAAAACAAAGTCAAAATAATTAAAGAAAAAAGTTGTATGCTAACAAGTCACAAGTCACAATTTAAAGCGAATAAACTTGTAAAAGTATGAGGAAAAAAGTAATTTTAGTAGCATACAGGTCAGGGGTTCTTTTTCATTACTTTTCATTTTGTTTCTTTTTTTTAGGAAAACCAATAACACAAAATAAAGTTGTAATATTTGGAAAAATAAGCTGGGAAAAATTATAATACTATGGAAAAAAAGTAAAGTCATGATATTACAAAAAGAACATTTAGAAACAGAAAATGGAAAAAAAACAGCTGTAATTTTACAAGAATAAAGTCAAAACATTCAAAAACGAAAGTCGTATTCTAACAAGAAAAAAGTGGCAATTTTGAGAGGACAAACTGGTAATATTACAAGAAAAAAAATTTGTAGTGTTAAGTCAAAAAGTAATTTTAGGAAAAGCAATAAGACAAAATATAGTTGTAATATTTGGAAGGTCTAAGGTTGAATATTATGGGAAGCGATAATACTGAATAAAAAAGAAAATCTCTCAAGATGATTTCAGAAGACAAAAATGGGAGAAATGACACGAATAAAAGGCTTTTTCAGTTTTTTCTTGAAATATGAATAACTTCTTAGCACCAAAATCTTCAATTTTGCGCCCACTTCATGATATTCACTCTCGTAAAATGAGCTATTTTTCCTCTTATTTGGACGTCATTTTTGCTGTTGTTGTTTTTAGCCCCAACATGGCCCATTTTTCACTTTGGGCACCCCTGTTCCAGGTCCTGCATGTGGCCATTTGGAGTAAAAAGCAAAAACTGCACTCACCACCTTTTGTTTGTGTTTGCCTGCAAACGACAGGAAGACGGGATGAGGATGTGTGACGTGGGCGGGCCAGTCACAGAAACAAAAGCCCAGCTAGATAGCTAGCTAGCTAGGACTCACCTGCATTGTTAGGATTGGGCTTGAAGGTGCCTGAGACCATCATGTCTCCTAGACTGGAGGACAAGTTCCCGCTGGTGAATGTAAAAATAAAATTACCTTATTTGCTCGGGATGCCGTGGCCCTGCCCTCTCCTCCCCCTCCTCCTTCTCCCTCTCCTCCTCACCCCCCATAGAAGCGTCCTCTCTTGTGCTCCTGCTGCACTCGGATGTTCTCCAGTTTGAGGGGACTGGGAATAAAGCCCACGTCGCATCCTTCCTTGACCAGACGCCCTATCCACCAGTCGTTGTTGTATTTCTGTACATGCGCACGCACGCACACACACACACACACACGCAATTTCAATTGATTTAAAGTTGGCCTCACACGTTTGCTTTACCTTCTGAACTCCCACCTTATTTATAATCATACTTTTTTATATTAATATTTGAACTTTATTCTCATAAAAACTTTATTCTCCTCCTAATTTTATGATTTTCTTCCCAAAATGTTAGAACTTTCTTCTCATGATGATTTTTTAAAATAAATTTTTTTCTAGACTATTTCAGTTTGATGCTACTCAAATTGAGGTTATTTGTCACGATCCGTGTTTTAGTCTGCGTGACAGTTTTGCCTTTGTTCACTTTTATACCTCAGTTCCTGTTTCTGCGCTTTTATTTTGATAGTACTTCCTGTTCTGTTCCGTTCTGTTTCCCTTTCACTTTACTTTCTCGTTTTAGAGCACCTGCTCCTAATTTCTATGTGATTATTCAGTTCAGCTGGGTGTGGAGTAGTTTGTTGGAGCATTGTCTTTTGTTGCCCGCTTTGGACTTGTTTCTTGTTCCTGCCGCGGCAGAGCCGCAAATTAATAATAAATTACCTCCGTCCTGACCTGCTTTGGCGTCCTGCTCTTCCCGCATCCTCGGGGTCGTCAAGGTCGTCCGAGAGGAAAACATGACATTATTCTTTTAAAATGATCATTTTTCTTGTTGCATTCCATTTTTTTCCTCTCAATATTTGGACTTTATTTTTACATCATTGGAATTAAATCAGCTGTTTTTGTTTAGTTTCTCTTCCTATTATTTTTTTAAAATAACTTTTTCTTTGAAGTTAGGTTATTTTTCCTCATTGGTATTCTTTGAAAGATATGACTTTTTCTTGCCAGATTCCAATTTTTTGGACTTTCTTCTGGTAATGACAGTTGTTTTCTATTTCCGCTCTTATTTTTTTATAAACTACAGTATTGCAATGTTTTTCTCCTAATAGAATAATGTTGATTCTGCGCTGTTTGTTTCTTTGTGCTATTGTATTATGACTTGTTTAAAAAAATGTTTGTTCTTGAATATTTGCGTTTATGCTACTAAAATGACGTTATTTTATATTACTATGTAAAATGATCACTTTTTCTTGTTGGTTTCCACGTTTTTTCTCTTAATATTTGGACTTTGCTCTGATAAAGCGCCAGCTGTGTTTGTTAATTTTATCCGCAACCCCATTTTACAAAAACCACACAATTCAAAGTCATATTTTCACATGATGCTACAAATCAATCATAATGCTTTATTTTTTTGATATTATGACTTTATTCCAATACTATTTGAACTTATTTATATAAATAAACTTTTTGAAGAACCTAATTTTCCAAAAATGACAACTTTATACCTGGTTGATTTGTTTGTTACGTCTTCAATTTTTCCTCTACGACTATTTCTCCTACTCCGGTTTCCTCCCACATTCCAAAAACATGCATGTTAGGTTAATTGGCGACTCTAAATTGTCCATTAGTGTGAATGTGAATGGTTGTTTGTCTTTGTTTGTCTATATGTGCCCTGCGATTGACTGGCGACCAGTCCAGGGTGTACCCCGCCTCCTGCCCAAAGTCAGCTGGGATAGGCTCCAGCATACCCGCGACCCTAATGAGGATAAGCGGCATAGAAAATGAATCGATGGATGGACTTTTAGATTTCAAGTTTTTGTTTTTTCTAAAAAAGATGATCTAATAATTTCTCACTAGTAAAATGACATTATTCTGACATCCTTACATATTTTCTTGCTGCTGTTTTTTTGTGCTTTACTTGTTAAAGGATCTTTTTTAAACCACGTGTAACAAAGAGGTTTAACCTCCTGGCTGTTGCCATGGTTATGTGCTTCTCGAAGGTTGAGTGACACACACACATACACCCACACAAACCTCTTTGATGTGGAGGAAGTCCTTGGCATCAAAGGAGACGGCGGTCCCGCCCACGGGGGCGTCCTCGTCCAGAGCACCACAGTAGCTCACGTTGGTCCTCACGGCGAACGCCACCGCTCTGGTCTGCACGGCGACATGGCCACTTCATTAGGTACGTGCTCTCCATCGTCCAAACGGGTTTCCCGACTGACCTTTGCTCTGTTCAGTTGGACGGCGGCTTGCTGCTCGCGCTCTTGCCTCCCGCCCTCCTTGTCCTCTTCCAGGGAGAGGTCCGAGTCTGAGGGCCGGCTGGTGTAAGAGTCGGCAGACCCCTGAGGAACAGGACCAGGAACCGCACAAGACCTTTATTGTGTTCTGCCACCATCATGTCGCGCAATCAAATCTTCCGCACGCCGTGCCCGCTGTGGCACAACAGACGCCGAGTGCTATCATGCTAACATGAACGTTGTCCGATTTTAGCTACTTTTCATGAGCAGAAACCTACAAAAACACTTCCAGCTAATCATGTCAGATGCTGGAACGCTAGCGTTAGCATTTGAATATTACCATAGTAGCATCTTTTGACATTTCGAGCATTAGTTTAGCTTAGCTCTACCAGGCTGGGTGTTGCATGCTAATGTTAGCATAGCATTTTAGCTGAAACCTATATAAACACAGCATTTGAATATTATCATAGTAGCATCTTTTTACATTTTCATGAGCCTTAGCTTAGCTTATGAGGCCCTTCTCAATAACACTGATATACCTTCTGTAGAGGAAGCAGAGTCTGAGGACACGTACGAGGACAGTTCTATCACCGTGGCTGAGGTATTTGGGGTAGTTAAATTACTCCCCAATGGCAAGGCTCCGGGGGTGGACGAGTTTCGTCCTGAATTCCCCAAGGCTCTGGATGTTGGGGGACTGCGTAGGTTGACACGCCTCTACAACATTGCATGGAAATCGGTAACAGTACGTCTGGACTGGCAGACCGGGGTGGTGGTCCCCATTTTTAAAAGGGGGACTGGAAGGTGTGTTTCAACTATAGGGGGATCACACTCCTCGGCCTCCCTGGGAAAGTCTACTCCAGGGTGCTGGAGAGAAGGGTACGACCGTTGGTCGAACCTCGGTTACAGGAGTTGCAATGTGGTTTTCGTCCCGGTTGCGGAACACTGGACCAGCTCTACACCCTTGCAAGGGTACTGGAGGGTATGTGGGAGTTTGCCCAACCGGTCTNGACCTGGAAAAGGCATTCGACCGTGTCCCTCGTGGTGTCCTGTGGGGGGTGCTCCGGGAGTACGGGATTGATGGTCCGCTTCTACGTGCCATTCGGTCCTTGTACAATCGAAGCAGGAGCCTGGTTCGCATTGCCAGCAGTAAGTCGAGCTTGTTTCCGGTGAACGTTGGCCTCCGCCAAGGCTGCCCTTTGTCACCGATTCTGTTCATAATCTTCATGGACAGAATTTCTAGGCGCAGTCAAGGTGTTGAGGGAGTCCAGCTTGGTGACCTTAGGATCTCGTCTCTGCTATTTGCAGACGATGTGGTCCTTATGGCCTCATCAGGCTGTGACCTTCAGCGTTTACTGGAGCGGTTTGCAGCTGATTGTGAAGCTTCTGGGATGAGACTCAGCACCTCCAAATCCGAGGCCATGGTTCTCAGTCGGAAACGGGTGGACTGTACCCTCCGGGTTGGGAGTGAGGTCTTGCTTCAGGTGGAGGAGTTCAAGTATCTCGGGGTCTTGTTCACGAGTGAGAGATGGTTGGAGCGTGAGGTCAACAGACGGATCGGTGCAGCGTCAGCAGTAATGCGGTTGCCGTACCGGATCGTCGTGGCGAAGAAACTCTCTTCACTCTGTTTACCGATCCATCTACGTTCCTACCCTCACCTATGGTCATGAGTTATGGGTCATGACCAAAATAACGAGATCGCGGAAACAAGCGGCGGAAATGAGTTTCCTCCGTAGGGTGGCTACCCAAAAGATAGGGTGAGGAGCTCGGCCATCCAGGAAGAGCTCAGAATAGAGCCGCTGCTACTTCACATCGAGAGGAGCCAGTTGAGGTGGCTCGGGCATCTCATCCGGATGCCTCCCGGGCGCCTCCCTGGTGAGGTGTTTGGGGCATGCCCAGCCGAGAAAAGGCCCCGGGGAAGACCTAGGACACACTGGAGGGACTGTGTCTCACAGAGGTCGCTGGAGACCAGGAAGTCTGGACTTCCCTACTGTGACTGCTTCCCCCGCAACCCGGACCCGGATACGCGGAAGAAAATGGAATGGAATAGCTTAGCTTAGCTCTACCAGGCTGGGTGTTGCATGCTAATGTTAGCATAGCATTTTAGCTGAAACCTATTTAAACACAGCATTTGAATATTACCATAGTAGTATTTTTTTGGACATTTCATGAGCATTTACACACACAGACACTTTGCTCTGCCAAGCTACAAAGTGTTTTACAACTTTTTTCCAGTTAAATTCTCAGAACATTAGGCGTTTAATACATTATGCAACATTTTTCCAATAAAATGACCACTTTTTTCCTTCTTTTCTGAGAATATTGTGACTTTACTCTCACAAGTGAGACAACACGCTTTTTACATTATTTTTTCTTGTAAAATAATGATCAAATTCTCAGAATTTGTGAATTTATTCTCACATTTTAACAACTTACTTTTCCAGTAAAATTATGATTCTATTCTCACAATATTAGGAGTTTTTTACAACCTTTTTCCGATGATTGTACTTTGACGCTAACAAGAAAGATGTTTGGATGTACGATGCCCATGAATGCATCACAGAAACAATGAGGCCCACACATACACATACAGAGAGAGAGAGAGAAGGTGAAGAAGGAGGCGTCGCTATCTCCGCAGCGTCGTCTCACACTCCACTTTTTATCTCTCGGCACGCCAGACGCCGTCTTCGTCTAACTTTTTTATCGCGGCGGCGGCGCGGAAAGGTTAAAAGCATTCCTGCTAGCCGATGCAGCGCACAACTTCTTCTTCCCAGCCGATGCTGTTTCTGCCGTGCAGTGTACAATATTATTTTCGCTGTATTCTCATAAAATGTTCTTTTTTCCTCATGAAATGTAACTTTATAGTTGCAGTAGAATGATGAATAAACTACAACTTCATTTTCCTATAATACTCAACGCTTCCAATATTAAAATGTAACACAATAGTTCTTTAGTTCTCACAATATTTGACTTTATTCTTTTAAAATGACGACTTTTACTTCATAAAATGTCATGTTAAAAAAAACTATTGTATACTATATGTACACCTAAACTTGAGTTCCTCTTTTTTTTTAAAAAAACTTCTGTAAAAATGTGTGTTTTGTGATTCAGCATTACTCTCGCATATATAACTGATTATAATAATATACAATCATATATGTAATATTTTGCTTGTAACTTTAGTAAAAGTGTAAAAGTAATAATTTATCCATGATTGTTTTTTTGTAAAATGACAAAAAATTTTGATTACTTTTATATTGTGATTATTATTAAACATATTTACATGCCGCATGTGCCGCAGCTGGGCACAAGCCAGTGTCTTATTGTGCCGGTCCCAAGCCCGGATAAATACAGAGGGTTGTGTCAGGAAGGGGATCCGACGTAAAACTTTGCCAAACCAGAACATGCGAATCAGACAAATGACTTTCATATCGGATCGGACGTGGCCTGGGTTAACAACGCCCGCCACCGGTGCTGTTCACCAACAGGGTGCCGGTGGAAACTGGATTACTGTTGGCCGAAGAAGGAGAGGAGGAAGGTGTGTCCATAGGAGGAGAGAGAAGAGGAATGCTAAGAGTCTAGAACTAAGAGTTGGGACTTTGAATGTTGAAACTATGACAGGAAAAGGTAGAGAATTAGTTGACATGATGCAGAGGACGAAGGTAGACATATTGTGTGTCCAGGAGACCAGGTGGAATGGTAGCAAGGCTAGAAGCTTAGGAGCAGGGTTCAAGCTGTTCTATCATGGTGTAGATAGGAAGAGAAATGGAGTAGGGGGGGATTTTGAAGGAGGAGTTTGCTAGCAACGTCCTGGAGGTAAAAAAAGTGTCAAGATAGAATAATGAGCCTGAAGCTAGAAATCGAAGGTGTAATGTTCAATGTTGTTAGTGGGTATGCTCCACAGGTAGGATGTGAGATGGAGGACAAAAGAGAAATTCTGGTCAGACCTGGATGAAGTGATGCAGAACATCCCTAGAAGTGAGAGAGTTGTCATTGGTGCAGACTTCAATGGACATGTTGGTGCAGGAAACAGAGATGATGAGGAGGTGATGGGCAAGTTTGGTATCCAGGAGAGGAACGCTGAAGGACAGATGGTGGTTGACTTTGCAAAAAGGATGGAAATGGCTGTAGTGAATACTTTCTTCCAGAAGAGACCTGGACATATGGTGACCTATAAGAGTGGAGGTAGGAGCACACAGGTAGACTACATCTTGTGTAGAAGGTGTAACTGAAGGAGGTCAGTGACTGCAAAGCAGTGGTAGGTGAGAGTGTAGCCAGACAGCATGGGATGGTGGTGCTTAGGATCACTCCTCGTGGTAGAAGCTGAAAAAGGAGGAGTGTTGCGTGACTTTTAGGAAAGAGTTGAAAAAGGCTATGGGTGGCCAGGAAGTTCTTCCAGATGACTGGACAACTACAGCTACTGTGATCAGGGAGACAGGTAGCAGAGTACTTGGTGTGTCATCTGGAAGGAAAGTAGAGAAGGAGACTTGGTGGTGGAATGAGGAGGTGCAGGAGTGTATACAGAGTAAGAGGTTAGCTAAGAAGAAGTGGGACACTGAGAGGACTAAAGAGAGGAGACAGGATTACAGAGAGATGCAGCGTAAGGTGAAAGTAAAGGTGGCAAAGGCCAAACAAGGGGCTTATGATGACTTGTATGCTAGGTTGGACAGCAAGGAGGGAGAGAAAGATCTATACAGGTTGGCAAGGCAGAGGGACAGAGATGGGAAGGATGTGCATCAGGTTAGGGTGATGAAGGATAAGGACGGAAGGGTATTGACAGGTGCCAGTAGTGTCAGGGGAATTGTGCATTGTGATATGTAGTGAGAGCAGGGAAGAGGTGGAGGAGAAGCTTGAGGGGTGGAGGTTTGCTCTGGAAAAGAGAGGAATGAAGGTTAGCCGCAGCAAGACGGAGTACATGTGTGTAAATGAGAGGGACCCAAGTGGAAGAGTGAGGTTACAGGGAGAAGAGATAAAGAAAATGGAGCATTTTAAGTACTTAGGGTCAACAGTCCAGAGCAATGGAGAGTGTGGAAAAGAGGTGAAGAAGCGTGTGCAGGCAGGTTGGAATGGGCGGAGAAAAGTGTCGGGTGGGATGTGTGATAGAAGAGTTTCAGCTAAAATGAAAGGAAAGGTGTACAAAACTGTGGTGAGACCAGCGATGTTGTTTGGTTTAGAGACAGTGCCACTAAGGACAAGACAGGAGGCAGAGCTGGAGGTAGCAGAGATGAAGATGCTGAGGTTCTCTTTGGGTGTGACCAGGATGGACAGGATCAGGAATGAGCACATCAGAGGGACAGCACATGTTAGAGGTTTTGGAGATAAAGTCAGAGAGGCCAAACTGAGATGGTTCGGAAATGTCCAGAGCAGAGATAGTGAATATATTGGTAGAAGGATGCAGAGTTTTGAATTGCCAGGCAGGAGGCCTAGAGGAAGACCAAAGAGGAGGTTTATGGATGTAGTAAACGAGGACATGAAGGTAGTTGGCGCAAGAGAAGAGGATACAGAAGACAGAGTTAGATGGAGGCAATTGATTCGCTGTGGCGACCCCTGAAGGGATAAGCCGAAAGGAAAAGAAGAAGAAGATTTACATGAATTAATTTATTATAATTCCTTAAATTCACAACTGATTTAATTCTCAGAATATTATGACTTCATGACAATATTTTCAAAATAAAATTTAAGGCAAATTATTATCCAAAGGTCATCAAATTACAACTTTGAGTCAAATCTTGTGAGAAAATTGGTTTTTCTGGACAAATAAAGATTGAATTCTCTGAATTTTATGACATTATTCTCAAAACTTTTTTCCTGGTAAAATTATGATTTAATTTTCACATGACTTTATTGCAACTTTTTTAATTGTTTTTTTCCCGTTAAAATTATAATTAAATTTTTTAGAATATTAAGACTTTTGAGTTACATTTTTTCCATACTAAAATTTGTCTTCATAAAATAACAACTTCTTGTAATAATTTATTTGTTTCCCAATTTTACTTTTTTTCCCGCTAGTAAACTTATGATTTAATTCTCAAAATATTATAATTTTTTTCTTTGGCAAACTATGATTTAATTTTTTAGAGTTTTACAACTTTATCACATTTCTAATACATGCTTTAATTTGTAAAATGATCATTTATTAGGACTTTATTACAACGTTTTTCTCATACATTTTTTTGCTAGACCAATTACGATTTCATTCTTTATTCTCGCATCAGAATTTATTTTATTTTTACTAGTAAAATGATATTTTAATTTTCAGAATATGCATCCATCCATTTTCTATGCCACTTAACCTCATTAGGGTTGCGTGTATGCTGGAACCTACCCCAGCTGACTTCGGGCGGGATTCTCAGAATATTAAGACTTACAACAATTATCTCATAAAATAACTTTTTCCCTTCAGCAAGTTATGATTTCATTCTCACATTTTTGTGACTTTAATCTCACATTTTTACAACTTTTTTTTTACTAGTAAAATTAGAATTTAATTCTCCAAATAGTTTTTGCTCATAAAATGCCATATTTTTTTCTGGGCAATTGACTATTTAATTTTATTAGGGTTAGATTATTAGGACTTTTTCTCATAAAATAACCACTTTTCTTTCTATGTAAGTTATGATTTAATTCTCACAATTTTACTATTTTATTCTCAAAATGTAATGACATTCGCAAATGCAACATTTGTACATGTACAATTACAAATGAAATCTCTTATTTCTATTAAATGACGACATTTTTTTCTAAATTATTTTACAAGTGAAATGATCATTTCATTCTCTGAATATCAGCACTTAATTACAACATTTTTCTTAATATAAGACAACTTTTTTCCGGGCAAAATATGATTTGAATGTGCAAAATATTGCGAGTTTATTGTCAGATTTTCCTGCCGTTTTCTGAAGGAAAGTTGCGAGTTTAATATCACAGTTTTCCATTTTGGGAGGAGGTAAAAAGAAAAAAAAGTGCAAGTGAATTTTTGCCGCCTGCTGACACCTTCTAGTCCTCAACAGTAATCTTGGCTTCTACCACAAAGGCGTCGCTGGTCCTGATGGGAACGCAATTCTATCTTCACACGCACGCACAATGACCACTCACCGCCTCAGAGTCGTCAAAGCCATGCAGGTACAAGCTGTCGTACATGAAGGTTCTTGAAGAAGAGAAGGAGCGTCCTCCTCATGAAGGTGTGTGTGTGTGCGTGCTGCTCAGGCTAACTGCACACGCAGCACAAGCAGCCGCGACACGAGCGCCACGCTGCCTGATCATTGGCTGACAGTCAGGAAGAGAGGGGGGGGGGCGGGGCGGGGCGACTGCAGGAGCCAGTTGTGTGTGTGTGCGTGTGTGTGGATCCATGCTACCGCGTCACACAAAAATTCATTCATTCATTCATTTTCTATGCCGCTTATCCTCATTAGGGTCGCGGGTAGGCTAGAACCTATCCCAGCTGGCGTTGGCCAGGAGGCGGGGTACACTTTGGACTGGTCGCCAGTCAATCGCAGGGCAGACAAGCAAACATTCACACTCACATTCATACTCTAATGGACAATTTAAAGTTTATTTATTTATATATTAGAACTTAATTTGAATAAATGTACACATTTATTCTTGTTAGCGCCTAATTGGAATCATTTCAGACATTTAATCTTGTATTATTAGGACTTGATAAATGTAAACATCTTAGCCCTTTATTCCAATACATTGTACACGTTTATTCTTGTAATATTAGCACCAATTGGAACCATTTCAGACATCTAATCCTGTACTCTGTTCTAATAAACATAAATCATAATTCTTGTAAGATTAGCACTTTATTCTAATAGATGTATATATTTATTGTTGTAATAATAGGACTTTATTATAATAAAATCTGACATTTATTCTTGTATTATTGGGACTTTAGTCTCATAATTCAGATAACTTAATCTTGTATAATTAATACTTTATTCTAATAAACATAATTAATACCTCTTGTAAGATTAGCACTTTATTCTAATAGATTTATATATGTATTGTTGTAATATTTGACTTTATTACAAAAAAATCTGACATTTATTCTTGTATTATTGGGACTTTATTCTAATAAAAGTAGACAATAATTCTTGGAATATTAGCAATAGATGTATATTGTATTCATGTAATATGACTCAATTCTAGTACATTTAAACATTTCATTATTCTTGCATGACTTTAGTCTAATACAATTAAGAAGAGAAGTTGATATATGGAACAACTTTTTCCCCAATAAAATGACATAAAACATATTCTGGCATTATTTTTGATTTTATTTGATCAGATTTTGAAATTCACTCTTGCAATATTGTGGATTAATTCCAATACATAACATTTATATAGTCGATTAAATTATAATTTGAATCATATTAAATTACATTGCCATTTTCACAAACTTGGGGTTTTAAAATAAAGTGACATATGTAGTCTCAAAAGTTACGATTTTAATTCTAACAGAGATAGAATTGTTACATATGTATTCTTTAATATTGACAAAAAAGAGAATAGAAACAATTATACGTATAAATGTTTTTAGTGTCTTTAGTGAACGTAATGACCTCGTTTGGCCTTCGTGTGTTTGAATGGATGAGCGGAAACAACCGCAAGTGGAGCCACAGCGTCCTTTGTGGCCAACCAGGTCAACTGCACTTACTGTGAAGGCGCCCTCTTGTGGAGGTTTTTATACTTTCCCGACGTCCACAGTGCATTCGCTCCAATTTTTCCACACAAACTGCATGGATGGACCTACAGGGATGCAGCATCAGGGGGCAGGGCTAAGACTGAAGGGGTGGAGCCAAATAGGAGCACGTTCGAAGAACTACGCAGACGCCATGGAGACAAACAATGGACGCTTCATTTGGCCAAAGTCTTCTTTCTCGTATTTTCTATGAACACAAAGCGTGTCAGATGAAAAGGACAACATGGCTTCCTGCCCATCTGCCTGGCGGGCTCAGCTGGTTGTCATGGTTACACCACAGCATCACAGCTCTGCTTGATGCAGACCACCAGCATGACGATGATGACCATCCATGAAACACACACACATACACCGATTAAGGAAGGTCGGACCAACCGGGCGAGACCACTTCCGACACCCCCTCGCAGATCTTTTTTTTTTTTTTTTTTTTAGGGCTCGTGCCGCTCCCAATGTGACACGAATAAATGACTCCCCAGATGGCTGCCCAGTTTGCCCATGGCTAAAACCGCCCCTGTTAAAACAGCAACACTTGATAATTCCTTTTTATTACTCATAATATTTAATGTAAAATTAAAACCATCTTCTAACATCTACAACTCTTTCAATTTCCACTCTGTTCTCGCAACACACATTTTTCTTGCAAAATGATCCATTTTTTACCAGAAAGTTATTTTTCCTCATCAAACTGCAACTTTAGTTTCACAAAATATTACGACTTCATTCCACTAAAATAACAATTGCTTGTGAAATGTAAACGCAGTTTCTCGTAATGGTAAAATTACCACTTTATTCTTGTTGTAGTGTCAAATTATAACCTCGTTGTCTACATTAACGACTTCATTCTTATAACAAAACTTTCTCATAAAATGATGGCTTTTTCTCGTACAATTACGACTTTATTCCTGCAATATTCTATTTTGACAAGACTAGCTAGCAAAATTCCATTTTTATTCCTCCCAATTGGTCAACTTTATCCCTTGTAAAAGTACCATCTCATTCTTGCTGCACATCTCGCTCAACTCTAAAATTGATTTCTACATTTACAACTTCATCCTTGTGACCAAAACGTTTTTCTCGTAAAATGATTCCTTTTGTCAGGTACAATTACGACTTTATTCTCCCAATATTAATTTTTTTTTTTACACACTTGCTAGTAAAATTCCATTTTTATCACTGGTAACATGTCAACTTTTTCCCTTGTAAAAGTACCACATTGTTCTTGCTGTACTGCAACATGAAAAAATGCTAAATGTACGGTTTTCTCATAAAAATGTGACTTTTTTCCGCACACACAAAATTCTCTTCCAATATTCCATCCCACAAAAAAACTCCTGCATTATTTGCGCAACATTTATTGTATAACGCATATTTATCGCTCGCAGTATTTCGACTTAAATTTTTGCTGGTAGAATGCCAACTTTCGGTGTGTCTTCTCCACAAGACCTAAGAGGTGCTCCCTCGTGTGCGTTCCAAGCAGGCGGTTATCACTGCTACACATACACGGGCAGGATGCCTAAGACATGTGTTGTCAAGTGTCCTACTTGTCTGAGGATGAAGCTGGTGGACGTCGTGCTGCCGTCTGATCTCTTCAGTCGACTCCTTCGCGAGTAAGTTCCACGACTGACCTGTCAGAAGAAAAAAAAAATATATATATATATATATATTAATATACTGTATATGTGTGTGTGTGTGTATATATACACTACAGTTCAAAAGTTTGGGGTCACTTAGAAATTTCTGGCATTTTCTCGCATGGAAAAGCCTTCATTTCCAGGAACAAGAATAGACTGTCGAGTTTCACATGAAAGTTGTTTTTTTCTGGCCATTTTTTGGGATTTAATCGACCCCACAAATGTGATGCTGCAGATACTTAACCTGCTCAAAGGAATGTCGGTTTTCCGCTATGCTGACATGATTGCACAAGGCTTTTCTAATCATTCATTAGCCTTCTGACACAATGAGCAAACACATTGTACCATTAGAACACTACAGCAGAGTGATAGTTGCTGGAAATAGGCCTCTATACACCTATGTAGATATTGCACCAAAAGGCAGACATTTGCAGATAGAATAGTCACTTACCACATTAACAATGTATAGAATGTATTTCTCATTAGTTTCAAGTTAACTTCATTGAAAGAAACGGTGCTGGAGGAGCAGCGGTTCTATTTTGAGTTTCTCTTGGATGAAAGTGCTTCTCACCCTATCTCTAAGGGGGAGCCCAGCCACCCTGCGGAGATGTTCCGCACCAGTGAAAGACTGAGCAGGTCATTCCTCCCCCATGCCAGTGGGCTTTTTAACGCAACAGAGGGGGACCCATAAATAATGCAATAGGACTTTGCTCAAATTACATTTACAACAAATTGCCAGCATTATTCTCATTAGCACATTAGTCTTGCAATACTTTATTACATAAAACAGTATATACAAGCACAAAGAGACTCGGAGTAGAACCACTGCTCCTCCGTATTGAGAGAACCCGGATGAGGTGGATCGGACATCTGGTTAGGATGCCTCCCGGACGCCTCCTTCGGGAGGTGTTCAGTGCACGTCCAACCGGTAGAACACATCAGGGAAGACCCAGGACACGTTGGAGACACTGTGTCTCTCAGCTGGCCTGGGAGCGCCTCGGGTACCGCCGGGAGGAGCTGGACGAAGTGTCCGGGGAGAGGGAAGTCTGGGCTTCCCTGATTAGGCTGCTGCCCCCCGCGACCCAACCTCGGATAAGCGGAAGAAAATGGATGGATGGATGGATGTACACACATTATGTTTGCAATATTTGGACTTTGTTTGAAAACATGTACCACATTATTTTAAAAATATTACAACTTTATTGTGATAATTTTGCAAATGTATTTGTAAGCACTATTAGGACTTTCTACCATTTTAGCCTCACCATATCAGGTCTGTACAACGTACGTCACGCAATACTAGGACTTTATCCAAACATTTACAACATTCTTCTTGCAATACTAAAACATTTGAAACATTATTTTCATAACATTTTTCATAAATGTGTAACATGACTCTCACAAATACATTTACCACATCCTCACAATATTACAACTTTAATACATTTATCACATTATTATCCTAATATTATTCTCATAATATTAGGACTTTAATGAATGTAAAATTTTACTCTCACAATATTTGGACTTTATTGTAATCAATTAGCGACATTATTTTCATAAATGTCTATAATGTAGCCACAACGGGTCACAAGGCAGTGTCTTATTGTGCAAGTCCCAAGCCCGGATAAATACAGAGGGTTGTGTTAGGAAGGGCATCCGACGTAAAACTTTGCCAAACCAGAACATGGGAATCAGACAAAAGACTTTCATACCGGATCGGACGAGGCCCGGGTTAACAACGCCTGCCACCGGTGCTGTTCACCGACAAGGTGTCGGTGGAAACTGGATTACTGTTGGCCGAAGAAGGAGAGGAAGGTGTGTCCGTAGGAGGAGAGAAGAGGAATGCTAAGAGTCTAGAACTAAGAGTTGGGACTTTAAATGTTGGAACTATGACAGGAAAAGGTAGAGAATTAGTTGACATGATGCAGAGAAGGAAGGTAGACATATTGTGTGTCCAGGAGACCAGGTGGAATGGTAGCAAGGCTAGAAGCTTAGGAGCAGGGTTCAAGCTATTCTATCATGGTATAGATAGGAAGAGAAATGGAGTAGGGGGGGATTTTGAAGGAGGAGTTTGCTAGCAACGTCCTGGAGGTAAAAAAAGTGTCAAGATAGAATAATGAGCCTGAAGCTAGAAATCGAAGGTGTAATGTTTAATGTTGTTAGTGGGTATGCTCCACAGGTAGGATGTGAGATGGAGGACAAAAGAGAAATTCTGGTCAGACCTGGATGAAGTGATGCAGAACATCCCTAGAAGTGAGAGAGTTGTCATTGTTGCAGACTTCAATGGACATGTTGGTGCAGAAAACAGAGATGATGAGGAGGTGATGGGCAAGTTTGGTATCAAGTAGAGGAACGCAGGACAGATGGTGGTCGACTTTGCAAAAAGGATGGAAATGGCTTTAGTGAATACTTTCTTCCAGAAGAGAAAGGGACATATGGTTACCTATAAGAGTGGAGGTAGGAGCACACAGGTAGATTACATCTTGTGTAGAAGGTGTAACCTGAAGGAGGTCAGTGACTGCAAAGCAGTGGTAGGTGAGAGTGTAGCCAGACAGGCTTGTAACGTGGTGTGTAGGATGACTCTAGTGGTGAGAAGGATGAAGACGGTAAAGGCAAAGCAAAGGACGAAATGGTGGAAGCTGAAAAAGGAGGAGTGTTGCGTAACTTTTAGGAATGAGTTGAAAAATGCTATGGGTCGGCCATGAAGTCCTTCCAGATGACTGGACAACTACAGGTATTGTGATCTCCATGATCCAAGATGGCGACGCAGATGGTCGCCCTGGTAACTACGTGCTCTATGTTTTGTTTGTTTTTGTTCGTAAATAGTGTGTCAGCGTGCTCTTACACCCGTGAAGAGCTGTTAAACATAAAAACTACCACTCCTGCTGATCTACTGCCAGTTTTTTTAGTATCTGCAGTAGATCTAGCTTTTGTTTTGGCTAAAAGAGTAAGACGCCGCAGCCGAGGAAAGCGAGCAGGAGTACTCGTATGCCTCCGGAGACGCGGCACGCGTATGCCCTTACCTGGGATTTTCCTGTCCAACGTACGCTCACTCAGCAACAAGATGGACGAACTGGCGCTGCTGGTGAGGAACAACAGGGACTTTTCCTCTTCTTGCGTCTTGTGCTTCACGGAGACATGGCTCAACAAACAAGTCCCGGACAACGCGCTCAGCCTCGAGGGATTTTAATTCCTCCGTGCCGACAGACAGCGAGTTTTCTCCGGCAAGATGAAAGGTGGGGGAGTCTGTTTCTTCGTCAACAACGCCTGGTGCTCGGACGTAACTGTGATCTCCCAACACTGTTCTCCCGCTCTGGAATATGTCTTCATTCACTGCAAACCTTTCTACTCTCCACGCGAGTTCGCTTCATTCATTCTGTCTGCTGTTCCCGCCATGTGCGGACGTGCACCAAGCTCAACGCGCGCTCACGGAGCAGATTTTGGGTGTAGAGTGGACTTTCCCGAACTCTTTACTTATCATCCTGGGCGACTTTAACAAGGGAAACCTGAGGCAGGAGCTGCCAAAGTACAAACAGTTCAATAACAGACTGGGAGTTATTAAAATCATCTACTAATAACCTGGACAAATACACAGACACAGTGACGTCATATATTCAATTTTGTGAAGACAGCATAGTCCCATTTTACACCAGAGTCACCTTCAACAGTGACAAACCCTGGTTCACACCCAGACTGTGACAGCTAAAGAAGGAGAAAGAAGAGGCCAACAAGAGTAACGACCCTAACGTATACAGACAGAGCAAGTACCTATTTAGTAAGGATGTGGAGAAGGCTAAATCAAAGTACAACACACATCTGAAGGAGAAGTCCTGGAGCAACAACCCTGTCTCTGTCTGGAAAGGTCTAAGGGAAATCACCAACTACAGACCCAAAGCCCCCCCCCCGCCTCGCTGTTGACAACCGTTTCTTAGCAGAAAGACTGAACACTCACTAGTCCAGGTTCAAAGATTCACACCCCTCCACTACCCGACTGACTACAATGGACATTGCAGGCATATCAGCCCTGGACCATCAACCTGGCCCTCCACTACATCCTGCAGCATGTGGACTCCCCAGTAACCTACGCCAGGATCCTGTTTGTGGACTTCAGCTCTGCATTCAACACCATCCTCCCTGCTCTGCTCCAGGACAAGCTCACCCAGCTCAACGTGCCTGACTCCACCTGCAGGTGGATCACTGACTTCCTGACGGACCGGA
>QODF01000226.1:3664-41673 GCA_024372805.1 Oostethus manadensis | reverse complement strand
CGTCAAGTGTTGGGTGAGAACCTCCTTCCCTCAGTCAGGGCATTGAAAATGGGTCGTGGTTGGGTATTCCAGCATGACAATGATCCAAAACACACGGCCAAGGCAACAAAAGATTGGCTCAAGAAGAAGCATATTAAGGTCATGGGGTGGCCTAGTCAGTCTCCAGACATTAATCCCATAGAAAATCTGTGGAGGGAGCTCAAGGTTCAAGTTGCCAAACATCAGCCACGAAACATCAATGACTTGGAAGAGGATCTGCAAAGAGGGGTGGGCCAAAATCCCCCCTGAGATGTGTGCAAACCTTGTGGCCAACTACAAGAAACTGTTGACCTCTGTGATTGCCATCAAAGGTTTTGCCACCAAGAACTGAAGCACGTTTTTCAAAGAGATCAAATACTTATTTCCTTCATGGAGATGCAAATTAATTTATAACTCTTTTTGAAATGCCTTTTTCTGGATTTTTTTTGGTCATTGTTGTCTCTCAGTGTTCAAATAAACCTACCATTGAAATTATAGACTGATCATTTCTTACTTTACTTTCTTACTTACAAAATCAGCTGGGGTTCAAATAGTTTTTACCCCTCACTGTACCTGGGGAGGTATTCAAATGTCTAGAAGAGGTGGCCGTAGAGTTCCTGACCGGGTTGTTTAACAAGATCTTAGATAATGAGAAGATGCCTGAGGAATGGAGGAGAAGTGTGCCCATTTTTTAAGAACAAGGGAGATGTGCAGAATTGTGGCAACTACAGAAGGACAAAGCTGAGGAGCCATGCAATGAAGTTATGGGAAAGAGTAGTTGAAGCTAAACTAAGGGCAAACGTGAGCATTTGAGAGCAGCAGTACGGTTTTATGCCAAAAAAAAGAGTACAACAGATGCAGTATTTGCTTTGAGGATGTTGATGGAGAAGTACAGGAAAGGTCAGAGGGAGCTGCATTGTGTTTTGTAGATCTGGAGTAAGCTTATGACAGGGTGCCCAGAGAGGAACTGTGGTATTGTATGAGAAAGTCTGGAGTGGCAGAGACGTATGTTAGAGCGGTGCAGGACATGTACGAGGACTGTAAGACAGTAGTGAGATGTGCTGTGGCTGTCACAGGGGAGTTTCAAGTGAAGGTGGAACTCCTTTCAGGGATCAGCTCTGAGCCCCTTCCTGTTTGCTATGGTGATGGACAGGCTGACGGACGAGGTTAGACAGGATGAGGTTGGACTATGATGTTTGCAGATGACATTGTGATATCTAGTGAGAGCAGGGAATAGGTGGAGGAGAAGCTTGAGGGGTGGAGGTTGGCCCTGGAAAGGAGAGGAATGAAGGTTAGCCGCAGCAGGACGGAGTACATGTGTGTAAATGAGAGGGACTCAAGTGGAAGAGTGAGGTTACAGGGAGAAGAGATAAAGAAAGTGGAGGATTTTAAGTACTTAGGGTCAACAGTCCAGAGCAATGAAGAGTGTGGAAAAGAGGTGAAGAAGCGTGTGCAGGCAGGTTGGAATGGGTGGAGAAAAGTGTCGGGTGTGATAGAAGAGTTTCAGATAAAATGAAAGGAAAGGTGTACAAAACTGGTGTAAGACCAGCGATGTTGTTTGGTTTAGAGACAGTGCCGCTAAGGACAAGACAGGAGGCAGAGCTGGAGGTAGCAGAGATGAAGATGCTGAGGTTCTCTTTGGGTGTGACCAGGATGGACAGGATCAGGAATGAGCACATCAGAGGGACATCACATGTTAGAGGTTTTGGAGATAAAGTCAGAGAGGCCAAACTGAGATGGTTCGGAAATGTCCAGAGCAGAGATAGTGAATATATTGGTAGAAGGATGCTGAGTTTTGAATTGCCAGGCAGGAGGTCTAAAGGAAGACCAAAGAGGAGGTTTATGGATGTAGTAAAAGAGGACATGAAAGGTAGTTGGCGCAAGAGAAGAGGATACAGAAGACAGTTAGATGGAGGCAATTGATTCGCTGTGGCGACCCCTAAAGGGATAAGCCGAAAGGAAAAGAAGATTTTCATAAATGTCTATTAACTTTGTAAAATTATCATCACATCACTACCCATCCATCCATTTTCTTCCGCTCATCTGAGGTCGGGTCGCGAGGGCAGCAGAGTAAGCCCAGACGTCCCTCTCCTCGGCCACTTCGTCCAGCTGCTTCAGGCGGATCCCGAGGCGTTCCCAGGCCAGCTGAGAGACACAGTCTATCCAACGTGTTCTGAGTCTTCCTCGAGGCCTCCTACTGGTCGGACAAGCCCTGAACACCTCCCCAAGGAGGCGTCCGGGAAGCATCCTAACCAGATGCCCGAGCCACCTCATCTGGCTCCTCTCAATGCGGAGGAGCAGCGGTTCTACTCAGAGTCCCTCCCGGATGACAGTGCTTCTCACCCTATCTCTAAGGGAGAGCCCAGCCACCCTGCGGAGAAAACTCATTTTGGCCGCTTTTACCCGCCATCTTGTCCTTTCGGTCACTACCCAAAGCTCATGATCATAGGTGAGGGTAGGAACGTAGACTGACCAGTAAATTGACAGCTTTGCCTTTCCGCTTAGCTCTCTCTTCACCACAACACAGCATTACGACTTTATACAAATAAATGTACCATATATTTGCACAATTTTATGACTTTACGCTAATTAATTTTGCTAATTTACTCCTGTAACAGTAGAACATTATTCTCGCCATATCTAGGCTTTACAGTAATCCTTTTGACATTATTGTTGCAATATTAAGACTTTATTGGTGTTTTCAGAAACCCAACATATATCAAGTATGTATCCAGTTAGGTCAGTAAATTAGAATAACTGATTAAAAAGTGAAATTGCGGATACATGGATGATATGATTACATATAATTTACGATTGTACAGTATAGACTTTTAAAACGTATTCCGTTCCATACATGATCGACTTTTCCACATAATCGGGTTGTTCATAGAGGCAGTGAGGGATGTTGTGTACCTGAAAGGCGGGCTTGCCTCCATCTCCCGGGCCGTGTCTGCTGTAGATGTGCCGGGACATGTCAGCCAGCTCGTCCGTCCATGGCGGAGGCTGCCTCTCCAAATGCTGCTGCTGCGGCTCGGCCAGCTTTGCTTCGCTTCCAAAACAAGAAGAAGATGATGAAGAAGAAGAAGAAGAAAAAAAGGGGACTGGAACCTCAGTGGATGTTTCGCGGTAAATTCTGAGGAGGAAAAGTCAAATGAAAAATGACAGCAGGATAACTAACCAGACAAGCCCCGCCCACTGCTCGAGGCGTTCACTGACCATATGTCATCTCATCACTACACCACTCTCAACAGAAATACATGGTATTTCTGGAATAATTATATTTTTTAAGTTCTGTTTTCATGGTTGGAACATACTAGAGCAAGACGCCAAATAAAAAACATGTTGATTTAGAAAAATTTCACGTTTTGCCTTACTAAAATGCAAAAAAGAGTATTCTTAATTTATTTCATTCATAAAACACAAATGTAATCAATAACACTTTCCATTTTACAGTAATTTAAAAAAAATCACCTTTCTTTTTACCAGTTGGGACACATTTTGAACACCGCATGATTGCTATGTGATTGTCTTATGAATAAAATATCCGTAGTAATTAATAGCCGATAAAAATACGTGCTTATCTACTGTATAATAAGTACGGATGTAAACTTCCATACGTAAGGACAATAACTACATCAAATTTTATGTATAGGAATACCAATTTTGGAAATATTGGCCTTTGTTTTATTAAAAAAACTGAGCATTTCAAAATCCCGCAGTTTTTGCATGTTTAGTGAGGGCGGGGCTTTGTCCTACTTTGACAGTCCTTGAACCTTCCATGTAACATGTCCCATGCAGTACAGATTATTACTATACTGCATTTTTACCTGTTTATCCCCAATATTCTCTCAGCTGTTGATATAAGACTTGATGACCTTACTGAGAACTAATGCACATTGTGTATATTTTATAACATTGAAAGACCAAGCTCATACTGGCGGACGGAGGCATTGCATGCTTTCATTTTTGGTTGTTCCTGTCATGTACACAATACATAACAAAATTGATAATTTATATTTTAGTGATGATCTTTCTTTATGACAAAACAATGCTAACTAGTAGCTTATACCCAAATTTAGTTCACAGTCCTGACGGCTAACCAAAAAAAAAAAAAAAAAAAACACAAAAAAACTTTAGTTGGGACGCTCTAATGCCAAGGAACCACTAGATTAATAAAACAAAAAATACCGGCAGTGCTTCAGTACCTTCTCGCAGCTCACTCCTGTTAACTTTACCAGTCAGATTGAATAGGCACAGATTAGTGGCTTTTACATGGGGCACCTGAAGGCAACAAACTCTGTACTGTATTTAAAGCCTCTTTCACTATACCATGTAAAAAAATCATTGAGACAATACAGATTTGAATGAGGACGTAAAGTTACATTTTCAAAGTGTGAAAAGAATTCAAACCTTTGGAGGACCCAGTTGAGCCCCGTGGTGTCGTCTTGGCAAGGAAGAGCAGCAGGATCCATAAAAAGGTCAGTGGATGAATAATTTATGCAGTGCGATGGATATGACAGTTAATTAGCCGCCATCTTGTTATTCTGTAACGCCTCTCAAAAATGAAGCATGATTGACTGCTTTTGATTTTATTTCAAAGTTTATTATTTCAAGTTTGCTCTGTTACAAAAATCCCTAACAAAGAGCACTTTATATATACTGTATTTATATATACATGTATTATTCTCACCTGTGTCACTCTTGTGTTCCTACAGGTCAACAAGGCATCCAGTGGTAAATACGAACAACAATAATCAGGCTGAGAAAGCTAAGGTGCAACTGTACATAGAAATATACATTAAACACACAAAGAACCGTGTGGTCATTTCAAATGTGAATGCAAAGTGAATGCCAGAAAAGGTCAGGGTATAACCTATTTTGGATTCCGGCCCAAAAAGGAAAAATCGGAGGAGGTTACGAGTCTTTTGTTTCAATGGGAACCTTGGTGAGGAGGCGTGACTTCGGCGATGGATGCTAACGGAGCCGTGAGCCATGAAGATTTCTAAATTGTGGCCACCTAAAATCGTAATGGTTTTATATCTAAAGCAAAAATGATGGGGTGTTTTCATCGGCAAGTCATGAGCTGATGGAGATTTCTTGAAGTGTTTCACTGAGGTCTCTGGATGTGCTGAGAAAAAGGACCAAAGTGTGAAAATGGTCATGCTCGCTGTCGACCAGAACACACACACACACACACACACCCACACACGCACACACGTTTAGAGGAGAGGCTGCTGATAGTATGCCCCCTGCTGCTGCTGCTGCTGCTGCTGCTGCTGCTGCTGCTGCTGCTGCTGGGGGGCAGCAGGAGCAGGGTAGGAAGCAGGTGCCACTCCCGAGTTGTGATAGGTGGACATGTCCAAGCCCATCTGTGGCGCGTAAGGCGCAGCGGCAGGCGCCTGGGTCATGTAGTGATGAGCGTTGCCGCTGTGGAGACGACAAAGCTGTCAAGTTCATGGTTTTATTTGAGATAGAACACTTATTTCTTTCCTTTCTTCCTTCCTTACCTCATGTAGGTGGGAGCAGCCGCGTGGCTATTGGGTGGGGCCGGGAGGGTGGGGCCGAGGGAATGTAGTTGCCCCTGCTGGTCGCTGGGCAGACTGTAGGGCATCGCGGGAGTCAGGTAGGGGGGGGCAGCGGCTTGGCCCAGGTAGCCCTGGACACAGCAAGGAAGGGGACACCATTAATTTGTCGGTTGGTTTGATACACCCAGTCACTTCCTGTTTACTTTTCCACCTGAAAGATGTTAGCAGGTGTTTACAGTGCTGCTCATAAGTTTACATACCCTTGCAGAACTCATGGTTTCTTCCCCATTTGTAAGAGAATATGAATGACACAAAAAACTTTTTTCCCCACGTGTGGTTAGTGGACAGTTGAAGCCATTTATTGTGAAACAAATGTGAGAACTAAATTTAAACCTAAATAACAGAAACTACCCAAATTAACCTGATCAGAAGTTGACATACCACAGTTCCCAATAAGGTGTATTTCCCCCTATAACATCAATAACAGCTTGAAGTCTTTTGGGGTAGTCTCTTATTCTTTTCAATTGGTAAAGCTGCCCATTCTTCTTGGCAAAAAGACTCCAGTTCTTGTAAATTCTTGGGCTGTCTTGCATGTTTCAGGTCGCCCCAAAGTGGTTCAATAATATTGAAGTCAGGAGACTGAGAAGACCATTCCAGAACCTTCACTTTATGCTGTTGTAGCCACTGACTGGTTGATTTTGCCGTATGCTTGGGATCGTTGTCGTGATAGAATTTCCAAGTACGTCCCATGCGCAGCCTCCGGGCTGAGGACTGTAGATTGTCCGCCAGTATTTTTTGATAACTGGCAGCATTCATCTTGCCATTAACTCTGACCAAATTTCCTGTGCCTTTGTAGCTCTCACATCCCCAAAACATCAGGGATCCACCACCGTATTTCAAAATCACCGTGTGATTTTTCCCAAAAAGTTTATCAAAAGTACACACCCACTAAATACAAGCCAACAGATCACAGGTGAGGATAGTTACCTTTAAATAGGATAGTTACCTTTAATAGCCATTCAATCCCAATTGTTTCAAGTTAGGTACAAATTTTCAAGCCACATTACAAGGGTATGTAAACTTTTGATCAGGGTGATTTGGATAGTGGCCGCACAGTGGTCGAGTGGGTAGCACATTGGCCTCACAGTCAGGAGGTTCAAGGTTTGAATCTCCGTTGGGCATCTCTGTGTGGTTTGCATGTTCTCCCCGTGCGTGTGTGGGTTTTCTCCAAGTACTCCGGTTTCCCCCCACATTCCAAAAACATGCATGTTAGGTTAATTGGTGACTCTAAATTGTCCATAGGTATGAATGTGAGTGTGAATGTTTGTATGTCTTTGTCTATATGTGCCCTGCGATTGATTGGCGACCAGTCCAGGGTGTACCCCGCCTCCCGCCCAAAGTCAGCTGGGATAGGCTCCAGCATACCCGCGACCCTTATGAGGATAAGCGGCATAGAAAATGAATGAATGAATGAAGGATTTGGGATAGTTTCTGTTGTGATTGTGCTTTAAAAAGAGTAAACGCAGAGATTTCACAATACATGGCTTTGGCCAACCACTATCCAAGAGTGAAAGAAACAATTTTGTGTTATCATTCATTTTCTCTGCAAAATGGCCAAGAAACAAATCATTGTGTCGGGGTATGTAAACTTATTAGGCAACTCATTAGGCAAAACCCGCCTTGATTGTGGACATTATACTTGCCCCTCACTAGATGAGCCCGCCCCATCTATACTCACACCACTTTGGAGAAAAAAAAACCTTAACTACACATCCTAAAATCCCGCCCAGCATTCCGTGTTATTATATATGGCATATATACTGTGTTGGTAGTAAGTGTAATAGTTACTGTGTATGGTTAAGAAGTGGATGAAGTACACAATAGTGCTTCATAGAGACACACTCTAGTCTGAAAGACGCGTGGCCAAACACAGCTCATCACCATTAATGCTACAGACACACAGTAGTGCTTGCTTTTAAAGGTCACTAACACATTTTATCAAGTTTTTTTGTTCGTAACTATGCTATACATTAACAATACATTCGCAACAATTACACTTACAGTTCATGGCGGTAGATGAAGTCATAGTCGCAGTAAAGCAGTGGTTCTCAAACCTTTTTTGCCGCATCCCCCTTTTGGAGATAAAATTATTTTCAACGCCCCCTCCCCCCACACGACTATACGCCAAGGATACAAATTTTATGAAATAGAAGATTTACACAAAAAGACATTGTAAATGTTTTTACAAATGTAAATGTTTGTTATTAAAGCCGCTGGGTTCTAAGGGAGAGAAAAAGTAGCCACAAAAGTAGCCAGTATCACAACAAAATATGGTAATAAAGAAAAGTGTGCATGGTAGTCCTGTACCCCCCATTCCCCCCCCCCCCTCCCTAGGGGGAGTCCCACAGTTTGAAAACCACTGTAGTAAAACATAATTTCCGGAAGTGACATAAGTGGAGTAACACCTCTAAAAAAACTTCTCGACGTAGTTTGTCGTCTTTGTTTGGTGCATTTTCTCATCAAAATAGCGGTCATGCCAAAATGTGTTGCTGCTGGATGTTCACAGCATCCGAGTGATACTGTAAGTTTCTTTTCTTTTCCAAAAGAAAAGGTTCAAGAGACAAATGGACACCCGCCTCGAGTTCTGTTCTTTGCAGTGTCCATTTCACTTAAGTCTGCTACAAAAGAACCCTTTACAAGAAGCATTTGGCTTTAAAGTATGGTATGAGTGCAATTTGAAAAAGGATGCTATTCCTGATGCAATGCACAAGTACAAAACAACAATAATAAGAACATCAAAGATGCCACAGAACAGAGAAAGTCATGTCTTGTTAAACATTTTGTCTGGACGCTATTATGCACTATTCCACCATAGCAACAGGCCTGCAAAGCATTATACATGTTATATAAACATCTTTTCACACCAATATCTTGATGGTACATTGTTGGGGCGGCTCTGAAATACACAAAAAAGGGTACAGGTATAAACACCCCTTTATGTTTATTAATAAGCCAATTTAAAACAATAACTGAAGGATAAGCAACTCCAGACTAAACTACACTAACTATTGTGACCAATCTTCATCTCCATGCCTTAAGGCTTAAGTCCATGTTCTCTATTTAATCTCCAAATGTTTCTCCCTTCTTTTCTCCTCCAAAACTATTGACACATGGCTCAAATCTTAGCTGTAATCATCGTAAACAGCCTCGGTCTCGTACATTGCTGACATTTATAATACACTGTAATAGGACGTCTGAAACATTAATATGAGTAGAAAAACTATGGTATTTAAGCATTAATGATGAGTGCCACCATGCACACAAGAAATAAAAACACTCAAGTGTTGTGTTATGAAGTGATTACAAATGAAGAAACGCAATGTGGGTGCATGCTATTGATTTTTGTTCTCCCTCATTGTACTGTGAGCCTAACATTATGACCTGCTAGTTGAAGTCATTTAGGATTATCAATATCGATGGCTCTTGACACAGCACTGAGGCCGCTGTCCAGTGAACATTCCGACCTCTGGGGAGACACGCTGACATCAATAATTGCAAGGAGAAACGAAGCAAGAAAAGGCAGTCAGAGTGTGATCCTCCAGGGAGGAAGGTAAGGAAAGGAAAGTCTGCTTCACTGCATGAATGAATATCAAAATAAGAAAAAAGGCAACCAGGTGGGAGGGAATGTTCTGCATTTTCCTCCAAGACATGGAAGGAAGCAGTTGAGACTTTGGAAAAGGTCAGGAAGAGGTAAGGATGAAAAGATAGGAAGCAAGGAAGTGTGATTTAACCCACCTTCTTGCTTCATCTGATGGCACATTTCAATGAGCATTTGATGGACGGGTCGCACTTCGCCAGGGTAAATATGGGTCAAAATGACGGAAGGTGGGTGCGGGCGCCCCTCTCTGGAGCAAAGTGGCACTATATCATAGCGCAACCATTCAGTCTAGATTAGGGGTGTCCAAAGTTTTTCTATCAAGTGCAGCATAATGAAACATCACAGGATGCTGGGGGCCATTTTGACACAATCTAAAAAATGTTTTAGGGGGATGTAATTCTATTTCTAGAATGTTCTGCAGGCCAATAAAAAAAAACCCTGCAATTTCCGACGATCCTCCTCTCTAGAACCCCTGAATAGACCTTGCCAGGAAGGCTGAGGAGTGTGATCCCACGATAGTTAGAACACACCCTCCGGTGCCCCTTCTTGAAAAGCAGGACCACTACCCCGGTCTGCCAGTCCAGGGGTACCGACCGTGATGTCCTTGCGATGCTGCAGAGTCATGTCAACCAAGACACGCCCAAAGCATCCAGGACCTTAAGGAACTCCAGGCGGATCTCATCTACACCTGGGGCCCTGCCACCCAGGAGCTTTTTGACCACCTTGGTAACCTCAGCCCCTGAGATAGGGGAACCCGCCTCAGAGTCCCCAGGCACCGCTTCCATATTGGAAGACGTGTCGGTGGGATTGAGGAGGTCTTCAAAGTATTCCCTCCATGTTTGACTGTATGTCTGTCCTTTCACGACTCTTCTTCCTTGTATTTTGTCAACATCAACTGTTTGTAATGTTTCTTGAAATCACTCATTGTAGAGCATTGTTTTAGTTCTTTACTTAATCTATTCTATAGTTTGATTCCACATTCCAAAGTACTAATGGTTTTGTAGCGTTGTTCTTGCAAATATGTGTTTAAGTGTAGTTTATTCCTAAAACCATATTTCTCCTCGCTGGTAGAGAAAAACTGTATGACATTCTGTGGTAACTGGTTGTTGTTTGCTTTATGCATAATTTTAGCGGTTTGACGGTTTGAAAGATCAGCAAACTTTAATAATTGTGATTTTGTTCTCTATATGCCGTGTTATGGATTATCCAAATTGATCATTATTGCAGTACATTAAGTGAGTGAAGTGTACTTTTGTAGTTATTTCCCCATATCTCCACACAATAAGTTAGATGTGGTAACACCAGAGAACAATAGTGTTTGGAGTGATTTTTGATCAAGGACAAATTGTATTGTATTCAGTATTTATTAAGTATTCCTTGCTACTTTATGTTGTATATTTTTGATGTGAGGTTTCCAACTCATTCTGTCATCAATTATGACGTCCAAAAATGTATGTACATTTACCCTTTTAATTTCCTCCTCATCAATTTGTATTCTCTCATTGGTATCTCTTCTGCCAAAGAGTATTTTTGTATTACTTAGATTTAAGGATAGTTTGTTTTTATCAAACCAACTTTTTTAAGAGTAATCATTTCCTCTGAAACTTTTCTTATTAGCTCTTGTGTGTTTTCTCCAGAGCATAAAGCGGTGGTATCATCTGCAAATAGTACTAGCGTTAGGTGTTTTGTCACTTTGCAGATGTCGTTAATGTATAGGTTAAATAATTTTGGTCCCAAAATTGACTCTTGTGGTATGCCACATAATATCTCTAAAATTGTAGATGTATATTCATCTAACTTCACGTATTGTTTCCTGTTTGTTAGGTACCTTTTAACCCAATTAAGAACTAACCCTTTGATTCTATGCCTTTTCAATTTTGTAGTTAAGATGTCTTGATTGATTGTATCAAAATCTTTCGTTAAATCCATGAATACTGAGGCTGCACACTTTTTATGGTCTATAGCATTCATTAATTTCCTCTGCGATTTCAATCAGTGCCGTAGAAGTGGAAATATTAGCTCTGTATATGTATTGGCTGTTCGCAAGTATGTCATTCTTATTGAGGAATTTGTCCATGAAAACAAATCTGATACATGACATCTGATGTCATAATTGTGTCTTTCCACAAATTACTTTAATCTGGCTTCTGATTGGTTAAAACTGCATCTAGGGGTTATGGTGCCACCTGTTGCTTTGGCATGCGCTTGAAAGCTTACATGTGCCCTTTCAGGTCCTTGGTCATGGTTCATAAGAATTAAATGGCATGTTCTTCTGACCTGCATGGCAGCTGCAGGGGGCGCAGGTCCATACTGGGCCATCTTGGAGTAGGCCTGGTAGAGCGGCGCCTCGTTCATGAGCTTGTTGTAAAGTTCCAAAGCTTCCAGTACCTTCATGTTGAGCTCCGACAACTCAGAGTGTTTCCTGCATGGGAGAGATGTCTTAACGTTGCGATCGGCGGTGCTGTTGGTACAGCCCTAACACGCTACCTGTCAATCTCCTGCAGCTTCTCGTCAATCATGGGGTTCATCTGATGGCACACACCTGTTCAGCCACACACAGTTGGTACGTTTTAAGACAGTAAACAAAGAAGTCTGTGTGTATTTACACCAGCATTTAGCTTGATACCCTCCAGCTGGATCAGCTCCGGGCAGTCTGGATTGGGATCTGCTGGGTCTGCGTTCTGAAGCAGCATCAAGAGTCTGTCCATCTTTAGCTGCAGGAGAAAGAGACGGATTGAAGAAGCCAAACAAAGAAGGTGTGTTCTTTATGATGTATAGTCATATATGACCTCATCGATGAAGATGGGCTCAGGTTCAATTTTGGCTTCAATATTATTTTCTTCTGCATTGACGGCCTTTTCCGCCGAAGTCCCTGAAGGAGAAGAACCTCACTTGAAAATCAATCATGCAATACTGCCAAGCAGCCCACAGGGGTCGCTGTTGGCTTTTTCACTACCTGCTTCTTGTTCACTGTTGAGTTTGGTGGTCACAAAATTGGAAGGGAACAGTCCCACTCCCCTATGGTTCTCTCCTTTCCACCAGTTTGGATCACTGGTGGGAGAAAATTAACAAAATCATAGAACTCCCACGCCCTCCAATGGCTGAGAGCGGCAGTGCTACGATTTTCCACCATAGACAGCACTCGCCGTCTCTTACCTGTTGTCCAGCACCACGATGACCTCGCCGGCTTTGAAGGTCAGCTCGTTGTCCTCAGCCGCCTCAAAGTCATACAGCGCCCACACCTTGCGCAATTCCTGGCCGCCGCCGCTGTTGGCATGGTTTGGGGACTCGGAGGTCAGCGCCGAAGGTCGCGCTTCTGTCTGCTGCTTCTGCTCCTGCAAGGACAGCTCGATGGCTGCCACAGAGACAAGGACAGAAGATGTGACGACGGGCACGTTTACGTCAAAAGGTTTTGAGTCGAACCTTTGGCGAGGTCATCATCGTCCACGGCTTTGCTCCCAACACAAGCGCTGACCTTCACGTCGGACCCCTGCGGAGGTCAGGAGAGGAGAACAAAGTTAGCAGCGTGTGTACGCAAAGATGAGTGAGGTTAGCTTCAAAGACTAAACGCTACCGCCACTTCCTGTTCACGCTTCAAACTGTCCCATGTTCCCGTCTGAGGTGGTCATTGGCTGAAAGGTCAACTTTGATGGACATGAAGAGAAATGTAGATGCTTTCAAAATGTCAAAGTCATCTAAGAGTGCGCTGCATTTTTATCACTGTAATTTTTTTTAAACACTTGAATTGTCCAACAAACCGCCCATCGGGCACATAAGAAATCATTTTTACGTAATCATCATGTATATCAGGGATGCTCCAACCAAAGCAGCAGAAAGTTTTAAGATTGAGAAAAAAAAACACACAAGAATGAAAAAAATCCGTATCGACACAAACGGTATCGTCAGTATCGACTATATAATCTCCCTCAGTGAGCCATATCCCGGCGACTGAGAGGCAGTGTTGCTTTACTTATAAGGTTGGGAATTAGTTCCACAGCGCAAAAAAAAGAATTCATGAGAATGTTCAGACATTTTCCCTAATTTCCACGCCGTATGTATCAAAAGTGAAAGACAGGAAGCGACTTTTAGCAAATCTGAGTGAGTGTGACTCACCTGCGACGACACAGACGGGAAGGTGATGCCTTCCTCTTTCAGAGACTTGATGGTGGCGCCCATTAGGCTGAGTTGTGGGTCCTTCTGGAAGTTTTCTGCCCACTCCACCATCAGCGTCTTCAGCTTCTCAGACACCTTCGGGTGCCCCTACGACGACACGCACACACTCCATCATCATCATCATCACAAAAACAAAAGTTCAATGTGTGCATTTTGTTAGTTGCCGTGGTATAATTCATACTATTATGCTTTTATTTTGAAGCATACTATGAGCAAAACAAAAACAAAAATGTATTCATGCTGCTCGAACTAAAACAAGGGTGTCCAAAAGTGCGGGACATTTTGCGGCCCATGGCTGATTTTTTTTATTGGCCTGTGGCACATTCAAAATGTAACAAAAAAACAAAACAAAATATTATGACCATTTTTATATTATTAAAATTAAATATTGAGACCATTTACGTTACATGGCTGTTTTTTTTTTTGGTTCATGGCACATTCTAAAACTATAATTTAACAAAATTTAACAAGAAAACTAAATATTTTAAAAAACAAAATACTAAGACAATTTTTATTATATTAAACTAAAATATTAAGACCATTTACGGTAGATGGCTGGGGTTTTTATTTGCCTGTGCCACATTCAAAAAATATAATTTAACAAGAAAACTAAAATCTAAATATTAAGATAAAGAAGCATTCATTTTATGAGAATAATGTAATTATATGAGGAAAAAATAAGTCAAAATATTAAAGAAAAAAGGCTTTTTAAAAAAGCTGCAATATTATCATCCATCCATCTTCTATACCACTTATCCACATTAGGGTCGCGGGTATGCTGGAGCCTATCCTAGCTAACTTTGGGCGGGAGGCGGTGTACACCCTGGACTGGTCGCCAGTCAATCACAGGGCACATATAGACAAACAAGCATTCACACTCACATTCATACCAATGTACAATTTAGGGTTGCCAATTAACCTAACATGCATGTTTTTGGAATGTGGGAGGAACCCGGAAAAAACCCACGCGCGGGGAAAACATGTAAACTCCACACAGAGATGCCCAACGGAGATTCGAGCCCAGAACCTCCTGACTGAGGCCAATGTGCTACCCACTCATCCACCAGGCTTAAAAAATACACGAATTTAGTTGTGCAGATATGATATGGCTCTCATAGAAATACATTTTTGAATATTTGGCTTTTGTGGTTCCCGACCTCTGCGCCACGCCATACAGTATGTCTGTACTATTTCTTTGGGAATAATAATTAAAACATTTAATTGTATTTTTATTTTTTTCATATTTTGGAATGTGGGAGGAAACCGGAGAATACCCGCGCACGGGGAGAACATGCAGACTCCACACAAAGATGCCAAACAAAGGTTTGAACCCTGAACTACCTTGAGATTCAAACCCTCAAACACTGAGTGCTACCCATTCATCCACCGTGCGGCTGAAATATTATTGCAACAAACAACAAAGTTGTAATTTATGGAAAATTAGGTTAGGGAAAAAGTTATAACGGGAATAAAAGCAATATATTATGGGAATAAAGTATTTATATTACAAAAACAAAATTTACCATTAAAAAAAGTTGAAATATTTGGGAAAAAATTAAAACAAATAATTTTACAAAAATACAATCAAAATATTGCAAAAAACAATGTAATTTTAGTAGCATACAGTTGAATTATTACATTTTTTTAAAATACCGTATTTTTTGCTAAGTTGTAGTATTATGGAAAACAAACAAAACTAAATAGAGTTGAAATTTTTGGAAAATTAGCTTGGCGGAAAAGTTATATACATTATAAAAAGTTATAATATAATAGAATCTAATATAATGGAAAAATGGAAAAAGTACATTGAGGAAAAAGAAAATTATTTGTGCGTACCTTGCTGATAGTGGTCCTCGCTTCGTTGGTAAAGTCCCTAGAGCAGATTTCCAAATGAAATATTTTGCCACAGTTGGACACGCAGGCTCCCAGCAGCTGAAAGACAAAAGATCGATTAGAGAATTAATCAAAGTGATCATGTGGAGCGCAGTATTTGCTGCAACAAGCAGAGGCACTGTTGATTCAGTCTCGACACTTTTGCTGTCTAAAGAAGTACAGCATTTATGTAACCTTCAAAAATAAGCTCCAAACTCACATTGAGGGCCTGTATGGCAACATGAGGCACTTTGTGGTTGACTCTCTTCATGATGGACCGCAGACAATCCTTGGCTCTGAGGAAAAACAGACAGAAATCATTATTTGCATGCTAGAAAATGTCTTCACTCCACATCTGTGTACCCATTGGTTGTGGTTCCAATCCTGTCACAGATGTCCATAATGAGCCCCCAGTCCTCTGTTGTGTTGGTTTCATTGGTTGCCTTTTCTGGAAAGAGATCAAACAGAAACACACACACTGTCCAGTGACAAAACATCCTCATAATATCCACCTTCGGTTTGGTACAGAGACTTAGCGATTTTAACACGTTGCACATTAAAAGTGGAGCATCGAAAAAATACAGTGCAGTCCCAGCCATTGGGTCATGGGAGTCATGGCCAGCGACCATGCCAAGGAGAAGCCAGTGCTTGAAACCCCTCATCCGTCATTTAAGAAAACTTGGCCTTCCCAGTAAAAAGTGGCTAAGATGAAAGCAGTGTGCCGCCATTTTTCAACAGAGCTGGAGACTGGCGCTACACGCTGAAACTGTTAACACTGCACATCAAACAATAGGACACAAAAATTAAAATAATCATTAGCACTCTTCCAAACTCATACTGCTACTTTTATCTGCATCCTTACACATTACCAAAAAGAAACACTGTAAACCAAGTGTGTCTAAAGGACAAAATGGAGCTGTATGTCATATCTGTGTATGTATTTTTGTATGTATGTGTTGGCTATTTACATTTAATTTTAAAAATCATTTTGCATGTTTGATACCTTCCGGCACCGTGATTAAGGTATACCGTTTACACCTGAGAAACAAGTTGGTGAGGGTTTACCAGAGGTTTTTTTTTTTTTTTTACTTGTCTTTACCAAATCAGGCAAGTGTTAAAAACAATGATACACACAGCAGTCTCCATTGACACGGTAGGTCCCATGACTTGCACCCTAAGAATCAACAGTCTATTTTGCAGTCTTAAAACAGTTGCATTATTGTTTCACAAACACTGTCTTGTTGGCATGGGCAACCAATGACGTCATATTAATGTGACATGGCCTCTATCATGTGACTTGCAAGTCGTAGTAGTGGATCTAATTATTGTTTGTCAGTTATTTCCAATGAGCAAATAACGGTCCTCGCATTATTTTTTACTCTTGTGTTAAATGTCTGCTTTTACGAAAAATAAACCCAACATGTATAATTAAGCTGTCTTTCAATCATTATGTTGCCAAAAAACTGAATCTGATCCATTTAGATGACCTAATTTTGAAGCAGGTGATCATGACACACAAAGTGTCTTGTGTTCTTTTCATTGGCTCTGTCTTTTAAGATATTCTAGCAAAATAGTAAACATAAAAACATTTCGATTAGATACCCTTTCTGTACAGCGCTAACATACACAGTGCGCTACAGCGAACTAACTCTTGCTAAGCTAACGTTAGCAACAAGTATACTTTGCATCAAAGCTACAGCAATTATCTTACCCACATCTTGGTCGAAAGGGTTTTGGGTAAACAAAGGCATAATAAACACAAAGGAAAATGGCCGAGATAAGAAAAAGGGTTGTTGGCCAAGCTAGACTTTAAAAAAAGAACCACAATAATGTCGCTTCCTTGTCTGGTAAACTCGCACTGGCCGCACTTCCGGGATTTTAGTTGTCTTTGGCGATGCCTGATCTTTTACTATTTGTCAACATTGACGATACAGGCAATTTTAAAAAATTATTTTCTCCAACCGTTTTTGAAACTCGCTAAACACGTCGTTAAAATACACCAAAACGAAATGTAATCACTTTCAACTCAGAAACGCCCATTTAAAATGATACATAACAACACACATAACAGTAACCTGAATGTGGAAGTGACGAATGTGCAACGTACTCTGCATATATGACGTCACCCCAGCCAGCGGACAGACACCTTGCAGGGCCAAAAATCGTTGAGTTGCTCTTTGGCAGTCATGGCGGCAGCTCCTTCAGGGACCAACAAGGCGGCTCACAGCGAAGGAGCCCGGGAGAAGAAAAAGGGTCCGGGCGCTTTGGCCACGGCGTACTTGGTCATCTACAACGTTGTTATGACAGCGGGGTAAGATTAGCAGTTGGCTAATGCTAACGCTGCTGATAATAATAATGTCTGTAGTCATTAACCTCAGGAGGAATAGCCACGCTACAGTATTTGGATTTGTTTCAGCATTATTATCCAGTATTATTGTGATTGTTATGGTTTGAAAGAACATAAGTCAGCATGCTTTAACTCGGATTAGGAGGACGTGATTGAGCACCACGCGGCGTATAATTACATAAAAACACGCCTTTCTTTCAGGTTTGGTTACCACGTTTATTTAGAGACATTCTAGCAAAAAAAAATGTTGCACACCTCTTGCAGTTCCAACCAGTCTTGCTACATTGTTGGTGTCACAGTAGTCACCTAAATAGCCTTGAAAAAAAATAGGTGTGTATATATATATACACGCACACGCACACATACATACCTTATTGGCCTGCTACACATCCAAAAATACAATTTAACAAAGAGACTGAAGTAAAAACAGCAAAAATTGAAAAATCTGCAGTCATTGTAAAAATATTAAGAGAAAAAAAAGTTGTTATTTTACAAGAATAACATAATATTATGAAGAAATCCTTTTAGCATCACAGAGTTGAAATCCATCCATCCATTTTCCACCGCTTATCCGGGTCCGGGTCGCAGGGGCAGCAGCTTCAGTAGGGAAGTCCAGACTTCCCGGTCCCCAGCGACCTCTTCCAGCTCCATCGGGAGGACACCAAGGCGTTCCCAGGCCAGCTGTGAGACATAGTCCCTCCAGCGTGTCGTAGGTCTTCCCGGGGGCCTTCTCCCAACTGGGCATGCCCGAAAGACCTCACCAGGGAGGCGCCCGGGAGGCATCCGGACTAGATGCCCGAGCCACCTCAACTGGCTCCTCTCGATGTGAAGGAGCAGCGGCTCTACTCTGAGCTCCTCCCGGATGGCCGAGCTCCTCACCCTATCTCTTAGGGTGAGTCCAGCCACCCTACGAAGGAAACTCATTTCCGCCGCTCGTATCCGCGATCTCATTCTTTCGGTCATGACCCATAACTCATGACCATAGGTGAGGGTGGGAACGTAGATCGATCGGTAAACAGAGAGCTTTGCCTTCCGGCTCAGCTCTCTCTTCACCACGACGGTCCGGTACAGCGACCGCATTACTGCAGATGCTGCACCGATCCGTCTGTCGATCTCACGCTCCAACCTTCCCTCACTCGTGAACAAGAACCCGAGATACTTGAACTCCTCCACCTGAGGCAAGACCTCACTCCCAACCCGGAGGGTACAGTCCACCCGTTTCCGACTGAGAACCATGGCCTCGGATTTGGAGGTGCTGAGTCTCATCCCAGAAGCTTCACACTCAGCTGCAAACCGCTCCAGTAAACGCTGAAGGTCACAGCCTGATGAGGCCATAAGGACCACATCGTCTGCAAATAGCAGAGACGAGATCCTAAGGTCACCAAGCTGGACTCCCTCAACACCTTGACTGCGCCTAGAAATTCTGTCCATGAAGATTATGAACAGAATCGGTGACAAAGGGCAGCCTTGGCGGAGGCCAACGTTCACCGGAAACAAGCTCGACTTACTGCTGGCAATGCGAACCAGGCTCCTGCTTCGATTGTACAAGGACCGAATGGCACGTAGAAGCGGACCATCAATCCCGTACTCCCGGAGCACCCCCCACAGGACACCACGAGGGACACGGTCGAATGCCTTTTCCAGGTCTACAAAGCACATGTAGACTGGTTGGGCAAACTCCCACATACCCTCGAGTACCCTTGCAAGGGTGTAGAGCTGGTCCAGTGTTCCGCGACCGGGACGAAAACCACATTGCAGCTCCTCTAACCGAGGTTCGACTAACGGTCGTACCCTTCTCTCCAGCACCCTGGAGTAGACTTTCCCAGGAAGGCTGAGGAGTGTGATCCCCCTATAGTTGGAACACACCCTCCGGTCACCCTTTTTAAAAATGGGGACCACCACCCCGGTCTGCCAGTCCAGAGGTACTGTTCCTGACTTCCATGCAATGTTGTAGAGGCGTGTCAACCAACACAGTCCTCCAACATCCAGAGCCTTGAGAAATTCTGAGCGGAACTCGTCTACCCCCGGAGCCTTGCCACTGGGGAGTGATTTGACTACCCCAATTACCTCAGCCACGGTGATAGAACTGTCCACGTACGTATCCTCAGACTCTGCTTCCTCTATGGAAGGCATGTCAGTGGGATTGAGAAGGGCCTCGAAGTATTCCTTCCACCGACCAACTATATCCACAGTCGTGGTCAGCAAGCCCCCGTCCGCACTGTAAACAGTGTGAACTGGGGGCTGCTTCCCCTTTCTGAGGTGTCGGACGGTTTGCCAGAACCTCTTCGAGGCCGACCGAAAGTCGTGCTCCATAGCCTCACCGAACTCCTCCCACACCCGAGTTTTTGCCTCGACCACCGCCGAAGCCGCGTGCCGCTTGGCCTGCCGGTACCTGTCAGCTGCTTCGGGAGTCCCGCAAGCCATCCATGCTCGATAGGACTCCTTTTTCAGCTTGACGGCAGCCCTAACCCCCGGTGTCCACCATCGGGTTCGGGGCTTGCCACCACGACTGGCACCGACCACCTTGCGGCCGCAACCACAACTGGCTGCCTCAGCAATAGAGGCACGGAATACGGCCCATTCGGACTCAATATCCCGGTCCTCCCTCGAAATGCAGGCGAAGCTCTGCCGGAGATGAGAGTTGAAGACTCGACGAACGGGAGATTCTGCCAGACGTTCCCAGCACACCCTCACTACGCGTTTGGGTCTGCCAGGTCTGTCCGGCATCCTTCCCCGCCATCTAATCCAACTCATCACCAGGTGGTGGTCAGTTGACAGCTCAGCCCCTCTCTTCACCCGCGTGTCCAGAACATACGGACGCAGGTCTGATGATACGACCACAAAGTCGATCATAGACCTGCGACCTAGGGTGTCCTGGTGCCAAGTGCACTTATGGGCATCCTTATGTTCGAACATGGTGTTCGTTATGGACAAACTGTAATTCGCACAGAAGTCCAGCAACAACACACCGCACGGGTTCAGGTCAGGGAGGCCGTTCCTCCCAACCACGCCCCTCCAAGTCACACTGTCATTGCCCACATGGGCGTTGAAGTCTCCCAGTAGAACTATGGAGTCACCAGCTGGGGTGCTCTCCAGCACCCCTCTGATAGACTCCAAGAAGGCTGGGTACTCTGAACTGCCGTTCGGCGCATAGGCACAAACCACAGTCAGGACCCTTTCCCCAGCCCTAAGGCGTAGGGAAGTAACCCTCTCGTTTACTGGGGATGACTCCAACACAGAGGCACCAAGCCGGGGGGCTAACAATAAGCCCACACCAGCTCGCCGCCTCTCCCCAGCGGCAACTCCAGAGAAGAACAAGGTCCAGCCCCTCTCAAGGAGTTTGGTTCCAGAGCCTAAACTGTGGGTTGAGGTGAGTCCGACTATATCTAGTCGGAATCTCTCCGCCTCTTCCACAAGCTCGGGCTCCTTCCCCACCAGAGAAGTGACATTCCATGTCCCAAGAACCAGATTTGGTCGCCGAAGCCCAGGTCGCCCGGACACCCGCCCTCGACCACTGCCCAAATCACACAGCACCGGACCCTTATGCTTGCCCCTGCAGGTGGTGGGTCTGCGGGGGGGAGTTCCCGTGCGGCTTCTTCGGGCTAGGCCCGGCCAGGTCCCACGGGTGAAGACCTGACCACCAGGCGCTCGCCTGCGAGCCCCTCCCCCAGGCCTGGCTCCAGGGTGAGGCCCCGGTATCCCACGTCCGGGCGAGGTGCGGTCACTCCTAATGTTTCTCTTCATATGGGTCTTCTGAATCACTCTTAGTCTGGCTCGTCACCTAGAACCTGTTTGCCTTGGGAGACCCTACCAGGGGCATAAAGCCTCCGACAACATAGCTCCTAGGATCACTCGGGCACTCAAACCCCTCCACCACGGTAAGGTGGTGATTCACGGAGGCGACAGAGTTGAAATATGAAAGAAAACATGTTGAGAAACAAACAACAATGAATAAAGTCGTCATTTTTGGACAATTAGGTTGCGCAAAAATATAATGTTACAGGAATTAAAGTCGAAATATTACGGAAAAAATGTCAGAATTACAAGAAGAGAAGTTACAAGAAAGTTGAAACTGCTGGAAATATATTTAAAAAAACACACAACGTGAATGGGGAAAAAAATCTGTAATTTTAAAAGTAGAAAGTCATAAATATTAAGAGAATGAATAAAAACAAACTTCTAATATTATGAGTAAAAATGGCATTTTACTAACAGAATTGAAAAAAATTTGTGTTTTGCAATTACGGTGGCGAAAAGGTTAAAATGTTACACGGGAATAAAGTCATAATTGCAAGAAGAGAATTTACAAGAAAGTCTAAATATTTGGGGGAAAAAAACAGCAGCAGAAGTGAAAAAAATGGTGTAGTTTTAAAGTAGAAAGTAAAAAATATTAGAGAAAAAAGTTACAATCTTAGGAGAATAAACTTGTAAAACTATGAGGAAAAATAATGTCATTTTAGTAGTAGAGTTGAAAAAAATGTGTTTTTTAAAAAACAAAAACAAAATAAAGTTGTAATTTTTTGGAGTATTAGGTTGGGGGAAATGACAATACTGTAATCAGGTTAAAATATTGTGGGGGGGAATATATTATTACAACAAGAAATAGCATTTAATCTGACATTTTAAAGTAAAACATGAGAAAAATCACAGTATTAAATATAAAGCTTTCCGATACACTTTAATCCATTTAAAAATATGATATGGCTCTCAAGAAAATAAAAATGTGGCTTTCATGGCACTCTTGGCCAAAAAGGTTCCCGACCCTTGCCTTATAATATTGAAACCACACACCTACAGTGGTGTGAAAAACTATTTGCCCCTTGTCACACAAAATGTTTCTGATCATCAAACACATTTTAATATTAGTCAAAGATAACACAAGTAAACACAAAATTCAGTTTTTAAATGAACGCTTTTATTATTTAGGGAGAAAATTATCCAAACCCACACAGGCCTGTGTGAAAAAGTAATTGCCCTTCACGTAATAACTGGTTAGGCCACCCTTAGCAGCAATAACTGCAATCAAACATTTGCGATAACTTGCAACAAGTCTTTTACAGCACTCTGGAGGAATTTTGGCCCACTCATCTTTGCAGAATTGTTGTAATTCAGCTTTATTTGAGGGTTTTCTAGCATGAACCTGAATCTTGGCATGATGTCTAGGTTTTGGGGTGCTTTTGGTCTACTTCTCTGTGTCAGGTAACTCCTGTTTAAGTGATTTCTTGATTGAAACAGGTGTGGCAGTAATCAGGCTTGGGGGTGGCTACAGAAATTGAACTCAGGTGTGATAAACCACAGTTAAGTTATTTTTTAACAAGGGGGGCAATCACTTTTTCCACACAGGGCCGTGTAGATTTAGAGTTTTTTTCCTCCCTTAATAACATAAACCTTAATTTAAAAACCACATTTTGTGTTCAATTATGTTATCTTTGACTAATAGTTAACTATTTTTTATGAGCAGAAACATTTTAGTGTGACAAACATGCAAAAGAATAAAAAATTCAGGAAATAATAAATAGCAAATAGTTTTTCACACCACTGTACATTTGTATGTGTGTACAATGATGACAAATATGATCCATAATAATACAGTAGTTATGCTTTTATGTTTTTTTTAAATGTATCTAAATGGTTTGGTGGCGTTTTCGGCAGGTGGTTGGTGATTGCCGTGGGCCTGGTTAGAGCGTACCTGGCCAGAGGAAGCTACCACGGCCTCTACTATTCCATTGAGAGGCCCCTTAAGTTCTTTCAGACCGGCGCCATCTTGGAGGTCAGTGAATTCAATTGTGGTGCATATTTGTTCTTCATGCAGACAAAAACAAACACAAGAAATAAGTGCATTTTTATCTTTTATTTACAGATTGTGCACTGCGCTATAGGTGAGTTCAGCCTCCTTGTATGTAATAATGTAAACAATAAAAAATAAGTAAACAAAATAATGAAAATAAATACAAATAAAATAAAAAAATGGTAATATTAAAAAAACCTGGTTAAAATACTTTTTAGCCTCTCAGTGCTGACCTAAAAATCTTTTTTCAAAAATTGCATTGTGATTATTCTTTTTTACATGTGTTCAATTGAATGCATAACTCTTAGCATTAGGAGCATTGCAGTACCATGTTCACTTTCGTGTCGTTTGTGGTGAAACTTCAAATTAAGAGCAGCACACTTGAGAGATCTGGCAACGCGCTATGGCTGGTCCTACCGAGGTCTCCGTAGAAGTATTTATGAACACGTGTGACAATCCATTCCATTTTCCTCCGCTTATCCGGGTCTGGGTCTGGGTCGCGAGGGCAGCAGTTTCAGTAGCGAAGTCCAGACTTCCCGGTCTCCGGCGACCTCATCCAACTCCACTGGAAGGACACCAAGGCGTTCCTAGGCCAGATGTGAGACATAGTCCCTCCAGCGTGTCCTAGGTCTTCCGGGGGCCTTCTCCCGACTGGGCATGGCCGGAACACCTCACCAGGGAGGCGCGCGGGAGGCATCCGGACTAGATGCTCGAGCCACCTCAACCGGCTCCTCTCAATGTAATGGCTGAGCTCCTCACCCTATCTCTTAGGGTGAGTCCAGCCACCCTACGGAGGAAATTCATTTCCGCCGCAGCCTGTATCCACAATCTCGTTCTTTCAGTCATGACCCATAACTCATGACCATAGGTGAGGGTGGGAACATAGATCCATCGTTAAACAGAGAGCTTTGCCTTCCGGCTCAGTTCTTTCTTCACCTTGACGGACGGGTACAGCGAAGTGTGACTTTTGAAATAGATTACTATTGGCGAAAATGTGTAATTCTGGCTATGGTCAGTAGAGGGTGCAATAGCTCCCTCACAATCAAAACTGCTTACCTCAGACACTTCATGAGGTTCACAATCCAATACAAGAATTTCTTCATTACACTTATAATAATGCTTGCTTTTGAGTGCCAAAACATTAGGAACACTGACTGGTAGGTACAGTGCCGCCGTTTACTGTCTGTTTGGTGCTCCTTCTCAGGAATCGTGCCATCCTCCGTCATCCTGACCGGCTTCCAGGTCATGTCTAGGGTCTTCCTCACTTGGGCAGTGACACACAGGGTCCGAGAGGTGAGCTCAGCAGAACACACACACAATAATGAATAATAAATATAATAACAATCGCATTCTGCCATTTGATGATGAGACTGTTTCAACCTCCGCTGGTACACTGTAGGTGAAGGAGGCAAGAGCACGTAAGTCACATGACGCCTTCTTGCAGGAACGAACCTACTGAACATGGTTGACGTGCTGTGATCATTGTATGGTTCTTCATTGGTTTGCGAATGTGTGTGGAGGTAGGGATGGGCATTTGATTGCATTCATGGGGAGTTGTGATGAAAAAGAAACATTTTTAATTGTCCCCAGGAAGAAATTCCATCTACAGTTTTTTTGCACTTTTAGTGGGTTCACCTGGTAAAAATTCATTGAATTAATATTTCATTTCATAACATGCCGCTCATTAAAAATAATAATCAGTGTTTTTTGTAACAAAAGGAACGTTGCAATAAAACATTCCCCAATGCTCAGAATTTATACATACAAAAATGTGCAAACATTTTTGCTCCCGTCCTGATTTCTTTGTTGTTTCAGATCATGAAAGAAATGTAAATGTTAGTCAATGACAACACATCTTAACACAAAATGCACTTTTTAAATGAAACGTTTTATTATTAAGGGAGAAAAAATGGAAAGCTACATGGTTGTGTCACCCTTAGCAACAACAATTGCAATCAAGAGTTTTTTATAACTTGCAATGAGTCTCTTATGGAGCTTTTGGGGGAAGGAACATTCCCCTTGAGGACTTTTTGGTAGACAGCAAAATTCATGCTTCCATTTATCACCGCAAGTCTTCCAGGTCCTGAAGCAGCAAAACAGCCCTAGACCATCACACTACCACCACGACCATATTTTACTGTTACTATGATGTTCTTTTTCTGTAATGGGACACACCTTCCAAAAATCCCAACTTTTGTCTTGTCAGACCACAGTGTGTTTTTCCAAAGGTCTTGGGGATCATCAAGATGTTTTCTGGCAAAACTGAGAAGAGCCTTTATGTTCTTTTAGTTCAGCGGTGGTTTTGGTCTTGGAATTAATGCAGGGTGTTTTTGCCCAGTGTTCATATGGTGGAGTCAAGAATGCTGACCTTAACTGAGGCAAGTGCAGCTTTTTGGATGTTGTTCTGGGGTCTTTTGTGACCTCTTAATGAGTTGTTGCTGCACTCTTGGGGTCATTTTGGTTGGCTGGCCACTCCTGGGAAGGTTTGCTGCTAGTCCATGTTTTTGTTATTTGTGGATAAAGGCTCTCACTGTGGTTTGCCGTAGTCCCAAAGTTTTAGAAATGCCGGAGTTCAATCAATCTCAGTTAAGTTATGTTTTAACAGGGGGTGCAATCACTTTTTCACACAGTGTCATGTAGGTTTGGATTTTTTTCATCCATTTATAATACAAAGTTTAATGTAAAAACTCCATTTTGTGTTCAGTTGTGTTGTCATTGAATAATATTTCCATTTATTTGATGATCTGAAACAAGTGTGCAAAAAATAAAATAAATCCTTGCTTTGGTTGCCAGCTGGATCTTTGCGATCAACAGATGCTGAATCAATGCTCATCCTAGCAGAAGTGGAGATGACTTGTGTGTTGAAATCTAACCTGTTCTTGCTGTTACTAATTGTCCTGAAGTGTGATATGATGAATGAGCTTGAAGTCCACATTTATTTCTACATGGGATACAAACATCTTGTCACTGAATTGTGTGTTTTTGGTGTTTGCAGGTGCAGAGTGAGGACAGCGTGCTGCTCTTTGTTGCCGCCTGGACCGTCACGGAGATCATCCGCTACTCTTTTTACACCTTCAGCCTGCTCAATCACCTGCCCTACATCATTAAATGGGCAAGGTAGGCAGACATCTTTGTAGTCCTTTACATAATTCATTACCCGCTTTCACACCTGCTTATGTTGGCCTGCACATTAGCGTCCCGGTGATTATCAGCCACGCTAGGATGTCAGTGAATACATGGGGAGATGTAAACTGTACTGTATAGTTTTGACATTTTGGGATAACGCTGTACAGGATGTTAGTGGGGAACCTTTGTCCAAACCTGGGCTTGTTCTTCCGCATCACACTACTCCATGCCTTTATGGACTTTGGATCTTCCCCAAACTTTTTGTAAGTTGGTGATATTTTTTTTTGGGGGGGGGCATACAGGTACACCTTCTTCATCGCGCTCTACCCGATGGGCGTGAGCGGCGAGCTGCTGACCATCTACGCGGCGCTGCCCCATGTGCAGAAGATGGGCCTGTATTCGGTCACGCTCCCCAACAAGTACAACTTCTCCTTCGACTACCACGCCTTCCTCATCCTGGTCATGATCTCGTACATTCCACGTACGTACACTAAACTACCTTTTTTTTTGGGTCGCCAAAAATTTTAAAAATAAAATGTCAAGGGTCCCTGACATAATTGCTCAATTTTGTTTAAAGATGTTATATTTTGTTTGCAAATAGTATGACCACTGTATGTACGCCGCCATGTTTGTGTAACTGGGAGATGTCACACCAATGATGTCACTTCCGGCTTTGACGAAATTATCATGGCTGACGCCACGATCTATAAATGTAATTTTTGTGAATTTACTATTCGCTTTAAAGGAACAATATTGAACATATTTATAAACAATGTACTGTATTACACGTTTGACCAAAGTCAGTGATCAGTTGGTCAGTGACCCTTTAACAAGAAAACAAAAGAACAGCAAAAATGGATGAAGTTGTAATTTTACAAGAATAATGTATTATTTTGACGACAAATTTTAGTAGCAAAATGTTGAAATATTAAAAATTATGTAAAAAAGCATAATTTAAATACGTTAACGTCGTAACAGTATGAGAAACAAAATAAACATGCAGTTTTTTTTTTAATATTGGTTTGGGAAAAACATGGAAAGAAAGTCATATTATTTCAAAAATAAAATTTAAGAAGAAAACTAAAAACTGAAATGTTTGGGAAAAAAAAAAAAAAAGCATCCAACCATCATCAGCATACGACCCCACAACAACATCCACAGATCTCCTGAAAAATAGCGAAGTTCATACTAATAATACTGTTTTTCACAAATTATTTTTTAAAAATGTATAGACTTTTTTAGCATATCCGCTTGAACCACAGCAAATGTCTTTCTGGGCTGTTAGCCTGCTGGTCGGCCCATGGTGTTGTGTCGCTGTCCCATGAAGCTGTGTGACTAACTATCTGATCTTGGCAGTGTTCCCTCAACTCTACTTCCACATGATCCGGCAGAGGAAGAAGGTTCTGGGCCACGCGGGTGACTACAGCAAAGTGGAGTGATCCGGAGCCGATGAGACCCAATTGAGACCCCAGAGCAGAGCAAGCAAAGGAAAGAGGACTCCAACTGCGTCCACTTTCATCCAAACAAAACGGACTCTTGTGCTCGATGCCGTGACTAAGATTTCATTTTGTGTTCCTCGCCTTTTGACATCAGGGTTTGTTTGCTAGATGCACGCTGCTGCTGTTTTCTTGATTTCCTTTTTAATTTATGAACTTTAACTTCCGGAGTAAATGTGTCACACTCAAGGATGCACTGAATCAATTTTTTATTTCAACCCCCGTGCATATTTGCCCTCTTTAGATGCCGTTTCAGTCGGTTTGTGGACAATAAAACTGTTTGGATCTCTTATTTTACTTCTACAGTGTCATCTGTGATTTTTCTTTTCTTTCCTGTGATTGTATGCCATTGCTAATCTCCTAGTTGTTTTTTTTTGTCATTTTGTCCACCAAAAGTCCTGATTTGTACTGTTTATCCTGAGTGGTAGCGCTTTAAAACCTCATTCATGTCATCAGCCCCCCTTAGTGATGTCCATCCATGTCTTTTGTTCAATTTAAACCACGTTCTTTTTGAGAGGCAGAAAAAGAAAGCACAATGCTGTGGTAGCATTGTTGCCGGGATAAATGTCACAATAATTGGACAAGGTTGGTACTAATTCTGGTGAATTTTGTCATAAAAGTGTGTGTTAACCGCAATGTGACTCTTGTGGTTGTCCAGTGAGAAGGCAAACTTGACTCTTTCTGCAGACACATAATTAGCAAAATATTTAAATGAACTAAAGAATGCAATAATCCCTACATGCATCTTGAATTGTGTGTAATGTTCCATTAGTTTTATGTCCAGTGACGTAATCGCGTGCACAATGTGATGTATTAAATACGTTGATGAGTTTTAAGGCAATTCATTCTTTCATTTTCTCCGGCGCTTATCCTCGTTAGGGTCGCGGGTATGCTGGAGCTTATCCCAGCTGACTTTGGGCGAGAGGCGGGGTACACCCTGGACTGGTCGCCAGTCAATCGCAGGGCATTTTTAAGGCAATGTAACGCCTAATATCGAAGGCCTCCAAGCCCCGCCCATCCCTAGACTGACAGCGTGGTTGTCCAATGGTAGCGTGTGCCCGATTAGCCCCGCCCTCTTTATGTACCCCCATGGAAGCCCGGGCATTCCAGGCTGTAAGCTAGCACTAGGCAAGAGACCCGAGAGGTTGTCACGACGGTACCGTTCCGAAGTACTTTAGCTGTGATTCGGTCCGGATGGCGATGCTGAGCCGGGCCCGCCCGGGTGACGCTGCTTCCCACCGGTGATGCTTTTGTTAGGTGGCCAAACGACGCTGGCTCCTCAGCGGCGCAGGTGTACCAAGCAGCACCCGAACAGCAACCACCGCCATGGGATCCACTCTCTATTCAACTTCTCTGCGCGACGCCGTCGAGGCGAACTTGTCATCGGGGAGCCAGCAGCGAGGCTCCCCCTGGATGGTTCCTAATTGGGCCCAATGAAGTGGAGACGAACCCACCGGGCGCTAATGACCCCGCCTGAGGAGGACCAAGTTCCCCTATGACTTGGATTGATTTTTCCTCTGATTACGACGAGAATGAATGCTTTTCACCAGCTGTGTGACATTTATGCGTTTGGATGTTCTGGTTCTGGAAGGAGAAGTGTGTTTTTTAACCAACCTGCGCCCAGTTCGGTGTTTCCCGGTCCATCATGTCTAGATCCAACAGCGTGAGCCCTCCCGGAGCCGGTGGTCCCGGCCTGAGGGGCGGATCCGAGCACAGGTCCGCTTGGGGGGAGTCAGAGTCGGTGGCGAACGGGTATCCGTACTCGGCCAGGCTGACCCGCACCAACAGTCGCTGGAGGGACGACGATGACCTCGGCCGCCGCCGGCCGCCCCCGCCCGGCCGCGTCCCTACCACGGTCAGCAGGGTCAGCTTCCGATCCCGCTCGGCGTGGCTGGAGCACGGCGAGGAGGTGAGAGCCAAGTCGGTGGAGCTTGGCCTGGACGAGCGGCGGGGGGCACAGCAGGAGCCGGAGGTGGCCGAGCTCAGCCTCTCTGCGGCGGCCTTCTTGAGCGGCGTTATGCGTGTTTTCAGCTCCAAGAAGTTCCAGTCGGAGAACCTAGAGCGGCTCTACCAGCGCTACTTCTTCCGCCTCAATCAGAGCAGCCTGACCATGCTGATGGGGGTGCTGATCCTGGTCTTCACCGTCATGCTGGTCTTCCACTGCTCGGCCAGGACGCCCGGCCCCAGCGCGCCGTACGTGGTGGTCTTCTCTGGGGCTATCCTCCTGACGCTGGCCCTCATGGTGGCGTGCAACCGCAGCGGCTTCCAGCAAGACCACATGTGGGTGGTCTGCTACGTGCTCATCCTGCTGGTCCTGGTGGTGCAGGTGGTCGGCGTGCTGATCGTGCAGCCCCGCAGCGCCTCTGAGGGGATCTGGTGGACCGTCTTCTTCATCTACGTGGTGTACACCCTGCTGCCTGTCCGGATGAGAGCCGCCGTCATCACAGGCCTACTGCTGTCCGCCGTGCACGTCAGCCTCTCCTGGATGCAAAACACCCTGGACCCCTTCCTCTGGAAGCAGGTAGGACCCCCACCCAGCACACACCAAGGGTAGGGAACCTATGACCAGATGCTGGATCTGTAGATGACAGCATCTGTCTCTCAGACAATAACACAGTGTGTGTGTGTGCGTGTGTGTGTGTATATATGTATATGTGTGTATATATACACACATGCAGAAAAGTCTGCAGTAATTTTACTAGAATAAAGTCAAAATATGAAGAGAAAAAAGTCTAATCTAAGAAAAAATGAAATTACGGTCAGCAATTTTATGAGAATAAACTTGAGGAAAAATAATGTAATTTTAATTTTTTGGAAAATTAGGTTCGGGAGAAAATGGATGGATGGAAAAAGTTATAATATGGGAAAAAAGAAAGTATTGTGTGAATAAAGTCATAATATTACAAAATATGTCATTACAATTTTTTAAAAGTTAAACACAACAGAAATCACGGCGATAAAAATGTTAAATCTAAAACTATATTTGTATTTATCAGCTCTTATTGTGATCCAGTACACAATAAAAATATACAAATTGTTACATTAATACATCAAAAGTTGAGCTGCAACGATTAATCAATGAATCGATTATTAATTTATTTTTTGGTAATCGATTAATGGTTTCATTTAAAAGTTGAGCTGCAACGATTAATCAATGAATCGATTATTAATTTATTATCTAAATAATCGACAACTATTTTGGTAATCGATTAATGGGTTCATTTAAAAATGTACTATAAATATCCTGATTTTCGCCACTCTAATGTAACTATTTTTTAATTTCCTTAGTGATCCATGAAAGCAGACCTATCATCTTTTGTGTTGCAAAACAAGATACTTCACACATCACCTTTGACTTTGGAAAAGAGCTATCAACATTTTTGCCTCTTTTTGATATCTTGCAAAGCAAACCACTGCAGAGATGTGTGCGTAGAGCGTGTTTAAAACCATTCCCACGCAAAGTAAATCCCATACTTCTACTTAGGAAAACGCCTACATTTCTGCACTCTCGCTATTATCTCTTACCATGCATACACACTAAACCTACAGGTAGAATAGTGAAACTGCAGATGAGTGTTTGTGACGTTTGTCAACTGATGGTTTACACTTTGGTACTTCAATTTCGGTGACTGAGATCTTCCTCTTCGCTATGATTTTTCGAGGGAAAATGTCCATTCAGGCATTCTTAAAGGGGTTCCTGCAAAGAAGGGAAAATAAAAAATGTCTAATGCGATTAATCGAAAAAATATTCGACCGATTCATCGATTATGAAAATAATCGTTAGTTGCAGCCCTAATCAAAAATTAGCATAATTATCTATGTCAGGCACAATTCTTGTATTAGTGCTACTGTAATTAAGTTTGTTCGCCATAAAAAGCTCAAGCTTGTTTTTGTGTGCATGGATGTGTTGAGAGAGCTTCTCTGCAGACCTTGTCAAAACGACAATTTAAAGACGATCTCTGCTTAGTTTTACGCTTTTACTGCATAAAATCTCAACAGAGGAAGTGCGGCTGGCCAAGGAAGCGTCTGGAAAAGATCCTTGCATGGATGGAACCTCGTGTTTACATTTGATGTTTTCTCTGGTACGCTGTACTGTCTCACTGAGGGACATTTTATGTACAGTATCTGGACTTCCTGCATTGACTCCATTATGCTATGATATTGCGCTCAGAGCTTGACATAACGTCGTTTTTTTAAATAAAATTAGCTCAAAATACGTTTCAGATCATCTCCAAAAGTTAACTCCTCGTCTCGTAGCTGCATTCTGTGTTTAGCAACGTCTCATCCTTTAAGTGGCTGCAAAAAAATCGTTTTTTATAGTTTTTACATTCTTTTGTTTTCATTATTCTCTGTTCTTTTTTTATTTAAAAAGTTTGTTCCTTGATCCATGCCCAGCGCTTTCAATGGTCATCTGTCAAGTAGGTTTTGTGTCACTGCTAAAAATGTACTAATACATCTGCCTGTTTTGCGATTAAATAAGGCCTATTATGAGTCAAAACATGCATATTTGAGATAATGTTTTGTACGTTGTACCTAAATTAAGCATTTTCAAGCATAAACATGTTGTAAATTGTTGTTGTATATTAACTAAAATACAAATATAGGGCATTCAAAAGTTGACAAAGTATTCTACACTAGTCAGAATGTTTACTATAATGTTTGGGAGGGATGTAAATCTATTTGTGATAGATTATTCAATTCAAATCTAGAAAGACAGGTTACAAAACGATTAAAAAACAATGTATTTTAAAAACAGAACGATTCGATGCAGCATACAAATGATACGATTTGATTCGATTCAATTCTAAGGTTAATGTTTGGTAATGTAGATATTAATCTTACATTAGAAAATGTCAGTTATATGAAAGTGACAACGAGCACATCATATCCCCAAGCATGCTGTAAGGCACTTAAATAATGACACACGTCTTCCAAGCACAGATAAGTCAGTAGAAGTATTTGTCACATGAGTGCTGTTTTAGCTTGGCAAAGCAAACAATCCCATAAATAGTGTTTGCAACACTCCAGGCGCAACGTTTCAAAGTAATCAAGTTACAAAGCAGAGAAGTTACCATACTCGCCCCGGTTGGTCTGGCTGCTTAAGTTTTGCACCTTTCTTGGAATGAATCCATAGATGTTCCAAGTTAGGCACGTGCTAGCTGGTTAGATATGGTAACTTAAAGAGCATGCCCGACAATCCTTTTGCTGGCAGTTGTTCAACTTTTCTTGCAATGTCTCCACACAATGGATTAAGTCAAAGATTTATAGCTGATTATTATGGATACAGGAGTCTTTTACCGGTGCATCTAAGACGTTATCTCCTCAAACCAGATATCCGGTTGCATCGGTTTATCGTTCACATGCCTAATGTTTGGTGAGACACACAATCACCAGACTTCATCGTCGGAACAAAAGGCTTTTATTAGTTATGGTTATGGTTTAATTTATTTTGAACATGCATACAGGTTGCCTTGGAGTACGTCACAAATTCAGAATTCCACCGGGGTTTTAAGAATTGTAATCTTTTCTGTTGTTACCTGTTACAAAAGTGCAGCTACACGTGTAGACCTACTCTGGGCTAATTTAAACAATGAACTGATTTGTGTAAAATAACAAAAAGCCAACTTTAACGTTAAAAAGAAGCCAATCATAGTTCACATATCTGCATATCAATCTTTTTTGCTCAATACCGTTTATTCCTGTGTTGAATTGGCATCAATATCCATTCTATTGATAATGTTCTTGACTGTCTTTGCAAGGAGAGACATTCTTTTATTTTCTGAATAATTTCCTGTTTATTTTTTTAATTAGAATATATGCTCCGATATTTTTATGAACAAATTATTTATTGTATTCTTTATCTTTGAACGGTTTCCCATCTCATGTACAGCCAAGTGTCATTCATTCATTCAGTCATTCATTTTCTATACGGCTTATCCTTATTAGGGTCGCGGGTATGCTGGAGCCTATCCCAGCTGGCTTTGGGCGGGAGTTTCCAATTTTTTCGCTAAATCATGAGATTTTACAAACTTTATTTTCTCAAAAAGGCTAGAGAAAAATGTAGACTTTTCCTGTCGTCGTTGTTAACGGGAGATTTTTTTGGTATTTGCATTTTTTTAAATCAAAATAGTGATTTATTGACGGTCCCTAGAAAAACAGCCAGCGGTAAAAGCGGAACTTCCCGTGCGAGCTCGTCGCACGATGAGAGAGCGGTCCGTGCACGCTGTGGGAGGACTACCGCTGTAGCCTCGGCAGCCGAATATCCAACGTCCAACTTTACCACGGTGTATTTGCAGACATAAAGGTGAAAGCACATATTGTTCCTAGCTGTGAGTGCACAATCAGTCAACTGCCGCTGCACATAACCTGCCTTTCCTGGAGTCACCATCTCGGCAATTAGCGTGTCACTAGCTGTGATCTCATAGCTGCAGCGCACTTCTTGTTATAAAACATATTGCTTTGCTCCGGTTAATTACATTGTTTTATTTTACTGCGCAGTAACTTGTTTCAGACTCAACTCAAAACTCCTTCACCTTTTTTTTCTCCCACGCAGTGAGACTCACTACACTTTTATAAAATTTTGCCCATCATCCACAATCCTTATGCAAGTCATGAACACACACTCGTCGTTGTAAAAAGACGCAGCTAAGGATGCACACAATGGGAAGCACTTATTCAACTCATAAAGCCTTGAAAAAAACACCGCTCTATTTACATACATACATAATGCGGGGACCCATGATTTCCGCCTTAACGCAATGTTACAAAGTTGCTTTAAATGACCAAAATACGAGAAAATACTGTAAGTCAGGGATAGGGAACCTATCGCTCGGGAGCCAGATGTGGCATTTATAAATTTTGTAAATAAAATAAAAAATCAGAAATGGAAAAAAATGCTGTCATTTGACAAGTACTAATAAACTTAATATCATTTTAGGTTAATAGAATTAGAAAATTTTGTTTTTTTGCAATATTAGGGGAAAAAGTTACAATATTATGGGAATAAAGCTAAATATTGTAGGAATGAAGTCATAAATTACAAAAACAAATAGTACATTGTTTTCAGTGACATTTAACAATAAAGTTAAATGCGACAGAAATCATTGTTAAAACTTTCTTATGCATTTTAATCCTTCCATTTCACAGTTTTTAATTGTAAAGAAATAACAAACAGCCACAGTGATGATATTGGCAGTGGCCGTGATAATATTGTATTGAAACTGCATCCAATTCACTGTTAAAAATATGATATGGCTCTCACGGAAATACATTTAAAACTATGTGGCTCTCTTAGCCAAAAAGGTTCCCGACGCTTGCTGTAAGTATTATGTTATCATGAATGTAAATGTTATTTACACGCTGAGAGAATGTACAGTATATAAAACCATAAAACCTTGCTGGTGGGGTTTCAATACCTCCTTGCTTTTTGTCCCTCAGTGGCTGTTTTGTTTGCACCCTCCTCCCGCCCCTCTGTAGATTGACAGTGAAGGGAATGTAAACGGGGGCGGTGGGGGGTCGGTTGGCAAGGGTCCAACAATAACAGCGTGATAATTGAACTGCTGCTGACTTACAATGTGGAGATTTAAAATTTTGCTCAACAATATACTGTATATATGGATTATCCAGCCGTAAAATAAATAATTATTGTTTGGACACGATGTGCACAATAAGTCAGGTAAGTATTTTTAGAATATGGTTATTCAGCATATTGTCCAAGTCCAGTTAGTACATGTAAGCGTATGTGCTGATGTGTGTATTCATGTAATGAGGGAGGGTGTGTCTACAGGAGACCAACATGTCACAGCTATTTGTTAGCTTCTTTTCCTCATGCTAAATGCAGCAAAAAAGGTCCGACATAGCTGCAAGTCTTTCAGAGATGCCAGTTGTGTGCTTGTATCTGCTGTGTGGTGTAGTGTTGCGATACGAGCACCCAAAAGGAAGTCCAAATACATTCCCTTGTGCAACACCGTGCTCCGGTAGCTTAGCAACACATTTCCTCTTTGTTAAAAAAAAAAAAAAAAAAGATGCTCCTCTACTGAGCGCTCACCTCCAAACTCCTCGTTTTTTGTCCACGTTGCATGCCTGGCAGCAGTCAAACTGCTTTAATGTGGAACAGTTCTTGCTGAATTTTGACATAAGTTATTTTTAATTAAAAATGAAAGGGAAACACCCTCAAAAGGTTTTTTTAAGATGTATTTTTGTAAAAGTTGAATATAACTGGAGGAACGTATGTGGTGGATGCGGTGCAGTGAATGCGCATACCTGTAGCCCCTTTTTTGGAGGACAACCAGGTGTTCTATGGATCATCTTTCATATCTACTGGATACAATATGTAATTTCAAATGTTCATACGGTACGTGTGCGAGGTAATATCTGGTACCCCTTTCATCAGCATTATCGTCGTACATAGCGGATGTTTAGCTTGCGTCTTTCGGGGGATTACCCCATTATCAGTACAGTCGTGTCACATTAATTAACGGAGTGTCTCGTGACACCCCAGTAAAAGTATGTTATCTATTATTGGTTAACTTCAGTATAACAACAGTACTAAAAATAAATAACCCACGCACGCACGCACGGGGAGAACATGCAAACTCCACACAGAGATGCCCAACGGAGATTCGTTCCCAGAACCTCCTGACTGTGAGGCCAATGTGCTACCCACTCATTCACCGTGCTTATACTTGTACACATATGATATGGCTCTCACAGAAATACATTTTTGAATATTTGGCTTTTGTGGTTCCCGACCCCTGCGCCATGCCATACGGTATGTCTGTGCTATTTTCGTCAGCTTTGCATTACTCACTCACATGTGCATCCTCATTGCAAGCAGGCACAATCATACACAGACAAGGTGGAAATGGGTAATATAAAGAGTATAAAGTATGTACTTTTATATATAAATGGGGATATATAGTCAAGACAGTTGTATTTATAAAAACTAGAGCTGTCAATTGGATAAAATATTTTATCACGATTAATCGCACTTTGTCCATGGTTAACATTTAATTAACCACATTTAATCGCATATAGAAGTAAGTTTGTATCTATAATAACTAGGGATGTAAATCTCTTTGTGGTAAACGATTTGATAAGCAACTACATTAACTACATCAAATTTGAAGTAAAGGCATATCAATTTTGGAACTACGCATCAATATTTAATTAGAAAAAATAACCTACATTTAGAAAGACGTTTTTGCATGTCTATGCAAGCACAGTTTTGTCCCACTTTGTTTGACGGTATTGGAAGGCACCATGTAACTTTGTCCCACGCTACAGAGATAGACCACTATACTGTATTTTTCTCTATTTCTTTCAACTCATATTTGCTCCCAAATCCTGATACTATGTGAGAATGCATACATATAAGATTTGATGAACTTATTGAGTGCTAATGTGCATATTTTTTTGGTGCGCAACCTCTGAAAAACAAGTCCAGGCTAGTACTGGTGTATGGTGGTTCTGTATTGATTTTGTGCTTTAAATATAATTTTGTTCCTGTCATAGTTTTACACAATACATAACAAATAAGATCAATTTGATCGCTGTAATGTATGTATGTATGTTTTACTGATGTGTTGATAACTAGATAATGCGCTGCTAATGCTAGCGCTGCTGGCTTTTCAGCCATTCTCACACCGACATAAGTCCCCAAATAGCTGTCCTCAGCTATGCCTACCATTAACTAGCAGCGCGTGCCCAAATTTTTGCTTATTTATTAATGCCTTAACTTTGACAGCCTTAAAAATAACCTTCTGTTATGTTTAGGTGTGGATGGGAACCCAAGATGCAAGACAGAGGAGCGTGCAGCAAGTCCAAAGAGTTTATTCGGGTCTTGCATAGGAGAAAAGTCAAAAACAGGGTTTAGCACTGTGGCTCGAAAAAGGTTCCAACAACATTTAGTCCACAAAATAAAGAACAATGACGGGTAGAACTTAGGGCGAAGCAAAGTGCTTGTACAAGAACAACAAACGTTGTAAGCCAACAAAAAAAAAAAACA